>OZ020251.1:1182039-1618039 GCA_963971285.1 Astropecten irregularis | reverse complement strand
GGCCTATTAAAATTAATTCCAAGTTGTGAAGTGTAAACCATCAGATGGCTGAGACAAAAGTGACCCCAGCCAAAAGGTTTGCCAAAAATGGCAAAATTGGGTTTCATGCCTTTCCATAAGGAAAGCACCCGATCCCTCTGATTGGTCAATTGTTCCAGGCAGTGACCAGCCTCCCACAAACACTGTCCAACATGAGCTACACACAAACTGACTCTCCACAAGGATCTTATTGTTTGCATGATGTAGACAGGCTGGGCTTTGTAAGTCACATAAATTATGATAAAGGCCACCCAAATTGAAGTCCTCAGCTTATAAATAATTTAATAATTGAAGTGATAAAATTTAATGACACCAAACAAGGATTCCTCAAAAGCGCTCTAGGCGCTTTTTATGGAAAGATGATGAGAAGATACAGTTTTAGAGATGGGAGGAAAACCCCAGAGTAATATTCTGGGTAAAACCCACAGAATCAGGTAGGGACTGAAAACCCAATCCACTTGTGGACCGAGCCGGACTTGAACCTGGTCCACAGAGGTGAAAGGCGAGGAAAGAACCGCTATGCCAACCTGCATGCAGCGTGGGACGTTATCATGATATAGCTGCAGTAACTGTAGCCCTGGTATATTACTCTTTGTTTACAATTCTGACATTGTATATACAACGACAATGTCAGAATTGTAAACAAGGAGTAAACTAATACTTTGTAATAGGGCTACAGTTACTGCAGCTAGGGACATTTAAATAGTGCAACCGATGAAGTAAACATATCGTTAAAAAGGAGCTCTAACGGCCCAGTAAGTGGGACTACTTGACTTGCATGTTCTTGTCCTCTTGTCTTAGCCTTTGATAATGATCTTGCTACTAGGATTAAAATGCATCAGGCCCTTCAAATTCCAAGTCCAAGTATTATAAAAAACGGCCATGGTTAGATTTCACAATCGTGTGGTTTTTGTCGGGAAAAGTTTCTTCTGTCACACAGCTTTCCGAAGTGTTAGTTATGCAAGGAAAGACTGGTATTAACCAATCATCCATCTTTTTGTATAATTTTGCAGATTCATTTTTGATCAACTCTAAAGATGTATCGTCTCGGAGTCAGGGAGCTTCTGAATGGCTTCCGTGATGGCAGCTTATCTTGTGAAGGCTACATGAGACGAGTCATACAACGAGCTGAAGACCTGAAGGTTTTCAACTACTTCGTTTCCATGGATACAGAGAGGATGCTTGGGGATGCCAAGGAGGCAGATGTGAGGTACAAGAACAAGACCAATCGACCTCTGGAGGGGATCCCCATAGCCTTCAAGGATAACATCGATATTCAAGGGGAGTCGACCGGAGCTGGTACCGCAGGTCTTGCCGGTCTGAAGCCCAAACACACTGCTGAGGTTGCTCAGAGGTTGTTTGATGCCGGGGCTATTCATGCTGGAAGGACCAACATGCATGAGTTGGCCTATGGGGTGTCTACTACCAACAAGTATACCGGAGACAGTCACAACTTCCACAACTTTGACTACACATGTGGAGGTAGCAGTGGTGGATCTGCAGGGGCTGTTGCTGCTGATATCGTACCAGCTGCTCTTGGGACTGACACAGGAGGTTCAATTCGCATTCCAGCCTCGTACTGCGGGGTGTATGGTCTACGCCCTACCAAGGAACACTGGCCATCAGACTATGGCGTCAAGACAACACACCTGAGAGACTCTGTTGGACCTCTTGCGCGAAATCTGGAAGATATTGCAATTCTTGATGAGGTGATGACCGGCAAAGGAGGATGCAAAGAGCTGTCTCCTGCCCAGATCAGAATTGGGGTTCCAAGGTCTCACTTTTGGGAAGGTCTTGGCACTCAAGTCCAGGAATATGGGGAACAATTCTTGGCAGATCTTAAGAAGAAGGGGTTTGTGGTCATTGATGAGGGAGAGATTCCTGGTCTCACTGAAATCTGTCATAAATACTTCCTCCCATCCATCAACTATGAGGTGATTCCTTGTCTCAAGGAGTACTTTGAGCATCATGGTCACAGCATCACCATGGAGGAAGTTGGCCTCAAGGTCGCCTCTCATGATGTGAAAGCTGGATTCGCAGACTCTATCAAGAACCCACCTGATGAAAACATCATGAAGTCAGTGAAGGAGGCCAGAGACCAACTCATCAAAGATATCGGGAGGTACTTCAGTGACCACCAGATCGATTGCATTCTCATGCCATCCAACAAGATCACCGCCCCCACCCTTAACGCCTTCTATTCAGACAAAGGCGGGAAGCTGATGGTCATTGTTGAAAACCACGACTGCGCCAATGTCTGCAACAACCCATCTCTGGTGATTCCTGGTGGGCTTGCCCGGGAAAGTGGAGTTCCTTTTGGTATGCAGATTGAAGGTCTAACAGGGAGTGACAGACATTTGATTGCAGTGGCAGTCGCTATTGAGAAAGCATTTACTGCTCAGAGTTAGGTGACGGCCTGACCATTTTCAGTCCATAGAGGATCTTCCTCAAAGGCTAGATGCTTAGATAGAATAGCCTATACACTGTAGCAAAAGTTTGTTGCTTAGCTGGTAGAAAGGCCTGATGTTTCAATCCTGGAAGGCTGCTAGATGCTTAGAGTTGGGAGGGCTTGCCATTTTTATCCTAGCAAAAGGATCTGGGACGTAGAAAGGACTTATTTTATCCTAGTAGGTAGCACCATAGTAAAAGCTTGATTCTAAGCGGTATGAGGACTTGCCATTTCAATACTAGTAAAAGTAGATAGATGGATTGTATTTATAATTTTTTATTTTAAACAATTTGAATTTTTAAATGAATCTCTGAAATAGTTGCCATCATGTTTTCACTATCAAATGAAGACATGATGTTAAAATGTTGAATCCCAAGTTGTTCATCACATGTAGCCCATGAATGAAGACCAAACTTGATGTGAATAGTTTCATTATGTCATTTTTGAAGAATTGTTAAAATCTTTAAAAGGTGCCAGATGTGTTAATAGTTTCCAGTGAGAGGCCAACATCTTGCAAAGATATTTTTTTAAGATTCATTACATTTATGTCAAATCCAGTGTAAATATTGTACTCACTATTTAGTGGCTTTTCACTCATAAGCTATCAGTTTCATCAGACTGGTGACTCATACAACTGCTCACTGTCCTTTTAATCCAGATGAATCAGTTCAAACATCTTGTGGAGATATGAGACTTCAGACTTGTTTGTTAAGATGTTAACTCAGAACTCAGCTTTTTCCTTAGTGTTTTCAGATTTCTTTTTTGGCCACTCACATACCTGTTCTTGATAGACTACCAATTACATACAGTATGATATCGTTCTGTTAAGGAGAGATTCTAGTATATAAACTGGAACTATCCTTTAGTTAAATACGTTACCGTAAACGTTATTGAGTGAAGTGACTTGAGAAAAAAGATTGTTACTTCCAACCACCATTAATATTTAAACACATAAATAAATATATGCTTGAATATACTGCATTAACTTGCTTTATCACATTTTTATTAATATACAGCATGAGCATATTTTATGTAATTTTTTCATTTTTAAAAAGGAAGCTTCAATAAACTATGTAACCAAATTAATCAGATGCTACTGCCTGTCTTGAGCAAAACAAATAAACTGTCAAGTAAACAGTTCGGAAAATTGAGATTATTATGTAATAATTAGTATGTGAATTATTACAAAGGTTATGCCAGAATGCTCACAGTGACACCAGGGGTGGATTTCAGTAACGTTTTGAGATCATCGCTAAAGCCCAAATCCATCGCTACTTTGCGTAGCAATTTTCCGTTTAGCGATGGATTTGGGCTTTAGCGATGATCGCAAAGCGTTAGTGAAATCGGTCCCTGGGGTGGAATTCACAAAATCTTTAGATGAGTTATCAGTGTTGCTATGGTGATTTATATTATGACATCACACATACTGAATAAAGACCGCATCACATTTTAAAGATCAATCTTAGTGCTTCTTAATGCAAGGCAATCAAGGGCAAGAATAACAACTGTTGTCTTTGTTGCCCCTGGTCATTGTCATGGTGACCCGTCAAATGATCTTATAAGCATTCTCTTTTATAATAGACATTTCCTTGCCTATTAAAGAACAAACTTTCACCCTGCTAGCCACTTATGAATGTCTCAAGCTGTGAATGTTGCTGAGCTGGTTTTGAAAATGGTGTTTCATTCCGTTCTATGACTAAGAATAAGTTATGACGAGTTTGGTGAAATCGACCCCGGATTAAAAGGAGGGTTACTGAGAAGTCTCGTGTCTCAAAGTAAGCCATACATAATTCCTGTATTCCCCCACAACACCCAGTACCAGCAGTTCCCCTCCTCAAATGTCTTTGTCGCATCTCCATTTTCAATACATTTATTTGGGGGCATCTATTCATACACAATGCAATTTTATACTGTAATTCACTCTTTGTCTAAATTCTGTCAAAATCAAACCTCACTCTAGGTATGACACAAGTTTAATCCACTAAATTACACTGTAAATTTCAAATACTCTTTCATAAGTTTGCCATAAATTATTAATTCAACTACTATGTAACCCCACAGTAACCCCAAACCAGTTGTGCTTGAAATTGGTTATATAAGATATTCAAACTTAATAAATTTTGTGCAATAATTTTTGAATGACAAATCATAAAATACCTAATCTGAGAGGATTTTCAAGATTCCGCTTGAAGGACTTGAGAAAGACGGCCGCCAGGGCATCATTGACGACTCGGCTGTCGCTGGAGAGCATGACCGTTGTCATGGCCTGGGGCTTCAGTGATTGGCTAAGGGTCATTCTAGCCGAGCCAATAGCTAAGATGCAGGCTTGTGGTGGGTTGATGACGGCGCTGAATTCGCTGATACCGAACATGCCCAGATTTGAAATACTGTAAGATGTAGAAGAAGAACAGATTCATTGGTATTTTGGAATCTTAGGTCATAACACCTGTATGCTCAGCATCCCAGCAGGTGGTTCCATTGATGCTGTCTTGACCAAATGGTAGAGTGGAAGAATACTGGGGCCAATTTCATAGAGCTGCTTAGCACAAAAATTTGCTAAGCATGACAATTCTGTCTTCATTAAAACAGGATTAACAGCCAAATTTCCATGTGTTGTGTATCACTTGTGATTGTTCTTTGGCTGTTGTTCGCTGACCATGAATATCAAATCAAATTTTCAATGTGGTTTGTTTTATTGGGCAAGCCATTTTTGTGCTAAGCAATTTTTCGTGCTAAGCATTTATATGAAATTGTCCCCTCAAGCTTATAGAGGTCTGCAATGCAAGGAAAAGTCTAGATAGAGCCCTGCACCTTGCTATAGTATATGAAGACAAGGGCAACATGAAGGGATAGAAAGTGTAAAGCACTTGGGCACAAGACAAACAAAACCACGATGTTCAGTCAATACTGGATAAATGTTACCACCCTGAGTAGATCAGCTTATGTCTGCAGCCGTTGACATATAGTACAGCTGATGGAGGACAAAGACATCATGCTCAGAAAACTTTCGAAACCATCTCCTGAAATTTGCTATCAACTACTGTTGTTTCTACCAGCACCATCGTCATACCCTGAAAGTTATGCGTAAATCTGTGAACATTTCTGTTTGGGTATGTTTCTAATCCTGTACTGTACCTTTAATACTGTATCTTTACAGTATTGTCATAATCTCTGCATAAATTTGCATATAATTAGGTAATTTCTAGACACCTACCTGAAGGATCCACCTTGGAATTCCTGGAGTTGTAGCTTCCCCTGTCTGGCCCTGGCTGCTAAATCCTGCAATTATCAAACAACAACAACAGCATCTTTAAGATGTTGACATTTGATTCACGTGGGACCTGAGGTCAATTTCGCAAATCTCATTGTATCAACCGTAGGACTTGTGATACATTATAGCCCTACATGTACGTAGGATACGATGGGTTATACTTGACTCAAGTTACGATAGATCACAAGGGTTCGTGAAATCAACCCCTGGTATCTCAAAACGGATTGAAAAATGAAAATTCAACAAAAGCACAAGTGAGATATTGCTTCAAGTTAGATACTGCTTCCACTCAAATATTTCTTCAAAAAGACCTTTCTGATGGTGTGTGGCATGCTGGGTGCTATACACCTGTGTCTGCTGAAACCTGCCATACCAAGTGAAATCAAGACATTTGATTGGTATAGGTCAACCAAACGTTGCCTCTCAATACACCGATCCAGTAGGCCACGCCCCTTAACAATTTGGCCAATCACAACGCGTTATTTAAGGTCCGACAAATTGCCGCCATTTTGTCCGACATAACGGCATGAATTTTGTATTCTTTAGTGCACATTTTTCGTTGAGTTTACTTTTTGTTTTGTATGTACAAGGCGATTCTTTTACAAACCAGAGTTTTATTTTTCACCTTGGTCAGCGGTGTTAAATATTTCCATTATATTCCTGGCTTTCGATGCCCTGGCTGAAAGTAAAGGTACATTTTTGGCCTTTTTCAAAACCAAAGTCCAACTCAGAGAGAAGTGTTTATGTGGTTGAGTGTATGTGATTCGTCGCGTGTGGGCGATCGTGACACTTGATGTGCGTGCGCGTGTGCGTTTTTGCTAGGACGTTGCTATGGTGGGCGTGGCCTACAGGATCGGTGTATAGCTGGTAGGCAGGTGACATCCGGCTACTTTGCACTCTTTCAGCACTGAAAAGGATGCTTTGAACGTTTAATTTTTTTAATTCATTCTTTTTTTGGTTTGAAATTCAGCGGGTGCATAAATAGTGCCAACTGAAGATTGTTGTTGAATCAAGTGAGAAGAATCCATCCTTTGATGAACTTACCTTCACGTTCTCTGAGATTTCCAGCAGACCCTTCCCAACAGCATTCTTGACGATCGGGGTGATCAGGCCGTTGTCTGTTGCCACGGCAACGGATATGTCAATATCTGGGAGTTTCTTCACCGTCTGGCCGGACCAGGCTGCATTGACCTCTGGGTGTGCCTGTTAAAGGTCAAAGGTCAAGAGTCAGATGTGGCAGTTTAAGACCAGAGCCACTGAGGTGATTAGAGTAGTTAGCATAATTCACCTGCTAAACTCACTGTCTCTCAGGTAATTGTTTGTACTACCCAACGTTTCAGGAACTTGGCTGTAGTCAAAAGCTTTACATCTGAGACCTAAACCAAGATCAACTTGGCCCAACTTAATGACAATGATAATGAAATTTTGTTTCCCTGAATCATCCAAGTCCAAAGAATAACCCACAGGGATAATTGAACCGTGTTGAATTTTGCCAAACTCACTAAACTTCCCAATAAAGCATTCCAGGATTTGGTGAGAATTCATGGATATTTATGAGATTCTGAGTTGGGGAAGGATTAAACGGGAAGGGAACCTGACCCCCTGTGATGGTCAGACTTGTCTTACCTTGAGTGCCATAGCAGCTGCTTTGATGATGAAGTCATTGACTGAGACCTTCACTCCATCCTTCTTCAGATCTTTCCTTAGGTTGATTATCCTATCCATATTGCACTCTGTACTTGCATAGTTGTGGGGAGTTGTCCTCTGCAAACAAAATAGAATAACTCTTTGAGTGATCCCCCATGAACTGTTCTCAGGTTGCAGCATTGCTGCGAGTATTGATAAAATGATACCTGGGATATTGCAGTATGTGTGTGGTTTCATGGCTTCTGACTGCCAAACGAACAAAGATAATTGACTATTGGGGTCACCACCAACGTAGGGCTGGATGGCTCAGTTGGTAGAGCACCTGTACGGTCTTCAGGAGGTCGCCGGTTCAAATCCCGCTCCAATCAATTTTTCTTTGTTCATTTTTGAATGACTTTAAATTCAGTCAGTTTCCCTTGTGGTTATTTGATGATTATTTTGAGATTTAAGTAGAGATTATTTTCAACCAAAGCAGAGGTGAAGATGTGGAGAAAGTTTTCAGTAAAAAGATTTCCTGATTTATAATCATTAAACATTTGCTCATAATTACCTTAGATTCAGTCAGCCGTTTAGCAATGACTTTCCTGATGTTTGTCAGCTCAATATCAGTAAAAGTAACCTGTGGAATAATGACAGGGGATAATCAGTTTGTTTACTTTGGTGACAGGGTAAATGCAATGAGTGGTCATGGTTCCAATGACCAAAATATGATTATGATATCATAGAATTTCTTAATGGAAATTCAACAGGTGTCATTAGCAGGTGTCATCAGCCTGTCCAGCTATTCAAAGGCAATATTCTGTTGACTTATCCCAGTCAAATCTCCTGAATTGTCTCAGGTTTCACCAGACAGAGTAAGATAGCACCCCAAGTGTCACATACCGTTGGAAAGCTCTCTTCAAGCCCATTTCAGTGGTGATAATATCTTGTGGGTTTGTTAGACTTTCCAGCCATCTAGTCAAGCCACGTTACAATTAATACTGAATAAGTAAGGACTTGGCTTCCAGGTTAAAACAAGCAGCTACAGGTACCTGTTGTGGGACATCAGTGGCTGATGGTGTAAATTTAGGGGTGGGGACCGTTGTCTGGGGTTGTATCACAGGTTGTGGTGTGGGTTCTGGCACAGCAGGTGTGGGAGTAACCTTCAGTGCCCCACCCTCCTCGATGAACTTGAGTACATCACTGTAAAATGAGATGGAGAGAATGACAGCTTTTATCTTGGAGTTACAAGAAACTACCATACAGACAGTCCAAGTAGTACTCTAAAGACATGGGCACAAAGTATTAAAGGTAGTATCATACTTTGGTAAGAAACCAAAACAGAAATGTTCACACAGATTTACGTATAACTTACAGGGTACGAAGATGATGGTGGTAGAAACATACAGTTAAAATGTTTCCGCCTGAAATGGTGTATTTGTCCAGAAATTAGTAAAAAAACGACCGAAAAACTTTTAAAAGATCAAAAAATAAAAGAGAAAAGACTTAAGTAACACTGTGGCTGTTTTTCACTGTTTTCTCAAAAAGTGGGCACGGAATGAGACTGAAATGTTCACAGATGACTGTTACTGTATCTGTCTTGATATTTTTGCCCATGAATCTGTATTTCTTTGACAAAAACCAATGTATGATACTACCTTTAAACCAGACATTCGGTCTCAGCTCATAATCCTCAGATCTCTAACTTAAGTCAATGACAGTTTGGACAACCACACTATGACCTACCCTTTGAGAAGACGTCCATGAGGTCCACTTGATGGAATATCAGCAGCACTGAGCTCATGGGTGTCTAGAAGCTGTCGAACGGCAGGTGACAAAGTAGCACTGAACACAAGCAAAAAACAAATGATGGAATAGTTTACACTTATATCGATCAATACTAATGGAGTTATCTCAGAACTTGAATACTGGTATACAGGTTTCTTGAATGAGGCATTCATTGCTGCCTTGCTGTGGACTAGGTACCCCTTCCAGTCCTATATATCCTGTGAGCTAAGCAGCTCATTGACAAAAGGTTGAGTACTAACCTGTCCTTTCCAACTGCATGTCTCATACTTGAGAACTGCGTCGTGTCTGACACTCCTTCTACTGACCCCTCCTTAACCGTTTCCGTTCCCTGTGATGCACCAAGGTCATCTGGCATTTCAACGGCTGCGTAATCTTCTCCCTCTGGAACCAGAAGAGCTATCAAGGAACTGATCTTGACCCCAGATGTGCCTTCTGGTACCTGAAGAGAAAAAAATGATTATTTTGAAAGCTCTCACTGTTTTGTTCATACTCTAAAGTGAAGAAAAGTGGGAGTCGTTATTTCTCCTCTGATCTTGCCTACCCCTGACCCCTCTTTGTCTGATCACACTTACCTACCCCCAACCTCCTTAACCAGCTCCCCCTTTGTCCTGATCCTCTCATCTATTTACGTGTATCTTTACTTGAATGTTCTTGTCCTCTTGTCATTTAGCCTTTGATAAAGATCCTGCTAGGATTGAAACACGTCAGGCCCTCCTATCTCTCAAACCCTTTGATAAAGATCCTGCTAGGATTGAAACATGTCAGGCCCTACGATCTCTCAAACCCTTTGATAGAGATCCTGCTAGGATCGAAACACGTCAGGCCTTACGATCTCTCAAACCCTTTGATAGAGATCCTGCTAGGATCGAAACACGTCAGGCCCTACTATCTCTCAAACCCTTCCATAAAGATCCTGCTAGGATCGAAACGCGTCAGGCCCTACGATCTCTCAAACCCTTCCATAAAGATCCTGCTAGGATCGAAACACGTCAGGCCCTAGGATCTCTCAAACCCTTTGATAGAGATCCTGCTAGGATCGAAACACGTCAGGCCCTAGGATCTCTCAAACCCTTCGATAGAGATCCTGCTAGGATCGAAACACGTCAGGCCCTACTATCTCTCAAACCCTTCCATAAAGATCCTGCTAGGATCGAAACATGTCAGGCCCTACGATCTCTCAAACCCTTCGATAAAGATCCTGCTAGGATCGAAACACGTCAGGCCCTACTATCTCTCAAACCCTTTGATAGAGATCCTGCTAGGATCGAAACACGTCAGGCCCTACTATCTCTCAAACCCTTTGATAGAGATCCTGCTAGGATCGAAACACGTCAGGCCCTACGATCTCTCAAACCCTTCGATAGAGATCCTGCTAGGATCGAAACACGTCAGGCCCTACGATCTCTCAAACCCTTCGATAAAGATCCTGCTAGGATCGAAACACGTCAGGCCCTAGGATCTCTCAAACCCTTTGATAGAGATCCTGCTAGGATCGAAACGCGTCAGGCCCTACGATCTCTCAAACCCTTTGATAGAGATCCTGCTAGGATCGAAACGCGTCAGGCCCTCCTATCTCTCAAACCCTTCGATAAAGATCCTGCTAGGATCGAAACACGTCAGGCCCTCCTATCTCTCAAACCCTTCCATAAAGATCCTGCTAGGATCGAAACATGTCAGGCCCTCCTATCTCTCAAACCCTTCCATAAAGATCCTGCTAGGATCGAAACATGTCAGGCCCTCCTATCTCTCAAACCCTTCGATAAAGATCCTGCTAGGATCGAAACATGTCAGGCCCTACGATCTCTCAAACCCTTCGATAAAGATCCTGCTAGGATCGAAACACGTCAGGCCCTACTATCTCTCAAACCCTTCCATAAAGATCCTGCTAGGATCGAAACACGTCAGGCCCTACGATCTCTCAAACCCTTTGATAGAGATCCTGCTAGGATCGAAACACGTCAGGCCCTACGATCTCTCAAACCCTTTGATAGAGATCCTGCTAGGATCGAAACGCGTCAGGCCCTACTATCTCTCAAACCCTTCCATAAAGATCCTGCTAGGATCGAAACGCGTCAGGCCCTACGATCTCTCAAACCCTTTGATAGAGATCCTGCTAGGATCGAAACACGTCAGGCCCTACGATCTCTCAAACCCTTCGATAAAGATCCTGCTAGGATCGAAACGCGTCAGGCCCTACGATCTCTCAAACCCTTCCATAAAGATCCTGCTAGGATCGAAACACGTCAGGCCCTACTATCTCTCAAACCCTTCCATAAAGATCCTGCTAGGATCGAAACACGTCAGGCCCTACTATCTCTCAAACCCTTTGATAGAGATCCTGCTAGGATCGAAACACGTCAGGCCCTACTATCTCTCAAACCCTTCCATAAAGATCCTGCTAGGATCGAAACACGTCAGGCCCTAGGATCTCTCAAACCCTTCGATAAAGATCCTGCTAGGATCGAAACACGTCAGGCCCTAGGATCTCTCAAACCCTTCCATAAAGATCCTGCTAGGATCGAAACACGTCAGGCCCTACTATCTCTCAAACCCTTCCATAAAGATCCTGCTAGGATCGAAACGCGTCAGGCCCTACTATCTCTCAAACCCTTTGATAAAGATCCTGCTAGGATCGAAACACGTCAGGCCCTACGATCTCTCAAACCCTTCGATAAAGATCCTGCTAGGATCGAAACACGTCAGGCCCTACGATCTCTCAAACCCTTTGATAGAGATCCTGCTAGGATCGAAACACGTCAGGCCCTACGATCTCTCAAACCCTTTGATAGAGATCCTGCTAGGATCGAAACACGTCAGGCCCTACTATCTCTCAAACCCTTCCATAAAGATCCTGCTAGGATCGAAACACGTCAGGCCCTACTATCTCTCAAACCCTTCCATAAAGATCCTGCTAGGATCGAAACGCGTCAGGCCCTACTATCTCTCAAACCCTTCGATAAAGATCCTGCTAGGATCGAAACATGTCAGGCCCTAGGATCTCTCAAACCCTTTGATAGAGATCCTGCTAGGATCGAAACACGTCAGGCCCTAGGATCTCTCAAACCCTTCGATAGAGATCCTGCTAGGATCGAAACACGTCAGGCCCTACGATCTCTCAAACCCTTTGATAGAGATCCTGCTAGGATCGAAACGCGTCAGGCCCTACGATCTCTCAAACCCTTCGATAAAGATCCTGCTAGGATCGAAACACGTCAGGCCCTACGATCTCTCAAACCCTTTGATAGAGATCCTGCTAGGATCGAAACACGTCAGGCCCTAGGATCTCTCAAACCCTTCGATAAAGATCCTGCTAGGATCGAAACACGTCAGGCCCTACGATCTCTCAAACCCTTTGATAGAGATCCTGCTAGGATCGAAACACGTCAGGCCCTACGATCTCTCAAACCCTTTGATAGAGATCCTGCTAGGATCGAAACACGTCAGGCCCTAGGATCTCTCAAACCCTTCGATAAAGATCCTGCTAGGATCGAAACACGTCAGGCCCTACGATCTCTCAAACCCTTTGATAGAGATCCTGCTAGGATCGAAACACGTCAGGCCCTACGATCTCTCAAACCCTTCGATAAAGATCCTGCTAGGATCGAAACGCGTCAGGCCCTACTATCTCTCAAACCCTTCCATAAAGATCCTGCTAGGATCGAAACACGTCAGGCCCTACGATCTCTCAAACCCTTCCATAAAGATCCTGCTAGGATCGAAACACGTCAGGCCCTACTATCTCTCAAACCCTTCCATAAAGATCCTGCTAGGATCGAAACGCGTCAGGCCCTACTATCTCTCAAACCCTTCCATAAAGATCCTGCTAGGATCGAAACGCGTCAGGCCCTCCTAACTCCAAATTTTCCGCTGACTTTGATCATTGATGTCTTTATGGGATGGATCGGGACAGATTTGGGATATTGACTAGCCTAAGGACTCACCAATATCTTAGCTAGGACCCCATCATCATCAGCATCTAATGTTACGGTAGCTTTGTCCGTCTCAATGTCACATATTGCATCACCAGCTGACACAGCTTCACCTACAAATACATAGAATAAACAGCTCGTGTTTAATATTGTAATACACAGGTATGCAACTCAGATTTAACAAAAAACGAGGAAATTCCAATCTTTGCAAGATTCTGTGCAGTGTTTTTCTATTTTCAATGGCATAACATTGAAGAGAAAAAAAGAGGAAATCAGCTGATCCGAGGAAAAGTTGCATGCCTGAATACTTAACAATCAGACAGCAGCTTGAGGCAACCAACCAAACTGCATGCAAAAGGGATACTCAGGTAGCACAAAATACAGTTTCTTTCTCACAGTGTTGTACAATGTCTCAAGAAAATGATGTACAGTACGTGGGAACTAAACGTTGAATGTTAGTTCTGGATGATTGCCTGGAACTGACTGTGGCATTATTCATGTTATAAGAAGAAGAATTGTGTTGTCATTTCAATAACCAAACCCTTGGCTTGGTACGGTTAGCATCTTGGTGATTGTAAGGTTCGGGACCCTCCTGTATTTTTATCAAATGCTCAGCATGCACAATGGAATGTATTCACGGTCATTCTGGCGTGTGATAAAAGCACAGGGGGGTCTTGAACTTTACAATCGCCAGCATCTCAACCATCCATCCATATTCGATGAATCTTTGCAGTAGGCCTGTCTGTCAAAAATTACTAGACCTAGAACGCTCATACATGTATGATGTGGGTCTTACCTTCTTGTTTGAGCCATTTGAGTATGGTTCCCTCCTCCATGGTAGGGGACAGGGCAGGCATGAGTAGTTTCGTACCTTTCACACCTGGCAATGGCAGAAATCAAGTTGAAAAAGATCGCAAATTTTAAATTATCAAGTGTCATTAGCATGATTTAGAGACTAGTGCTAAGCCTACCATAATTACAGTTGATCTAAATCAAGACTCATGTTTTTATATTTTTTGTTTTGGGCTCAATTGCATAAAATTTGCAGAATATCCTGCTGTTGCAACGAATCTTGGAATCGTCGGACTTCCAAATCTGTTGTTGTGTTCAGAGATATTCGTGGTCAGGTTAAAAAGGCATTATTTCCAGTAGGCCTATATCAGTTTATTAAGCTATTAGATTTGTGACAAAAAAAAACTTGAGTTTAATCATTTAGGTGGACAGCGAGTCTAAACACACGTCGACCGCGTTCACGTCCGTTCACGTTCATTCCACTAACGTTAGCGCCATCTTTAATAGACTGGGTCCAAGTCAAAGTGTGAGGTTTGGGGCACCGGTCATGGAGTTTAATATTTTTTAAAATCTATGGGCACCGGTGATACGTGCACGTCCTGCACTGCATGCTGCATTGGTCTAAACTTCTCGCTGCCAGCGGGGCCGCTGGTCTTAGTTTTTGTCTAACGTTACTTAACATCAACAATGTGGGGACTGGCCTGGCAACAAGCATTGAAGAGTCCTAACTTATTTGCAAATTCGGTACCGAAAGTAGGAATCGGATGATAGAGGGCATTTATGATCTAGTTTCGTCGAATTCGTAGATTCGTTGCAACACCGCCACTCCCACCTCTCCCTCAGCTCGTGTAGGCCTAACGACAAACGTTACATTGCTACAAGTGGTACAACTTCAAGTTACAACACTGCAGACTGCAGTGCAGTGAATCATGAATGTCGTTCTTGACCGCTCATTCATAGGCCCCTAAATGTTTTACGCACAGCCTCTTTTGAGTGGCAGGGCATTCTGCAATTAGCCTACTCCTTGTTTTGCTTTTTTAAAATTCTCTTCCGTTTATGATAACGGGGTGCTTTTGTGATCCAATGCCGAATTTGTTGGCACAGACTGACAGATGACAGAAAAACGTCCGTAAATTGGGCAAGCAGTACACTCACAAAATATAAATACAAATTTTACAAAGAAACCAGCCATTAAAAATTGTCTCACCTCCCATCACACTGCTCCTGGTGATGTTCCTTACTATGCGCCATCGGACAGCAGGATTAAACGATCGACTCAAAGGAAACGCTGATTTTAAGATGGGACTTCGCAAAGCGACTAACCCAATGGACGCCGCCATTTTGAGTGAAGTTTCGATTACTCTTTTAACGATTCTAAAATTACTCGACTAAATCGAAGAATGTGAAAAAGTACTTTGAAAAGAAAGACTTCATTCGTGTATTCAAACTTTCTTTTATACCAAAACGTCGTTTCGAATGACACTTATAACTGGCGTTGCATTAGTTTTGGACTAAAGATGAATTTTCTTGTTAAAAAAACTGGCCAAAACCTTTTTCATGATGGTTATTAATCGATTTTATCCTTATCGAACACGACATCGTCGATACTCCGCGCCTGTCGTCTGCCATCATTTTCTTTTCCAAGTTCGCGGGATCTCTGCAATTTCCTGTCCCAGTATATCTGGAATATTTCTGTTTTTAAAATTTATACATGTTTCTGTAATACAAAAGTTGGGAGATTAAGTCTCCGTACTGTGTTTGTGGTTGACATGGATCATAAATTTGAAAAGGTAGGCCTAAATAAATCCCGAAATTTAATGGGAACAATTATTAATTAGGCCTAACAACTTTACAAATGTACTAGACCCAGTAACTGGGTCTACAAATGTACCATGTTTACCCTAACCTTAGCTTGAGCACTGTAGCCTACTTACTGATTTAGTTTTTTGTTTACTTTCATACTTCATAGCATGATTTAGTCTAGTTGCGATGATCGTAACCCTAGGTCTGACATGGGGACTGGGACCTTAGGCGATGATCGTAACCCTAGGTCTGACATGGGGACTGGGACCTTAGGCTAAGGTCCCAGTCCCCATGTCAGACCTAGGGTTACGATTGTCGCAACTAGGCCTACCCTGTGAATATTAACTGCAGTTAGGTTTGTCATTCCACTCAAAATTTTGTTTAACCATGATACCCGCATAATGGTTTCCTTATTTACAATTACAGTTAATTAACCACCCCTTTTGAGAAAGTATCGTTCGGTCATGTGTTTTCACCCAGCATGTGTTTTCGCTCCCCAAATTTGACTCCCGTTTACCGCGAGATCGTGCGAGATTCTTTATGATTAGTATCCCTGAAGTGATGACTACACTCAGGGCTATCTCCAACATTCAGGATGTTGAAAATAAAGTTTCCAGTCGTGAGTGATACTCTAAAGTTACAAAAATATGTAATTTTGGGTGTATATTACTAATGCATTTTAAGGCTAATGTTCAAACGTTTATAGCCTAATTATAAAAGACACAATCTGTGATCAAATATTCCAAACTAAACTGTCGTCTGCTCAAGCAACTTTCATTTTTCTAATGTCAGACGGCAGGTCATGTGACCCTGTTGCGATCAGGGTTTTTATGGCGTGCCAACGAGACAAAAGTGTTAAAGTCTTTCTCTAATCGGAGTGACAGTGTTTTGTTTTTCTCCTTTATATTTTAACTTTGATAAGCTGATGTATCCATGTTTAGGCCTCTCATAATGATGCCAGATATTATGAGAAATCCTGTGATAATATTTCGCATCAAGATAAACAATTAGATTTAATTTTATTTGGCTTTAAATATGTCATGCATGATATTGTTGATAAATTATCTATAATTCACAATCTTGGAATCAAGACTGTTTTAGAACCTTTTTAAAATAAACTCAATAGCGCTCCGCACTAATGACGTCACAAAATCCCCGGATGTCAGACAAACATTGTTTCACACGTAGTGTACAATGCACGCGCGCACCCACGCACGTTTGCGTGGTTGCAATGTTTGTCTGAGATCCGATGCTATTTTTAGCGCCAGTGCGGAGCGCTATTGACCCAGTAAGAAGATTCGAGTCAGGACAATATTCCACTTTCCAGCCGTTTTTGAGTGACTTGGTGCGCCATAGCTACTCCGATGACAATGAACTTTGCCACTCAGCCAAGGGGGTGAAAACACATGACGTCACGTTTACATGGCGGAATTGGTGTCCCTTTAAATGACGGACAATATTTTCAAAGAAAAGACTTGAACTTCAAGGATTTTTACAGATAATAATCTGGAAGTGTCCAGTTGAAAGGTTTGAGGAGTGATTTTCTGATATTCCATTTCGCTTTCATTTTTGAGAAACTTTCCTGTTATCGGAGCGAAAACCGATAACTGCAGGATATGATTTTAGACAGTATCGGAAAACTGAAAAAATTAGACCTACTACTAAAGTAACTGGGGCATTGTAGGGCGTACTCACTTTTTTGAATGTCAGTGTTGAGGTATAGCACTTCGGTTTACCAGAAATAACTTGCCTTTCCAAATACTTACTTTTAAATAGATCTACCAATTTATATTTAAGTGCAATGAAATTAATAATTGTTGTTATCTTTTGAATGTTTAGGAGCACCCAAGGAACCTGATTCCAGAGTTGCTTGCACAGTTCTATCATCTAGGCTGGGTTACTGGCACAGGGGGAGGCATTAGTATAAAGAGAAAGTAAGTCAAGAGTTCATTTATTCTGAATACCGCTCCGCACTTGCGCTAAAAATAGCACCGGATGTCTGACAAACGTCGTGCATGTACACTACGTGTGTGAGTCAATGTTTGTCTGACATCCGGGGATTTTGTGACGTCATTATTGCGGAGCGCTATTGCAAAGAATTTGAATCTCACAACCAGAGACCTTATCGCAAATACAAACTGCAAAGGATTATGGGATTAAATTTGAAGCAATTGCACCATCACGCAGCCGTGTGATGACGCTATTGCTTCAAATTTAATGTGATAGCGCTATTGCTCTGAATTAAATCCCATAATCCTTTGTGGTTTGTATTTGCGATAAGGTCTATACAGTTCATGGGTTAATTTTGCTTATGCTCCAATGCATGTTAACCCTAACCCTCTGCACCTACCACACAAGACAGGAGCTGCTTACCACACATTACCACAGTCTGCACAGGGGAACTGGATCATAAAACATAAATTACCATGAAAACCACACTGGTGTATTGTGATATTCAGGATACTCAGGGTTAGGGTTGGGTTAATGCTTCATAGCACTGGATTAACCCTCTTCACCTATCACACAAGACAGGAGCTGCTTTACCACACAGTTTTCACAGGGTGACTGGATCA
This sequence comes from Astropecten irregularis, assembly GCA_963971285.1. Lineage (NCBI taxonomy): Eukaryota > Metazoa > Echinodermata > Asteroidea > Paxillosida > Astropectinidae > Astropecten > Astropecten irregularis. The sequence continues at coordinate 1,599,748 of OZ020251.1, read as the reverse complement.
TAAACCACGAATTACAATGAAAACCACCTGTGTTTTGTGGTATTCAGGATACCACACTTACCACAGGATAAAAAAGTGTGGTAAACTGTGGCTTCGCTTTGCACTGTATGCAGATTTACACATGTACATGTTTGAACCAGGCATTTCAATTATTTAGGGACGTTCAAAATTGAGTAATTATGTAAGGTGGATACATAACGATTGAACTGCTAAAAGTACTCTGATTCAATTTTAATATTACTCCTTCAGTGACTCACTGAATTTTTTGTTCTTTCAACAGCAATGAAATCTATATAGCGCCCTCTGGTGTCCAAAAGGAGAGAATTCAGGTACTTTAGTACTGTTTACTTCCAAATTACATTTTGTTTTATCACTCTTACTACTTAAGTGCATTTTCTCATTACACAGATTTTGTATACCTTGGGGCTTTAGTTTTTTAATTCAAAAGGTCACAAAAGTGAACAGAGAAAGGTTTACTGGAGCGAGATTTGAACCAGCAACCCCTGGAATACAGTACCTGAGCTCTACGTACCAACTGAGCTATCCAGCCTAATGTTGGTGGTGTCCCCAATAGTCAATTATCTTTGTTTGTTTCGCAGTCAGAAGCCATGTAAGCTTCCAAGATTATCCAATAATCATTTAAGATATGCACAACAATAGCAATGTATTTATTTACTTTGTTTGGTTGTGTATCTATTAATTCTTTCGAGTCAATCACCCAGCACAAAGTTCTAATATTACTTTAAAGGTAGTATCATACTTTGGTTTTTGTCAAAGAAATACAGATTCATGGGCAAAAATATCAAGGAAGATACTATAACAGTCATCTGTGAAAATTTCAGTCCCATACGGTGCCCACTTTTTTAGAAAACAGTGAAAAACAGCCATAGTATTTCTTAAGTCTTTTCTCTTCTATTTTTGATCTTTTAAAAGATCAAAAAGATTTTCGGTCGTTGTTTTACTAATTTCTGGATAAATACACCATTTCGGGCGGAAAAATCTTAACGGTATGTTTCTACCACCACAATCTTCATACCCTGTAAGTTATACATAAATCTGTGAACATTTCCGTTTTGGTGCCTTACCAAAGTATGATAACTACCTTTAAGACGAGGGCTATATTGCGTTTAGGAAAAGTGTTGATAAACCAACATGAAGTCCTTCACACTAAAGATAAGACTGATGGACTTTTCACTGTATCAATACAACTGAAAGGGATGCTTACATGTTGTGAGGCAGCAATTAAAGCCTTGAGCATAATGGTGTGTAGAAATCAGTACCGGCCTTTTATGTATTGAAACAAGACTGATGGTTTGTTCACATTGCTAGTACTGTATAAATAAGACTTGAATGGGTACCTAGTCCACAGCAAGGCAATTAATGCTTCTATTTGTATGGTATACAGTTGTTCACATTGAAACAAGACTGATTGTCTCTTCCTAGTAAATAAAGGACTGGAAGTGGTACCTACATGTAGTCCACAGCAAGGCAGTAATTAATGCCTCTACCCCTATGGTGTGGAGAAACCAGTCCCTCACACTGAAACGAGACTAATGGTCCCTTCACGTCGCAAATAGAACTGGAAGTTGTATACCTAGTCTACAGCAAGGCAGCAATGAATGCCTTTACCCCTATGGTGTGGAGAAACCAGTCCCTCACACTGAAACAAGACTTATGGTCTCCTCACAGTGTGAACAGGACTGGAAGGGGTACCTAGTCCACAGCAAGGCAGCAATGAATGCCTCCACCCCTATGGTGTGGAGAAACCTGTCCGCACTCTGGAACAAGACTTATGGTCTCTTCACAGTACAAACAGTGGTCTTTTTCACCAAACTCATCATAATTTTATTACTATCAATCGTAGGACTAAGGATGCATTGCAGCCCTGGGTAGGTAGTATACAATAGGTTATCTTTCGTAACTCGAGTTACGATTGATCGTAGCTTCGTGAAATCGGCCCCAGGACTGTAGCAGACTTATGATGCATTATTGCAGCCCTATATAGGATACGATGGGTTATCCTTCGTAACTCGAGTTACGATTAATCATAGGGCTTCGTGAAATTGACCCAGGACTGGTAGCAGTACCTACAAGCAGCCCACAGCACTAGCAGGATGCAGATAATTTTTATATTCATTTGCCAAATCTTATGAAATGAAGGTAGGTTTGCGGTGACATCATGTAATCTCTTCTGTGAGAGTGTGTAGTTCTGAAAAGAACTGACCGGTTGTATTATTTCAGAACCACTCACAGAAGAGATAACATGGTGTCACTGCAAACCTACGTCCTTTTAGTACTTCCACCATGCATAGCTTCAAGTCTTATTAATCTTATGAAAGCATTTTGTATATAAAATCAAACTTTCCCTATTTCTCAGCCAGAGGACATGTTTGTGATGACATTAGACGAAGAAGACATCAGCGGTCCCCCTCCTCTCAAGAAGCTCAAGAAGAGTGAATGTACTCCGTTATTCATGAATGCTTACCAACTTCGAAGTAAGTCCAAGGGTCGATTTCACAAAGCACTAAGATTGATCTGAAGTGTGAATTCATCTCAATTGCTAAGCAACATTTGATGTCACAATACAAATCACTATGGTGATACTGAACAACTCATATTAAGATTAATCTTAGTGCTTTGTGAAATCCATCCCAAGAGTCTTAAGTTGTAACACATTACTCACTGGAGGTCATGGTTTAGATCTAATCTAATACCACACAGGCGCTCTTACCAACTGAGCTATTCAGCCCTAGATGTTGGTGGTGTCCCTAATAGTCAATTATCTTTGTTCGTTAGGTAGTCAGAAGCCATGAAACCACTCACATAGTGCTATATCCCAAGGATCATTGAAGATTGTTCACTTTTCAATCCAGTCAGTTTCCCTTGTGGTTATTTGATGATATAGGGTGTTTACGAAACAGAGTCTTAGGCTCCGGCTCCGGCTCCGGCTCAGGCTCCAGCTCTGACATCCATAATACTGAAAATATAGATTGTGGTTTTTCATTGAAGCTGAAGCTCTGTTTCTTTTTTCAAACCAGAGAATCTACTTCAAGCCTCTATTTTGACACAAGTTATTTCAGAATGGATTCATGAAATGGAGCCGGAGCCTGAGACGATGCATGAGCCTCCGTTTTATAAACACCCTAAGATTGAATGTCTTGCAGTATAAGAATCGGCTGTGGTTGATCTTGACTCATATTTATAACTGGGATGTTTGATTTCATTAGATGCTGGTGCCGTGATTCATTCCCATTCCAAGCATGCTGTGTATGCTACTCTCTTATATCCCGGCAAGGAATTCAGGATAACACACATGGAGATGATTAAGGGAATCCGTAAAGATAAAACAGGTGGAAACTACAGGTGAGTCAATGTTGATTTATATCATATCCTCTATGTGGCTAACAGGTGTAATGTATGATTGTACTGATGACAGGTGTAGTATCCTGCCGTGTACATTGAGTTGAACATCAACCCTAACCATGTGCACCTACATATGTACCATACAAGACAAGAGCTGTTAGCACACATTACCAGGGGACATCACAGGATCATAAACCATGCATTACCACACAAACCACACTGTGGTGTATTGTGGTATTCAGGACCCCACACTTACCACAGGAAAAACCATGTTGGTAAACTGTGGTATGCATAAGGGTTAGGGTTAAAGCTCAATGTCACAGGTTTTCTGCCTGTAGGTTCCTGTGCTTATGATCATCTTTTTTAGCTAACATAGATCGAAAAAGTAAACTGATTATTATAAGCGAGAAATCCTCAGATATGACAGACAACTGAAAATTCCTGATAAATCAATGAAATAGAATTCTCTGTTAGTGCCAGTTTTTACGCTTACTGTGAACAGAGCCGTGAAACTGGGGCCCATATTTTTAATTCAGAGCTACTTGTCTTCTGAGAATAGTTACTCACATGGTGCACTCATAAACCTGTCACTATACCATCAGTGCTAAACTGTATGTCTTCCCACAGCGCCTATGGTGCAGAGTGATTCCATTCTGATTTTATGAACAGCTGTAGATATGTAATAGTATTGAGTAACAGAGACACAGATGTATTAACATGGACACTGTCACAAATAATGGGGGGTATGACCCATCAACGTCCTTCATTTAGGGGAGTCGGGTTGGCGCAGTGGTTCTTTACTCACCTTTCACCTCTGGCGGACCGGGTTCAAGTCCGGCTCGGTCAACAAGTGGATTGGGTTTTCAGTCCCTACCTGATTCTGTGGGTTTTACCTAGAATATTACTCTGGGGTTTTCCTCCCACCTCTAAAACTGTACAGGTCTTCTTCTCATCATCTTTCTATAATAGGTTTCATCAGGCTTTTGAGCTACAGTGCCTCTTAGAGGGTACTTTTGAGTACATGTAGGCCTAATCGTTCGTTTCATTACCAAAAATAGATAATGATAATAATAATAATAATAATAATAATAATAATTACCGATAATGGGTACTTAGGGAGACATTCCCATAGGGACGTGCACACGACTTCACTTACTTTTTTCTAAACATCCTCCAAAACCACTGAACTTGAAATTGAAATATGTTCATATTGAGAGCATTCTCTGTCTTCTATCAAAATATGGACATTAAAAATATGTCTTTAAGATGTAGAAATATTTTTGGGGAGACAATAAAATGTCTCCCTATTGACCGGTGTCTCCCAAATGTTAACTTTCAGATGCTAACCTGTCTCCCTATTATGCAATTTAGAAAAATATATGTGTTTAAATGTCAAATCAGTTATGAATTTTGTGTCAGTAGAGGGCGCCCTTTCCTACACTGTGCTTGTAGACCTTTATCTCTGCCTTATGATTCAGCATTGCAGTGTATGGTGGAATGCCACTTTAATGAACATGACAGCATCCACAGATATCTGTTATAGTGGTTGGTCGTTAAAACCATACAAACAGAGTTATGGGATAAAGAACAGTGTTCAGTAGGCCCTATGTTGTGTACATGAACATTGGGAGCCAAGGATAATGTTCTACCTATATAGGCCAAATATTCAGTACAGCAGTGTTTGTTTATATTATACCACAGTTTCCACTGTAATGTGTAGTTGTGTTTCTTGTTTAAACTTTTCATTTATGCATGAACATCACAAATATGTACGCAGATATTTGTGACCTGCAATGTCCCTCCAGCGCCACATTCCTTTGGCGACTTGCGCATGATTTGCATAATTATTGCAAATGGCAAAATTAAGATAAAATCTTAAAACGTAACTTAGTAGTACAGTATAAAATTTAGTATTTAAAGATATATCAATCATAAATTAATAAGAAAATCTTCGTATTTGTGGCTAGGAAAGCCTATATATAGTATGCTGTATCTTCCATGATATTTATAGTAAGTTCTGAAATTCTATACACTAGTTGTTTAGATTTCACCTGTTAAAGTAACCTGACTGTCTCTATTGTTTATCCGAAGTAACGATTTGCAGAGTATTTTGGGCCAGTAATTTTGCACTTAATCGTAAAATGATACAGATATCCCAGGCTTGAAGGCGTAATTCATGGAAATGGAATTCAAGCCTGAAAGCTATAATTTATGTTCTGTAGGAAACATCGTTGATAAAGAAAACCTTTTCAAAACAGGGCTCGAAATACTTGTATCCACTAGACCGTGGACTGAGTCTAGTGATTTCAGTGTTGGTCTAGTAAAGTGTGTTCTGCACTAGTCCGACAGTTTTGTTTTCCTTGCATAATATCAAAATGGTGCCTAAATTGATGTTTTTGTGGCTTTATTTCTTACTTTAATGACCAAATGTATTGAACAAAACCCCACATTTTGAGCAATGTCTATTTCAAAGCTGCCAACATTGAACAATCCTTTGTAGTGTACATGTAGTTATATGCCGTTTGACTTCCCTACGCAAATCAGTACATTAAAGGTCTTTTCAAACTATCTCCTTTTCGATTCGTGTTGAAACCAAGCCAAGAATTATTGTGTGAATGCCTTCCATCCATTCAATGGAAACTGACATAGGTCTTTATAAATTCGTTTCTAAGACTCCCGCTGGTCTACAAGTCTAAGACCAAGCAAACAGCACAGGCACCAGTTGTGTCAATTTATCTTGAAAATGACAGAGAAATACACACTTTGTGGTTTTTGGTTCAATTCTGTTGGTTATTTTATTCCATTTTGTTGAAATTGATAGATGGAAAAGGAATCGATGTGGCCATTTAAGGGAGCATATAGGATTTGCAAGGCCTCCAACAAAAAATTATTGAGTTTGAGACAGAAAATGGACTCAACAGTTCGTAAACAGTGCAAACAGTCACCATGGGAAATCTTGGTTCATCAGATGCTGGGCAATTCCACGCAAGTGCGACATGAGGGTCAAAATTTCAAAATACTTTTCTCCCAAATATCTTTTGCAAAAGTGACAGGGTATATGCTGAAGCTTCTAGAAATAAAAAAAAATTGTCTCTAGACCAATTATTTTTTAAGTTACAGCATTCTGAAGTCGATGCTACATTTATGCTGCAAATTGGAGGTAAGAACATAAAATGTATTTCTTTTCATATTTTTCATCAATCTGATGATATCTAATTTAATTTTGTGTTAAAATACCAGCTTTGAGTGTAAGTTTTAAGGAACATAACTTTTATTGAAATATATTTTGTAAGATACCCATGATGCATGATCAAAATAATTGCTTAGGGTTGATGTAATGTCAGTCACGAAAAACAAAACTTTTTCCTATAAAAGTAAGTAAGATAGTTATTAGAATCTGCCCTTCATTATTTTCTTGGTTTGGACTGTGGGTAGTGCAGTTATGTTATAAAGTGACCTGATGATTGTTATTTAAAGATTTGGTAAATGGTACAAATGTGTAATGTCAGTCACAATGTAATGTCAGTCACGATAAATTGTGATATTGTAATGTCAGTCACGTCAATACTTTTAGTCAATGGAAGAAATTTTGAACAGTGAATGGGCTGATAACTTCTCTAGTATAGTACCCACATTCCTACAATGACATTTAATCATGCTGAAATAATGCTCTTAGATCTAACATACTTGTTTTTGGTATTTTACATGTAAATCCACCATCTTCAATGTTATGCTTGTACGTGAATAATAAATGGATTTTGTTTTGGTCAAATGCACCCCATGTTAACACTCATTCAACATGAATAATTGTTTACATTTGATTGAAGTAAAAGTAATTTTATGCAGTCTTTTCCTTTTTTGAATAGGGGCATACATTACAAGGGTCTCACACTACATAAGTTGTACAAGAGGGTCAGGAGGATGCCAAAGACAGGAGCAGAGAGACAGGCCGAGTGCAGGAAAAATGTGAAAGAAAGAGGATTAAATGCAGCATACAAGCAGACAAGGAAAGAAATGCAGAGGAACAAAGGTCACCAAAAAGAGAAAAAGAGGAGAAACTATCTAAGACTTGTCAGAGAAAGTTGTGGAAGGTGTTGATACAATTGCAGTCAATGATTGGTCTGTTGTTGACTAATTGTGAGGGTGAGCTCTTCCCTGGGGTATTAATATAAGTTGTGTGTCCAAATGACAACTCCGAAGTGTCGTCATGGTAAAAGCTGGTGATAATACTTGAAGTGGCCATTGGGAGAGGACAAAATACACTAAAATAGTAGACCACAGACACAATAAGGAGAAAGTTGGAAGCACAAATGTCTGTGAACATAACTTTGATGGCTTACAGCAATGCTTAAATTTGTTTAATACATATACTGTATACATGTACATGTACATATGTACAGTATATCAATGTGTATACAGGTGTGTAGCCTTTTTTTCTCTCATTTCCAAGCTTTAATAATCTTAGAATTGTAATTATTCCTTTAAATATAGTATAAACAGTCAATTGATACTTCTCTTGTTGACAGAAAATGTATTATTTAAGTGTTGAATTGTTGCTACTGTAAACATCTGTTATGGATCTAACACGTAATGTCAGTCACGGTAATGTCAGTCACGGAGGTTAATTTGCATATTTGTTAAGAAATGAATTAAAAGATTTTCCCATCTTACTACATTTGTTTGTAACCCTATTAGCAATAATGTCATATGGATTTAGACCTGTAGCACTTTTAACTTGAAGAGAAATTTTAAAAACATGTTTGCCCTTTTTTGGTTGCGTCGCTTTTTGTAATGTCAGTCACGGCAATAAACAACCCCCCTGGTCGGAAGAGCTAAACATGAAATTTCAAAGTTTGATTACTGTAATGTGTATTGAGGTCCCATTACCCCTCATGCCAAAAATGGTTCTGCTGGCTGTAATTGTTTAGACATCAGAGCTGATTTGATATTCAAAATGTATAAAAAATGTAATGTCAGTCACGGTGGAATTGCCCTGCTGGGTTTTTCAAGTAAATCAAGATTTAGTGTCTTTTCCAAAGATTGTTCGTCCGAAAGATTTTTGGAACAAACATGTAGGAAACTATTCTGCATGTTTTATCAGAAAAATCGAGTCGGATTTTCGCTATTTTCTCGTGACTCAGATGTCCGATTGAGCTCAAATTTTCACAGGTTTATTATTTCATGTACAGGTTTGATCAGACAAAGTATGAGTGCTGTCCTGTGACCTTTACCAATCATGTATTGTACCTTTAAGGAGACATGTCATGAGAATTGCATACAGATATCAAAATGTACGGAGACTTGTAGTTGAATACAGCAAAACAGAAACAAATGTGTTTCTTGTTATCCATCCACAAGGTTTTTATTGAGAACGTGAAAAGAGGACGCGTCATGATTTCATTACGGGAGTGAAGCATACTGTATATGCAATCCATGTCCTTTAAAAGATGTCCTCTAAAAATACATTTTTAAACAAATTTGGTTACGACGAAATGAGTCAGTTTGTGTTCTTTTGTGTTTGGTGAAATTTAATCACAGAACGTCATTCCTTTCTTTTGTGGCTGTTTGAAGGCAAATCAAAAATAGAAGAAAACATCTAGAATTGAAATAAAATATTAATGATAATGAGTGGCAAAGAACCTACCTTCAACTCCTATCTTTGATGCTTACTGCTGTAGAGCTACACAGAATCTGAATTAAATTTTTTTTTGAGGGGGAGGGGAGGGGGCAAACAGATTTTGATGGTGGTGAGCCAAGTGTAGGGCTGTCTCGAATATATCGAATATTTGAATATTGATCATCACTCGAATATTCGAATAATATTTTGCCCGTTCGAATATTCGAGAAAAAATTTACGCGATGCCAAAAGCAGATTTTGTACAGTCTTGCGTTGAAGCCTGCCGCGTGTTGGTTGAAATAGCGGATAATATCATTCTGTAACTTATTAAAAATCTGCCAAAAAGGCAGGGTGTTTTGATAGGATCTGTTCATGATCTGTAATTGTCTAGCACGCCTGGTGCGGCGCCCCGATAGCTACCAGCAGCCATTACGCAACGTACTTTCATATTTTTATTTTCTTATGTTTTACATTGAATTGCGATTTTTTCCGAATATTCGAACATTCGATCAATTTTTTTCTCGATTTGCGAATACTAAATTATTTGTAAATGGACAGCCCTAGCCAAGTGTCTTTATTGACTTTGTTGACACGGCAACTGTTCCACCACCCCCAGCCCCCTACAACCACGGACGACCCTAGTTTACCAAGCCTGGGTAACTGTCACAACAGCTTAATCACACTAAATGATGCATGCCACCAGGCAGGGCTTCGTAGAGGTGTCCGTCTTGGCAGCACGTGCCTGAATTGTTACTCAGTCATGTCGATCTGTAAATACAACAATTTGCAAGTGGCAAGGTGATTTATATGTAGACAAATGCTGATAGTCTTACATGTGTGAAGTCTTTAACTACTTGTACGTGGCCGGAAATATCGTGACTATTTAAAGGAGCAGTTTACATGCGGAAGTTCATATCTACATGTACTGTACAGTAGATTTTGTCAAATATTTGTCTAAAATCACTAGTTAAGGGCAGAGATACAAACTATGTATTTTTTATTTTTATAAATTCAGACCGCAGATCATTTTTGTCTTAGTCAAGTCTCAAGTCACCTTACATGTACTTCAAGTCAAGTCCAAAATAATAAAAAAGTGACTCAAGTATTAAAGTGATATTTTCAATACCAAATTCTTTTGAATTTTTGTGACTTTAAAGTCAGCTGTCAAGCATAATGTAAAGCTACAATGGGCTCTATGTATGTGTACTTGTACCTCCAAAATCCCTGTGAAATACCTGGAACCACTCGCATATCACTTTATCCCAAGCATATATAAGAGGGCTGGATAGATCAGTTGGTTAAAGCACCTGTATGGTAATCTTGAGGTCGCTGGTTCGACTCAAGTGCATACATGTATTTCCAATACAAAGTTCTTTGGAATTGGTGTGAGTTTATATATAGTGAGCCATCAATCATAATGTAAAGTTGCAATACCTGGGTTGTACACGTGAGTTTAGCTTGTACTTTTCTCCAAAATCTTTGAAATACATGTACGTGTAAGACTAGGTTTGCAGTGGCTAGGGCTCATCATTGCCTCATACTTAAAGTTAAAGTGAGCGTGTCATTTATGCTCTACAGTTCTTTTCAGAACCCCACTAGCAATAGTAAAATATCATATTCTGTTACCGTAAACCTAGATGAAGAAACCCATGTACTGTAGGTTTAGAACAGTAGTGTAGACACGTCCCCAGACCTGGGGGGGGGGGGGGGGGGTTGATCTTGTAGCTGGGTCGTTCTTCCATATACGTTTGTGCACAAAATCATTTTTGATATATATAAAAAGTGAAAACCTGGGGGGGTTGCAACCCCCCTAGCCCCCCGGGATCTACGCCCATGGTTTAGATCCATATGATACTAGATGCTGATCTCATCAAGCAAGTAGTCCATCATTCCTAGCGCCATAGATGCAGTGCTGATATACGGATAACATTCCACTCATCAATAAAGTTCGCCAACGGACGTTGAACAGAGTACCCCAGACCGGACATAGCTGACGAGAATAAACCTGATTACTTATTGGCTCCATACTGGGCATTGTACGTGGTATTGCACGCTTTGTAGTGTCACTTGCTAAATGACCGATCCCCTCAATATACATTATAAGTCACGTTTATACTTAGGTATCATACTGTTTGGTGTACATGTTTAGTCACATCGTTGCTTATGTGCCAGCTTTCTTATTAGTTCAATTTAAAAACAACTTTATACATTTACATACATGATTCAAAATTAGTAATAATGAACTGCTGCAAACTGCTGCACTCATCAACCAAAATAATGACCAAATAACCAAAATGCATACAAGTAGGATCTTTCTCAAAGGCTTAATGTTCAGAGTTAGGACGGCCTGATGTTTTGATCCTATCTGGATCTTTCTCAATGGCTAAATGGTCAAAGTAAGGAGGGCCTGATGTTTCAATCCTAGCAGGATCTTTCTCAAAGGCTAAATGGTCAGAGTTCAAAAGGCATGATGTTTTAATCCCACAAGATCTTTCTCAAAGGCTAAAAACTGACTTAAAATCAGGTTAAAGTTAAAATATTCAATTCAATTCACAAGGTGATATCTCATCTTTTTAAAATCGATTTACAATGTATAATCAGTTGCATGGAAACGTCTCCTTATTGTCAATGTGTGAATGTTACCTCCCTTCTTTTACAAGCATCTTGAACTAGACGGCAGGATTGATGGCTCGCCATAAATGCAGATGGGATTGGATAGGCTTCCTTGAGGCCCCAGTTCATAAAAAAATGGGACCGTGAAGAAGAAGAAAAGAAGGAGGGTTGTGGAGGGGAGATTCTTTGTCAATTATACAGAATCAGATGTGAAGTAAATTCTCTTAAATGTCATATGTTTCCATTTCCCCTGAAACATGACCTCACCGCTTTCGACATACACTGCACAACATGGGAGACAACAGCTAGCAACCGCTCCCAGTTCACTCAGCCACTCTTAATAGTTGCTCCATCTCTACCAAACACTACATCGATGACTGTGTGAACTGTGAAACGCCGACTCCATCGTCGATTATGACGGGATGGGCCATGATGATGATGATGGTTTTCTGTGCCTTAATTATTTCATTGCAATTTGGGTATCATTTTGCATTTTGCTTACCCTTCACTTAAAACGTTTGTGCTTGTTCAGGTGGGATTCGAACCCAGGACCTCCTCGGTCCTGCTATTGTAACAAGAATCTTGGTATCACTCCAAAATAATCATTCTTGATTCTCTTGAAAAATATTCCCAATCCAACCATGATTGGGAAGTCCACATTTGATGCTGAAATTCAAAGATTCCAATCTTGGTACCCAATGGGAATGAAGATGTCTTATGACTGGGCTCTGACGAACCGTTAGAAGGTGAACATGCTGACAGGTTTCAGGGTTAATGCCGTCAGGTGTCACAGGTGTTTTACTCTACAGTAAAAATGCAAAGAAGTATAGGAATTTGATATTCCAGTGAACTTGTATAGCAGGGAGAAAGTTAATGTGTATGTTTAATAGTGGTAGTATTCCCTAGGCATTGGGGTGTTGAGGGCTAGAGTGTTACCTTTGTCAGTTAGTGCTAGGGAACAGGTGTGCAGGTTGCTTTATTCAATCATTTATTGATCTTTCTCTTCAGTTTGGCCTACAGGTGTACATAGTATTTGTGTATGACTGGGAAATGCTTGATTCCTTACTGACTGTAGGCCTTCATGATGATCTAGGTTCTGTCTTTCCGACTCAGTCTTCTACATAAATTACATGTATGTATACCCAGACACAAACCTTGATATAAGCAAACTTGTTTTGTTAATAAATTGATATAAAAAACAACCCAAAGACGCTAAAGAGAAAATTACAACAATTAGAACTCACTTGTCATAATATGTAAGTCCTTCGTAAATGTTCAACAAAATGAAGAAAACAGAAGATGAAGTATTCCAGAATTTATTTGTACTTGTATGTAAGGTACATAAACTGATAACAACCACCCATCAACTTCTTTGTATGAACTACTTGTCACAATCTAAATTTGGTCTGATACATGTATTTATCAAATATGGGCCTATTGTTCCTCCCCCATGGTATTAGTACAGAGTCAGTGTTATTATTAATACCTGTCCTCTGTAATATACGTGATAACATTCCTAGTACTGTTTATTCAAAATGTACATGTCTGTCACACAGGCCAACCTTATCTGAACTTCAGGGGCCAATTTCATGGAGCTGCTAAGCACTAAAAATTGCTTAGCACAAACAAGTCTTGCCCAATAAAACAAACCACCATTAAAAATTCCATTTGATATTCATGGTCAGTGAACAACAGCCAAAGAACAATCACAAGTGATACACAACTCATGGAAATTTGGTTGTTAATCCTGTTTTTATTAAGACAGAAATTTCATGGTTAGCAAATTATTTTGCTAAGTAGGGCCGTGAAATTGGCTCCAGATCTCAATGTATACTCTTGATAGATCCAGCAGATAATCTGTGCATATTTTGCTGTTTTTATTGTAATTACCCATAGTGTAGTGGGGCTTTTACTGGACTAGGTTACATGAAAGGTGAAATACATATCCTGAAAGCAAACACCATCCTGACCATGTAGCGCGCAGGAACTAACCTACAGATAGACACCTGCCCCTTGAGACCTGGCACTGTGTCTGTAAGGTTAGATGCTGACATATACATAATTCATATGAAAGTTTGTTATTCTGTCACAACCTGCTACGTCGTTATGAGTAATAAACCCCAACACTGTCACTGTTGACAAATGAAGTCAAGTATTTGTTTCTTTAACTGCATGCCTTATTTATTGATCATGTACATGGCTCTACCGTTTCGGGGGATAAGGGCCCAGCTTTCCAAGTTGATCTGTAATATTCAATTGATTCATGTGGATGGACTATTTAGTTGAGAAAATTTCCTTTTCAGGTACATGATTATGAATATGGGGTTGTAATAGATAATGACTATAAATAAATGTAATACATGTAACATTGAGATTAATTGATTCAGCGACCTCTAAAAATACTATTTTCTGTTCCTTTTATTTTAACAAAATTAAAATATTGGAACAAGTTTGAAAATGGTCAGGCTTAAAAGTACATGTACTATCATACTTTGGTAGCATTAGGGATGAGATTTCTCAGATTAAAATCTGATTTCAATTTTTTTTTTTTTTTTTCAGATTTTTTTTCCCTCAAAGGCTGTGTACAAATGTATAGGAGAATTTCAGATTTCAGACTTTTTGGCCCCTGTCGGCTGTTTTCAGACATTTTTATGCCTGGGTATAGAAGCATACCGAAACAGAAATCCTTACAGATGTACAGTGTGCCTACATGTATAACTTACAGGGTATAACAATTGTGATGGAAGAAACATGTACCGTTAAAATTGTTCTGCCTGAAATGCTGTATTTATCCAGAAAAGCGTAACCAGTTGACCACAAAATTTTTTTTTATCTTTGGAAGATCAATAATGTGAACAGATTTTAAAATGTTTTTCTCTGTTTTCTCGAAAGTTGGCCACTGTTTGGGACTGGAAATTTCACAGATGTCTGTGACTGTACCTTTCGTTATATTTTTGCCCATGAATCTGCATTTCATTGACAAAAAAAAACCAAAGTATGAAATTACCTTTAATGTGCATTTTTGTAACACAAATATTGCTTGTAGGGACATGCCTCATTTTGTTGTAGTAGATTTCCCACGATACAGCTGCAACTATGGGCACCATACTGACTCGTCTATCAGTTTTGATAGTAACTTAATTGCATGGGTTCCACGGACCAAACCTCCTGGGTTTTGCTCAGATTATCTTAGTAGGCTAGTTCAGAAAGAGTGAGTTTTCTCAACTGCATCCTGTCCCAGTAGCGTATTGCATGTATGTCTCATGAGTCCATGTGTAAATGTTCATGTTTCTGTTATCCTTTGGTAGTACTGGGCACAATCAGGTAATTTCATATCTGGTTACTTATTGCAAAAGAAAATCAGGTTAACAGTTAACCTATGTAATCACTTGCGACGTGCGCGTCTGCGAGATGTGTGCGACGTCTTTTTCAATGTGATTGTCGCTTTCAGAATGCTTTTTATGATGTTTTTTTTAAGATCAAGCATTTAGATCAAGTACATACAATGTTTCTTTTAGATCCAGCAAGTGAAAAGTGTGTAACTTCTACTTGGTAAAATGGACAAAATAACTGACTTAAATTCTACAGTTAACACTTTTTGGGTTGTTGAACATGAGCCAAATGTTCGGTTCGTCTCTTTTATTCCTTTCAGTTTCAGTTTAATAACGGTTTTGAAATACCGGGTATTTAAATCTGTGTTGATTAACCTATAACCGGATAAAAATCCCACTCCCAGCACTACTCTTTGATTCGTTCACTCTATGTTATAAGATCGTCCTTTTCCATTGAACATGTTGGAATAATTCCCAAATATTTCCACTCTCTCATGAGGACTGGCAGCGTACAATGTACGCTGGCCGGAACGTTGAGACAACTTCTCAACTGAATGAGTTCTTGTATAAAAGAATGTATACATGGTGTCTCCGCAAACCTTCCTTTCTTGTGTCACTTCCAGCATGCAAAGCTCCAAATCCTACTTTATTCCCAAATTTACATACTATATATCCCCCTGATATGAAATAATAATAAATTTTATAAAAACTGCCTCATGAATAATCATTGCATTTCTGATTAATCAGAATGGCAAAAGAATCTTTGGTTTAGCTTTTGAAATGTCAGCATGGGTGTATTTCAACCAGATATTAAAGAAGATGAATCCTTTCTTGCCCAAAAAAACTGAAAGCTGTAGGCAGCCAATCCATCATGATGTGGCTGTGGGTTGATGCCTGTGGTTAGTAGCCGTAGGACATAGCCACTCCCCATACAGTCATGTGTAATTTGAATCCGCAGCCAGGTGGTTTCGGACATATCATATCAAATAAGGAGCTGATGAATGGATTGCTATGAAAACATCTTAGAGTGAACAAAGAAGATTGAAAAATACCAATCTGTAACCTCTAGAGCTTTGGCATGTTGTGTACAAGAAAATTTGTAATTATCAATTGATTAAAAACTCCCTGGAATTACATGTACACAGGTTTGAATCGCTAGTCAGCCTTACTCTCATCCCTAGACTCCTTGCTAATCTTCTCTCAAGGTTGAGATCATAAATACTTGCATCATAAAGAGGGAAGATAATCTCATTACTTAGCCTGGTCTATCCACTGCATTTTCTTGTAATGAAAGCCCTGAGAGAACTGTTTTGATTGGCCAGTGTCCATACTAATGACACACATGACAGCTCGCGTGATTGGTTAATCACGTCTTGGTGTCAGACATGCTGTAAAGTCAGATCATTACTTGGTGTTAATGGCCGCTGACTAATTCATTGGAAATAAGAATCTGTCCATGGTTTATATCTCCTTCGCTAGGTTGCCCTTGTAAACATAGGATTTTGATATTGGTTTTGGCAGTATAGGCCTATACATGGTGTAACTCTTGACTCGATCTCAAAATATCCGGTAATAACTTAGTCAAAGAAATTTTCCCTGCTGAGTCATCTTGGTTTTCAGCCCCAGGTACTAACAGGAGTGAACGAACATGAGTTGCTGGTGAAATTCCAAATTTATGTTGAGTTTTAGCACGCACAGCGTAAATTCATGACTCTTGCTATGCTTGGATGTATCAATGCTTGGTCTGGTGGGTACATGGAGTTCGTGTCAGCATTTCTTTGTCTTTTCCTCAACTAGACAAAATTAAAGGTACTAACCATACTTTGTTAGCATACAGAAACAGACATTATCACAGATTTACCTACAGGGTATAAAGATGGTGATGGTAGAAACATACCGTGGCTTATGGTTTTAATTGACCACCTCTTAGCTAATCAGATAGCGCCCTCTTGTGAAATAGGTTACTGTTTATCGCTAGCTGGAGCATAAACTGTACGCGAGGTGTGTGTCATTGCCATGTGCGTATTAAAGTAATAAGTAAGCTGTACAATATCAGACTTGAAAACAAGTCTAGCTGTATTTTTGCTGTTTGGTAACTGTCCTTCGTTCATCAGACAATGTAAAAATATTACCAGACATCCTTCGGCTCTGCATGTATATAAATATCCAACATAGCGTTTAATGTAAAATTGACTAAGAGAATACCTATACTTTTGCTGTTTGGTAACTGTCCTTCGTTCAGACAATGTAAAAATATTACCAGCCGTCCTTCCCCTCTGCATGTACATACACATGTATAAATATCCAACATAGGATTTAACTATGTATTATTGAATAAGAGAATAACTAGCATCGTGGTTTTCATGCTTAGGTTCTCATAGAAGTGAACAACAGTTGCTGGTAAAATTCCAAATATATGTTGATTTTTAGCATGCCCATCGTAAATTCAGGACTTTGTTGAAATGTACCGGTAAATAATGCTTTGGGGTGGGTACATACATGTACATGTATTAGGGCTGTAAGTTTACGGATAATCGGTGTAACTGGTTTCCCGTCTGTAATTCAGTTCTATGATTATGATTACCCGTATAACAAAGAAAACAAAGAAAAGCAAAGAAATAGTAAGTTTGGGTCTTTTAGGAAATTGGTTGACAACAATCTTTTGTTATGACATTTGTCAGTGGTAGACATGCATGTAGCAAAATGTCTGGCTTTTTCTTTGTATTAGCCTGCTGGTCCAATCTTCAAATGATCGTTTTGTGCTCACCAACCCTCACTTGACATGTTATTCTTTGTGAACTCTAGAAGTGGTTGTTTCAGAAAGAAAAGGACCTAAAAATAAACAGTTTTCGATTAATCTACCCAGGAAAATATACCTGGGTACCCGCTTGAATGGTCGGTTAACCGGATACAAACTGCAGCCATAGTACATACATGGAGTTTATGCGAGCATTTTGTTGTATTTTTCTCAAGTTAAGCAATTATTGAGAATGTATGTTTTTTGCTGTGTGACAGATTTGGGATTAATCTTACCATTCTTATGTTACATGTATACACCTGTAGTACATGTACATCTCCCTGTGCAATACAGTATGGAGCTGGGGTGATCATCCTTGCTTCTCTCATGGATCTGCAAAGTTCTACAGTATTTACTGCTATTTATTCCTGTTTGTGTCCATACCACTGGTACATTAGCTAGTCTATTGGTCGTCTTCAATTTATACAATTTTGAAATAATCTTTTAAAACAAAAGGAATAATACGCTTTGTCTCCTAGCATATGTCAGTTTCTTAGCTCCTCAAATCTTCTTGTCGTAGATATTTCATTTAGATGTTTTCTTAAATTCTAGTAGATTACTAGATTGTCTTTGTGCTGTCCTTTTATAGACTCATTTTCAAGCCTGTGATTTATGGTTTTAATAGACCACCTGTTATCTAATCCAATAGCGCCCTCTTGTGAAATTCAATCGCTAGCTGGATGATGCACACTTATAATGTGCGTCATTACCACTACAAAGGTGAAACCTTAAAAACAAAGCTGTACAGTATACTGTACAATATCAGGCTTTTTATCAGGCTGTTTTTAGTATTTTTGCTGTTTGGTAACTGTCTTCAGTGCAATACAATCTGAATATATTTTCAGGCGGCCTTCTCCTCTGCAAGTTATAAACATTTCTCTTGTGTAAGGCCCCCCCCCCCCCCCCCCCCTGATCCAGCGTAGGGTTATGTAAAATCGACTAAGAAAATATCAAGCCAAAGGTACTGTGTGTGGTCTGACAAATTGTTAGTGCGAAAAAATCGATTTCAATGATACCAAAGTACTGTCAGTGGTATATTTGGTCCTTGGGGTACAGTTTATATTGACCCTGCACAGGGCTATGTATGTGCATTATATTTTAGGCCAAGAATACAAAAAAAAACAGGCTGCCATTTGCACTGTTACCTGACTTCCCCTATACATGTAGTATGAATTGCAGAAAGAAATGGAAATTTAGTCAGGAAAATTTCCCAACTTTTATATAATGTCAAAGATATTGAGTTGCATTTGGTGAGAAAGGAGATAATGTTCATCATAAAATTCACACAAATGAGCCTTACAAACTGAACCTTTCCCATTATAGTCAAAGACATTCAGTGTTTGGCCAGATAAATGGGTACAGCTACAACTGTGGCTATCGTTATTAAAGCATGATCATATGTATTAAAAACCTAAGCTTCACTGCAGACAGTTAAGCTGTTGCCCTTAGCAACATTTAGCCGTAGCCATCAATTTAGATACCATATTATTCCATGTTGTTATTGAATATTTACTTTTATGAATTTCTTTGTTTTTAAATTCTAGGTATGATGAGGAGCTAGTGGTGCCCATTGTTGAGAATACGCCTTTTGAGAAAGATCTTAAAGTAAGTCGAATTCAGTTTTCGTTCTAACAATACAAAGGTTCAAGTTATTTTCCCATCTTCAAACTTACTCAAACCTGGGGCCAATTTCTAGGAGCTGCTAAGCACAAAAATTTGCTTAGCATAAAAATGTCTTGCCCAATAAAACAAACCACCGTTAAAAATTTCATGTGATACTCATGGTCAGTGAACAACAGCCAAAGAACAATCACAAGAGATACACAACACATGGAAATTTGGTTGTTAATCCTGTTTTTATTAAGACTGAAATGTCATGCTTAGCAAATTCTTGTGCTTAGCAGCGCCGTGAAATTGGCCCCTGCTGATTACAAATTCAAGCAGATTTTTTCTCATGCATAGCAACTTGAATTGTTTGTATCCCAAACCAGAAATTTGGATGTTTGAAATTGACATAAATTTGCATCGAAATGGAATATTTGTGATTATGTGGTCAGAGCTAGCACATTATACAGCTCCTTCATTATATTCGTATTATTTTGGTGAAGAGTTTGTTCTTAAGGTTTATGAACTTTCAAATTGCATTGTCAGTAACGCTTGTAAAATTATTCTGAATGGGATTTCACCTGACAGTTCTTTCCAGAGTTGCATATTTGGCCCAAAATCTGAATCAACATTCCTAAGACTCTCAGGAAAGATGCTGATTTGCCGAGAGTTTTTCCTTTGTTCTAAAAATAACCTGACCTTTTTAAGAAGAATAATTCAGAAGAAGAAACTGAGCGAGGTTGACGAGTACGTCAGCAAACTGGTCGTGTTGGCGGAGGAATTAGTTGGAATCATGCTAGTCGGCCCTTGAATCAATGCTTATCCCTCTAGAAAGGTCAGGCTAGGCGGAATTTGAAACAAGAAGAAAAACTCAACGATCATCGGCATACAACTACATTCCTTGGATTTGAGCTTTATCTGGTCATTCCGCGATGTAAGGACAAGATTTACATGTATCCTTGTTGTACACAAGTAACCAAGTCGGTTCGTGTTCGGATGTTGTCCGTTATACGTGTATTTTAAGTGCACATCCTTAATCCATTGGAGTGAATAGGGGGAGTGGCCACGCCCCCATTGCCCCGCTTTATTGGAAATCTTTATTGATAAAGAATTGTCTAATACTTAGCTGATGTTCACGTCATTGTTTTCAACCCCCCTTTGAAAAATTTTCACCCTTCAGATATTGAACCCTAATTACTTGTATGCCACTTTCTGAAGAAAAAAAAACGAGAAGAAAGTTGACAATTCCTGTCAAAGAATTGACAACAATTAATTGAGAAGATGGTATAGTTTCTTAAAGCAGACAATTGATGTTTAATGTACAAATCAGAGAGCTCCAGAACTTTTCAGATTTTAATCTGAAATCGGATTCTTCTACGGCACTGCCTTGAATCGTGCTGTGTGTACATGCAGTGCACAAATGTAACATACATTGTATAGTACATGTACTATCTGACTATGTAGACAGTCATTTGTTCAGATTTCTTTTTGGTATAGACCAGTCCCATCTGTGTACAATGCATACCTGAACATGAAATTTCGTTCATATTATGTGAACCAAATTCCAAGACAAAACAAACAAATTTTGATCAGATTATCCTTAAGCAGGATTGTTTTCACTATCGTCATGGCTACAGGGTCGCATGATGAAAGTAATGGAAGAGTACCCAGAAACCTGTGCTGTATTGGTCCGTCGTCATGGTATTTACGTATGGGGAGAAACTTGGCAGAAAGCCAAGGCAATGTAAGTTTCTTTCATATAATTTCATACATTTTTCATGGAAAAGTTTATGGCTCGGTAAAATGTCGAATCCATCAATTTTCTGTTTTGCAGACATAAATCCCCTAAATTTGTTTACGACTTTTATCGTGACGTACATACCGATTCCCATAAGGATATGCGTACATATGTAGACAAGCTCACTGAATATTTATGACATAAACAGGGCAAGACCGATATTAACAAATGTAAAATCCCAATATTTATTCCTCTGCATAATGGAATTTCCTGTGCTTTAATTTGTAGCAGATTATGTTTGAAATGGTCCGGTTCTGTCTTGTTTTCTTTAAAAAGTGAACAAAGAAAAATTGACTGGAGCAGGATTCGAACCGCCAAATTTTGACTGCCAAACGAACAAAGATAATTGACGACAACGTAGGGCTGGATGGCTCAGTTGGTAGAGTGCCTGAATGGTATTCAGGACATTGCTGGTTCGAATCCCTTTCCAGTAAATTTTTCTTTGTTCCCTTTTAATGACTTTAAATTCAGTCAGTTTCCTTTGTGGTTATTTGATGATTATATTGTTTTCTTTGTTTTGCTAAAAATCAACTATCAATCAGTCAATCAATTCATGAGTTGATTCAATTCAATTAAAAATGAATACAAGTCATAAACTGCTGCAAACTGCTCATCAGCCAAAATAATAACCTGAAATTTATAAAATGCTTGGAGTTCAGAGGGCCTGATGTTTCGATCCTATCGGGATCTTCGAAGGCTTTGATAAAGATCCTGCTAGGATCGAACACATCAAGTCCTCCTAATTCCAAGCATTCATTTAAAAATGGTTTATTGAAATAAAAATTCAGATCTTGCAACAATAAGCAAAATTGCATGTGAATACATTAAATGCAAATTAATGTACAAACAACAATTGAAGAATTAACAAATACAATATGACTAATATTTGGTTAGGAGTATCATACACGTTATATGCCAGTGAACATGGGTTCTGTGAATGTTGGTTTAGGCTCTGGCTCTGGCTTTGTGGGTCAGACTAGGTGGCTCAGGCTAGGTGGGTTATGTGAGGTTCCTCAGGCTTTAAGGCTTGGTCTTTGTTACTCAGGCTTTGTGGCAGGTTCTGTGGCTCAGGCTAGGTGGCTCTGACTAGGTGGGTTAGGCTTGGAGGCTCAGGCTTTTAGGCTCAGACGTTGTTACTCAGACTCTGTGGCTCAGGCTAGTTGGCTCGGGCTAGGTAGCTCTGGCTAGGTGGTTATGGCTTCATCATGGCTCAGGCTTTGTAGAGAGTAAATCTCATTGAGACTAGAGAGTTGGTCATATTTTGAAATGTCTTCCACTTCATCACTTGTGAATAATATTGTACCTAAACCTGCTACCCAGTACTGAAGGGAATTGAACTGTATTATAATTAATTCCCTGATGATTGCTTCAGAATGGCGCTAGAGTTGGTTGGACACAAGAGATTAAGCAGTGGACTCATTAAGGAGTTTGGGAAACACCTTCAGAGGGAGATGGAATGACCTTCCAGGGGTAAATTGATCCCATGGGTGGAGGCTTACTGCTTAGGCTTAGGCTCCATTCTTCGCTTTAAACCAGGCTGAGATTTTCAGTCCCAAACCTACCATCAAATAATTGCTGTGTTTACACATTTACAACTGTAGACTACAAAAGCAGATGCAAAAAGATTGCTTTTTTTTTTCAACATCTTTTGTGTCTTGTCTCAGTGTCTTGTGTAATATCAAAGGAATATACAGGTTATGCAAAGATTCTCTCACCGTGTTGAAATATTCAACTTAAACCATCTTGAATTATCAGATTTATAAATCCATTTCAAGAATTTGAAGGACACAGGACTGTAGAGCCCAGGCGCTGTAACTTTATATGGGGCTTGATGGCCCAACTTGGTCCAAGTCCAAAGAATGTGCCATAGGGATACTGCACAGTGTGGTATTATGAAGGACACAGGACTGTAGAGCCCAGGCACTGTAACTTTATATGGGGCTTGATGACCCAACTTGGTCCAAGTCCATAGAATGTGCCATAGGGATACTGCACAGTGTGGTATTTTGAAGGACACAGGACTGTAGAGCCCAGGCACTGTAACTTTATATGGGGCTTGATGACCCAACTTGCTCCAAGTCCAAAGAATGTGCCATAGGGATACTGCACAGTGTGGTATTATGAAGGACACAGGACTGTAGAGCCCAGGCACTGTAACTTTATATGGGGCTTGATGGCCCAACTTACATGTAGTTCAAGTCCATAGAATGTGCCATAGGGATGCTGCACAGTGTGGTATTTAGAAGGATATACTATACTGGACTGTAAATCTATAATATGGGGCTTGATGGCTCAACATGGTCCAACTTGGTTTGTTGATGTCACTCAGTAATGTTCTAAATGAACATTTAATTTCTTGTCAATGTCCTGTACAGGCTTCCTTTAAATTTCCGGACATAATGTTGTTAATGCTCTTCCTAATTACTTACATGAACATTGGTTTTAGAATTAGTAACTGATGAGTGACTGGAAATGAGACTACCATGGAGTAGGGCTGCCTGTACTTTTTTCAAGGTCTATTTGATTTGGGCAAATTTTCATGTACTTTGCAGTGCCCATTTGATTCCATTCCATTACCACTAGTGGTGCCATAGAAATACACACATGACGATATTTCTATATTCACTGACGTCAAGACTAGTTCATTACTTCATATATTCATTAGATGTAGGTTCCATGTTGGCATGTTCGCTGTTTTGTAACTCCCCTATGGATTGATTAGGCTAACTGTTCAAGGGTGATATTTTCGGAGGGGTACGTGTTTGTGTAGGCGTGTGAGGTGGTTAATGGTCTCAGTATGGTGAGCGCCGGTCAGTAGAGTATACATGTAAGTGACCGTTAGGGGACAAAAGATGGATGAGGGTTCAGATAATGAACTACTCGTAGACTGAGAGCTTATAATGACACGTAATGGAGGTTGGTTTATTACCAAGGTCAGACTTGTTAGCTGGGCTTGTCTCCAGTCTGGCATTTCAAAGACACTGATGCATTGGTTCCATCCTCCCACGCCCTCTTTCCTACCCACACGTTCCTCCAAACCAATAATAATGATTAAGTAATGGTTACAAACAAATAAATCTAAATAAAAAACATATACAATACGGGCGATTCACAATAGTGCGCCACCATGAGTTTGCAACGCGTTAGCCAATTTGTCGACAAACTGCACATCATTGTATTGAAAATAGATAATACTTGAAATTATTTTCCTCAGGAAAACAACAGAATTAAAATACTTTAAAAAGATGAATATGGTAATTGGAAAAGAAAACAAGTATTGGATTCAACAGATTATTCAGATAGTCGGGTAGCAAGGGTGAGGATGTGCTTAAATTGTATTTAAATGCTCAGGGTACCAGACTGGTGGGAGGTATTAATTCATTAACTACATACAACCATTGATAGTTCCCAAAAAGTAATTGACTGAAATTGTAGACCTTTTTACAGCACCTCAAGTGTGATTCATGAAATCGCTGCACAAGATGCCGTACTTAAAGGTAGTATCATACTTTTGGCGGCATACCAAAACGGAACTCTTCACAGTACAGGATATGAAGATGGTGATGGTAGAAACAAACTGTTAAAATGTTTCTGCCTGAAATGCTGTATTTAACCAGAAAAGACTAAAACCAATATCAAAAACAATTTTGATCTCAGGAAGATCAACACTCCAGTGAATAGATTTTAAAATGTCGCAAGCGTTTTCCACTGTTTTCTCAAAAAGTGGGCACAGTTTGGGACTGAAAATTTCACTGATGACTGTTACTGTATCTGTCTTAATATTTTTTGCCCATGAGTCTGACAAAAACCAAAGTATGAAATTACCTTTAATGTTCAATGTTTTTAATTCTCACTTAGCTGACCTCACTTCTTTAAGCGCTTACTGTAACATGCTTCATTTAATACTATGGACTAATCGGTGTCATATGCATGTATTTTATTTTACGGCCTTCCTAGGTGTGAATGCTACGACTATTTGTTTGAACTTGCTGTCGGTATGAAGCAGTTTGGCATGGACCCGGCACAGAAGCCGTCAGATACCACGGAACTTGGTATTCAGTAAACCACTGTACTTCCATTCAAGGCACGGTTGTCTTTTCTATTTGTTTGCTGTTGTGCTTGATTCATTGTATGCCTCCTGATTAATGCTCCCTAATTGTGCCTAACTGTACTGTACCTCATAACCTCTTAATTCTTTATAGATAATACACACCACACCTCATCAAACCTCATCAAAACTTCAAAACTCCAGCATGCCTTCCTGTAATTTATGTGGCAGTATTGAAGGCCTTAGACCTCCCGACACACTTTATTTCATAAATTAACCTCATCTGTATCTCTTATGACTTCTGTAAAGGTGTTTAAACCTCCTCCATGTTTGTTGCATAATCCTACCTCATTATTATTTACCTCATGTGGCAAAATTCTAGAGCCTCTTGGTCTATCCTAATTTATCTGAACCTCATGTGACAGCATTCATTGCTACCTCCTGTGGCCACACTCTTAGTTTCTCATGAGGTAACATTCCGGGCTTCAAACCTCTTACAAGATTCCTGCACAATCCTACCTCCCCTGTACCTCACATGACGGCATTCCAGACTTCAAACCTTTGAAAAACCTCTTGCACAATCCTACCTCCCCTGTACCTCACATGACGGCATTCCAGACTTCAAACCTTTGAAAAACCTCTTGCACAATCCTTCCTCCCCTGTACCTCACATGATGACATTCTTGGCTTCAAACTCTTACAAGCCTCCTGCTCAATCCTACCTCCCCTGTACCTCACATGACAACATTCCAGGCTTCAAACCTCCTACAAGCCTCTCCACAATCCTACCTCCCCTGTACCTCACTACCTCTCTTGTACCTCACATTACACTTTCTTGGCTTCAGACCTCCAACAAGCCTCCTGCACAATCCTACCTCCCTTGTACCTCATATGATGGCGTTATAGACTTCAAACCTCCTACAAGCCTCCTAATAGTAATCATTCCTTATTTCTTTGGTTTGGTTCAATCTTTATCTGCACCTTTGTCGTATGATGAGGTTTACCTTGCTTCTTTCCTTTCCCTCTTCTTTATTTCTTGATTGTCTTTATGTGTGTGCTCCTCATGTGTCATAGGTATGGATTTTCTTTCCCATCTAATATTCAAAACTGAAACCTCCACATTCCCTACCTGGTGCATCATTTGATTTATAACATCCAGCTTGCCTAACCCCTGTCTGCCTTCTAAGCATCTTGTGATTATTCATGCCTCTCATCCTGAATCATCTTCTCTGCCCCTCTTGAATAGTCTAGATGACTCAAATGCAAGCATTTGCCAGCAATTGATGACCCTCTTTTACCCACTTCCCCTCCCCTGTCTTTGTTTCAGGTGTGAGTGTTATGATTACTTATTTGAAGTAGCTGTCAACATGAAGCAGTTTGCGATTGACCCTAGCGTCAAACCCTTGGAGATTTGATATCTTGGTGGAAATAGCCCCTCTCTCTCTCTAATACAACTCTGTCCAGTTGGTGGTAATGAACAGTACTCCAGGCTGACAAATTGACAGTGAAGACCGCAATCAGGATGTTGGGATGTGCTCATGGTGACTGCAAGAGGCAATTCATCGTCCCACATCTTAAATGATCATCTTTTGCGCAAGTTGTGCTTCAGGGATCTCATCTTGTGGTGCCTGTACATCTGTTGTAATCTTCTAGAAGTTCTTCAGTTGACGTGCAATGGTGATGGCTCTTCTGGATCCTACTTTTTGTTTTTTGTTTGGATTATGTCTAAAATGAGACCTTCTTCTTTTTATACCAATCTGCCATTCAATTAATGTTTGTCTTCTTGCTGATGTCTTGATCATGGAACTGAAGGAAAAACTACCCATCTATAAGATGGTACATGTACTGAGATGGTATAAATATCTTGAATGTGTTAGTAGCTGGCTATTCAACACACATTTATATTAATATACATGCTTACTTGGTTACTTGCCTTACCTGGTGGCAAAAAAATGAAGGAAAAGCCACATGAATCTAGACCAACGATACCATAACCACTGATATGAGCTTGAAAAGAGCTTTCCAACGGTATCCAACACTTGGGGTTCTATCTTCCTCTGCCTGTTGAAACCTGAGACAATTCAGGAGATTTGGATGGGATAAGTCAACAATCTTTGCATAGCTAGAAAGGCTGAAGACACCTTGATATTTTCCGTTCATTCTGTAAAACAAGTTTTATTATTTTCCCCAATTGATTAAACTAAAATCTGATTCAATTCACAGTATTATTAATGTATTAAGGTTCTATTGTTGGAACCTAGGCAGGGCAAATGTCTCTCAACATTAGATAGAATTGTGGGTAGCTGTGTCAGTCTATATATCAAAATGATGATGATTTCTTTATCAACATTTAATGATGTTCCTCTGATGAGTTTCTTCTTATGTTCGTCTCTGTTCCATAAAGTCATTGGAATGCGAACAAACAAGAATTGACTGGAGCGGGATGTTCTATAAAGATATAGGCCTATTCTTAATTATATCTATAACTTTTATATTATTAGGTACACGTACGTCAGTGTTATTCAAATCAAAATCCTATCTTCCTGGGATTTGAGTGCCTTCAATAGCAAATATAATCTATAGACTACCTTGCTTCAAATTTGAAATTTTAACCAACGAATACATTTTGTTGATGACTTGTAAACTGTCCTTGGTTAATTACTCAATGAGAATTATATGTATAAGTGAATTCAACAGTCAGTCATAAAGATCATATGACTTTCATCAATGAAATAACAATCGCAACCTTTCTTTTGTCCAGTACCACTTTATACTCAGTACTTTTGGGGTATATTATCCGTAAGCTAAAAAAAAAAACTTCTACAGAAATTACGGATAGTAATCTTGATTTCTTATCCAACTCTGTGCACTTTTTGAAAGTATGTTTTCGCACAAATCCATATTTATTGAATTTAACCCAGTCTTACAATTTTAAATAATCATTTTGTCATTATTCAGCCTTTTTTTTATAAATGTTTTTGTGGATATTTTGACCTACCCCACCGTAAAATCAAGCCTTTTCCATTTGAATACGTGCTATGTATTATCATTTTTTAATTTATGGGTGGAAGTTGGTGTTTATTACGTTCCTCAAAAGGTTTTTGTTTAAACTAAAGCAGTCGGGTTTAATATTCTTAATGATTATTTGATTCTAAGCCGGATTTAGTTCAGGTGGTATGATGGTGGTATGGTTGTGAATGGGTTATATATTTAGTTTGACTAAATTTACCTTGTAGTGGGATAATGATTACCTCTTGGTACCTTTTGGGAGATATTCCCATAGAGTCGTGCACAAACTTTACCTATACGGTACCTATTTCTATACATGTATATCCTCTAAACCAATTTGAAATTGGCATTATTGATTATTCATATTGAGAGCAACTTCTGTCCTGCATTAAAATATGGACGGTAAAAATATGACTTTAAAAGGTAACTGACACCTTAAAGGTAGTATCATACTTTGGTTTTTGTCAAAAAAGTACAGATTCATGGGCAAAAATATCAAGGAAGATACAGTCACAGTCATCTGTGAAAATTCCAGTCCAATACGGTGGCCACATTTTGAGAATTTTGTTTTGTTTCTCTTTTATTTTTGATGTTTTAAAAGATCAAAAAGATTTTCGGTCGTTGTTTTACTAATTTCTGGTTAAATACACCATTTCAAGCAGAACAATTTTAACGGTAGGTTTCTACTATCACCATCTTCATACCCTGAAAGTTATATGTAAATCTGTGAACATTTCTGTTTTGGTTTCTTACCAAAGTATGATACTACCTTTAAGGGGACATCGAAACCTCTCCCTTTAGGCCTATAATTACCGATGTCTTCCAAATGGTCACTTTCACACGCAAGCTTGTCTCCATAATACCCCAATTGTACCTGTACTGTCATGTTAAATAATACTTGAAGCTATGCATGGAGGAAGTACTAAAAGAAGGTAGGTTTGCGGTGACACCATGTAATCTCTTCTGTGAGAGTGTGAGAAGAACCGGTGGTATTTACTCTACCAACGGTTCTTCTCAGAACTACACACTCTCACAGAAGAGATTACATGGTGTCACCGCAAACCTACCTTCTTTTATAATACATGTTCCACTGCTGATAATGGTATGCTATACTCCAGTAATGCATGGCTTCTGAAGACAGTATACGTCTTCATGCATGTAGCTGACTGGATGAAGTCCCTCACTTGTCTCATCTTATTGATATACCAACTACGGATGTTATCGAATGCTTTATGACAATTCTGCAGTTCAACGGGTTCTTGGTGTTTCTATTCACTCATAACACACACCTGTTAGTAGCAATGTAATTAAGCTGGTCTCGGGCAATTTGGTTGTGACAGACACCTGTCCTGATAACATATCTTAACTAGTCACTGCATGTGATATGTAGTGATTTATGTCTTTCAGTCGAACGTTTTATCATGTATGGATATCAGTTATAGAGGTTCATAGAGGTCCTGTCATAGTACTGCATAATCCAGGGATACCGTGATTTTTCCGTAGGTCTGTGGGTAAAGTCCCAGTACGATCAGAATTCTCTTTCCGCACGCTCCAATAATATAACCCTCCGATCGAATATTAATTTTATCTACAAAAAATCAGTAACTTTCACTTTATTTTCAAAGAAATGATTTGGGATATGTTCACCTTGGCAATTTGTTATATGTTACATGCTAGAATAAATATATAAATTGGAGTATACCAAATTGAATGCTTGCTTTGTCACAACGCCTACATCTTGACTCCTCTTCCCCTTATAGCCCCGCCCCTTACCTTATTACTTGACTACAATATTCAGTAATTATTACCTGAACAAAGTTACATTGAATTGCTCAATCAAATCATAATGTGGCGTGAGGTTAGGTAACTGCATGAACCAAACCTTGGAGTGTAGTAGTGAAGTGATTTCCCCTAGGTCCCAACCGTAACTCTAATTGATAATGTGACAATCTTGGTTCATGTACCAATGCTCCCTTGTTGAGCTATTAGGGTGTGATTAAGGATAAAGCAAGTGGGTGAGTCAAATAGCAAGGGACGTACACAGACTGATCAACAACATGTATTTAAGCCTAGCTCTTGCTTGTATGTCATTAGCCCCGTGGATTTTACGCCTGTCAGTACCCATGGGGGTAATTAATAGTCTGGAGTGGGTGGGAGTCGAACCTGTGACCTTTTGATTCTAAGCGTGCAGAAAGCGTTGACCTTCCGACTATTAAAAGACCCACACAATAAATTGTACACCGGTCAGTTTCATCCATTCGGACATTTCGGCTAATTTCATAGAGCTGCTTAAGCCCAACATTTGCGTAAGCATGAAAAGTCTTCCTTGATTAAAGAGGATAACCAACCAAATTTTTCTGTGACGTTTTCTGCTTTTGACCTGTATTCGGCCATTATTTGCTGAACATAACATTCACAAGGAGTTTTGGCTGGCATACTGATCTTATTTATTAAGGTTTTATGTGCTTAAGCAGCTCTATGAAATCGGCCCCAGCTCGATAACGACCAGTTAAACAAACCTGTAATCAGTATTCTTGAGCTTTTATGGCTAGCTCAGCGCATAAATACTTCCTTATAAAACGAACGGGTCCAAAAACTTAGCAGTTAGCACGTGCTAAGTTTTTGTGCTTAACAGCTAGGTATAACAAAATCACCCCCTGAGAAATTCCCTATAATAATACGTTTTTATTGATTGGAACATGTAACTAGGCATTGCACATGAGACAGATGGCCATGCCTTGCGGCATCTAAGCCATGACCACACGAGCAGATTAAAAGGTAAAAAACACCTCGATAAAAAGACTAAAACTAAAATTGTTATTGAGCACATCGCGTGCAAACACTGATTGAAAAACAGACAAAAGGTTATTAGACGTGGCTCCAGACCGACTACTTTGATTGAGGCTATTTTTGTTGTTGTTCGGTGGAGAAAACAATGGCGACGAAGGTTGTTGTGTTTTGTTTGTTTTTCATGAAGACCTTTTTGGGTGTAACATTTTGTAAGAATTGAAACTGCATGTAGGTTTTCAATCTCCTTGAAATATGGTTTCTATCATAGACTAGTTCTATCTATATATAATATATAATGTGATTCTACTTGGGGAAAGTGCAAACTTGAGGTTGTTTGTGTTTTCATGAAGACCTGTTTGGGAGTAAAATTATGTTGGAAAGGAATCAGCACGCAGGCTCTGCAAACTTCCTCTTAAAGGTACAGTACAGGATTGGTAACATACCCAAACAGAAATGTTCACAGATTTACGTATAACTTTCAGGGTATGAAGATGGTGCTGGTAGAAACATACCGCTAAAATGTTTCCGCCTGAAATGGTGTTTTTATCCAGAAACTATTCAAACAAAGACCGAAAACAGTTTTGATCCCGTGGTAAGATCAAAAGCTTTCTTTATGTTTTAAAAGTTACTCAGATGTCCGATTGAGTTCAAATGTTCACAGATTTATTATTTCATGAGAGATCAGACAAAGTGTGAGTGCAGTTCTGTCACCTTTACCATTCGTGTACTATATACCTTCAAGTGTGACACACAAAAGCAGAATGGCCAACATGATAATTGATAAACAAACAAGAAAATATCCAAGACAATTCAACTGATAAGTTTTGTAAGAATTATCTGATTGATTTTTCTGATTCCTTGTGATAAACTACCTCTGCTTTATAAAGGGACCGTCCATAGCAGGAGATGGGTTCTAGGGGGAAACCACCGATTCAATTTATGAACTTGGTTTTTTGTCCAAATGCCAAAGTCAGCAATCGGATTGGTATGTTAGATGTCTGTCATTGCCGGTCAAATGTGAATTTTTGAAATGTTAGTCAGGTTGACGCGTCTCATCCTTGCTATAGGAGAGAGCGGTAGAAGCCTGTATTATACTGACCAGATAATCACTTCACGCTGAGGTATTCACCCAGTTTGTCTTCGACTCGAACAATATTGGAAAAGATCTCACAAAACGGGAGTCAGGTTTCAACTTACGCCGCTAGAAATCAAATTTGTCAATTGTACGGCAGCCGCGTGGAAGTCGTGAATCCAGGCTTAGGCCCTGGGCGGGCAATTGCTCCCGGTTTGCCCCCGAAAAGTTCCCCTTTCGCTCGCTTCATCCTTGACGTTCAGCCGAAAGGTTCGTGATATGGTGCTTGTATCGGGGTGATTTATGCTCAGTTTTAGCGAAAGGGCTTAATCAGACAGGTTTATATATATTCTTTCTCCGTGTCTTTATTAGAATGATATATATTTGGTAGGATTTATACAGCACTCCGTCGGTCCATAAGTGTTTACCACGAGCAGACTATTCAGCAATATTTATAGCTTATCTTAAGACGTGTTGTGGCAAATGATTTTACCTTAAAATGTATGAGAAAAGAAGAATCATGATATATTTGTTACGACTAAATCGCGTGCAATTCGCTCTGCCATTTTACACTGTCATGATCGTTGCTCTTACCTTTCTATATATTTTATAGGATGGAATAAAACAAATTTAATACCATGAACAAAACATCTTGAAAGGTGTGATTCAGAACTGCTTATTCATTCCCGGAAGTTCTCTTTTGTTTTAAAGATGATATTAATAACAATATAGGACATTTGTAATACCCAGGTACTATATCAGTACACAACACAATTATCCCTATTATCACTATAATTATCCCTATAATTATCAGGCCAAATTACATTCCTGAAACCATTTCAACTCCCTGGGGAGTATACAGCCCCGGCTATACCGTAAGGTGCACAGATGCAATATCAAACCACAAAGCCATCTCTATCCTCACATACAACCATACAGTTACACCTGGGTATAAAAAGAAGATGCAATATGTGACAAACGTCTTGCCCAAGAATGCAAGCGCAACTAGCCCATGGCTGGATTCGAACCCACAATCTGTAGATTGACCACAAGACCTTGATGACGACACGCCAGATCATAAGGCCACAGTACCCCACGAATTAATACTAATCGCCCGGTGCTATACCATCGAGACACTGCAGGCTGGGTCCCCCTAAAACACATCCCCTAACATCGTTAAAGCAATCGTAACTGATTGTAAAAGGATCGCTATCCGTTTCTTCCTCGAAAACCTGTAAGCACCGACAAATAACATTCGAATTTTGTTTTCTTTACATATTTAGCAAACAAAGTGTGCTCTTATTTGGTCTCTTATATGAATTTCAAACTTTCATAGGGAGAGATACTCGTTAGGGAGCTGCTGCTTCTATTTTAAAAATGTCCTCGTTATGAAAGATGCTCTCATCAAAATTTGAAAAACAAGATTCCGCATCAAAACTCGTTATAAACTGCCATTAATATTGTTTTCATGAGTTAAATTTAGCCGATCGGACTGTGTTTACAACATGCAGAGTAATTAAGAAACGAGGATAAACCGAATGGTTTCGTGTATAGGTCTATGCAGTCGAATTCTACACAATCTTGTTGGTATAATTAGAACATTCCTGTTGTTTTTCACAGAAATATTACTGGTCAGCTATATATATTAAAACCCATTACTTAATAAAAATAGATATTTGTAGAGTGTAGATTTAATTATAGGTTTCGACACTCGGTATGGTATTTTTGAGGTCACAGGTTCGAATCCCGTTTCTTTGTTCACCTTTTGAATGGTATACATTAGCCTGAGTATTCAGTTTTCTCGTGGTTTGTCTGATAACGGCCTAAATTTCATTTTGCTTTGTAATATCTTCGGGATGAAACAATGGTCGTTTGAAAAGCTCCTTAAAATAGTTACGTTCACGTTTCACAATGCGAATGTAATGGATATCAGCTGAACATTTGAGTCCGGTATCCTAAGTCCGGTTTCATTTTGAACTGGATGACTGGAGCGCCTTGACCATGAAGCCACAGTGGTAACCCCCTGGTTATATACTCTAGAGACAGCCAACTCTTGTAACAAACAGGTGCATTTTTCAAACCTTACAGTCTTATTCCTATGCTGTCATACCCATGTAATTCCTATGAGATTCCCCCTTGTTGAATTCTTAATTAGACGTCCTTATGAAATTATGCATAATGGCCGCCCTCTACGGAATGCCATTCGTCTTGTGGTTATCCTGGCCATATTTTTCTCCGGATTTGGTAAGCTTTGAAGTAGATGCGACTGTTCATTATTGTGATATTTTGGTTCGGTTATTTATTTATTAAATTCATTCTTTTCCTTTGCATTAGTTTACAACCGGACATCTACATTCCACCCACTTAACCATAAGATGTTAAATGACTAAACAAAAGTTTGAACGTTTCTTGAGTTGGTGAACCATTATTTCTAAAATTTAATCGTATTTAATCCTGCAAAAATAATTGCCAAGTCCAGAAAGACCGATCGTTTTGCATAATTTATTATTCATGTGTAAAGATCTATAATTATAGTATCAGTGGGATTATGAAATGAGACCGTGCAAGATTTGCATGACAGATATATAGTTGTATGATAAAGTTTACTGTTACTTTGTGATTAACTCTTGGTACTGGGAGAAAAACAAAAAAATCGATAGGCTCGTGGTTGGCATGGGCGGCCAAAATTAACGTTGCAAATCATTTCGTCTTCTCGAAAGACGGCGTGTAGTGACCAAAATCAACATTTTTACAAACTTTCCATAGCTGTACAAAATACATACCATCATTGCTTGTGTTGTTTTCTTTACATTCAGCAATATCTTTCAATGTTTATGAAACGTTGTGTACAAATTGTGTTCAAATTGTGGTTATTTTTTATGCCCGGCTTTGAGGGTTCTCCATAGTTTCCGCCATCTTGGTTGGCAAAAACTGGGGCTGCGACGTTGCAAAAGAAGGGTCTATATTCGGATTGTCAGCCTCCGGTTTGGACTCTGTTGAGCATCCGTTTCCAAGTAACAGGTGTCAAAATGGAGGCTTTGAACTACTGTACAGAAGTACATGTACGTGTATGATATGTGCTTTAACTAAGAAATCAAACCTTCACCTGTGACGCAGGCCTATGAAACCACGACCTGGAGTCGATTTCACCAAACTCATCGCAACTTACTATCAATCGTAGGACTTGTGATGCAATTGCAGTCCTATGTAGGATAGACCCCCTACGATGAGTTATCCTTCGTGAACCGAGTTACGATCGATCGTAGGGTTTCGTGAAATCGACCCCCTGTATGTGCAATTAATATACGGAGCCGAAGCCGAAACTATATTGCAAAGGTCCTTATGTTTCCAATGTTTTCAGTCTTTGTCCTTACAAATGCTGCTCGGTTCGAACCGTTTGATATCGTGTGTTTCCTGTGGTCGATTTCACCAAACTCATCGTAACTTACTACCAATCGCAGGACTTATGATGCATTGCAGCCCTACATAGGATACGATGGTTTATCCTTCATAACTCGAGATGATATCAATCGTAGGGCTTTGTGAAATCGACCCCTGAATATTATAAATAAGCCTATATGTTGCAACCTATGTTGCAAGTTGATGATAATAAGAAACTTAGAGAAAGTATGTATTTGTCATTTGGGCAGATGTTTGATGTCTAAGATCGAGACATCCCCCTGTGGGGATAACGTCTCTGTCTGTCATATAGGAAGGACCTTTAAAGATCCAGGATATCCTTGACAATGATGTGAAATACCAACTTATCAACCTGCCAATTATATGAAATACCAAGTATACACCTGTGGGAATATAAGGAAATACAACCCATATACCGGCACCGTACTTACGAATATGATACCTTTCAACTTCTTGTTTGGTTGTATGATATTCTGTCAAGCCAGGCCTCAGACGCACCGAGAGCACTGTAGCTTAGGGTATATTCTAAAAATAGAAACCTTTGGGGAAATGCTGGGTTTTTGTTTAAAAGACAATAGGCATTTTCAAGCCAAATTATGTGGGAAACCCCTGAAACACTAAGGGACTGAGACGTCCGGTTCACAGACCAACCCAGGTGTGTGGTATACCCGGGTCACATTATGTGGTATACCCGGGTCACAGGGGTATGTAGGGGCTGAAAGTATAATTCACACCAAAATTTTGAATTCACCTGCGATCAAATGCAAATTGAGAAAAATGGGTGTTAAATTTACACTAATTGGTGTTCAATTTACACTTTCGGTGTCGACTGTGTATTTTACCTGCACTGTGTTTATTAATATAGTTTTTGATTGGTTCAACATCAGTGGTGTTCTTTAAACTTGTTTTTGGACATCCTACTTATTGTTATGTTATCCAGAACTTTGTAAACAAAGACCGAAAACAATTTTGATCTCGTGGTTAGATCAAAACCATTCTTCATGTTTTATAATAAAAATTGAGTCGGGTTTTCGCTATTTTCTCGTTACTCTGATGTCCGATTGAGCTCAAATTTTCACAGGTTTATTATTTCATGTACATGTTTGATCAGACAAAATGTGAGTGCTGTTCTGTGACCTTTACCGATCATGTATTATACCTTTAAACAAATTTATGATGAAATCTTCGCCGTTTCCCTATAAATACTAGTCGTGACATTAGTAACGCCTCATTCCGAGCATCTCCTGTGGCGTGAAATAGTTGGTACCAGGTTGTTTCCCGCTCAAAAATATTATCGAGTTTGTAGTTCCGGGATTAGGGGATGGAGCGGACGTGACGAAGGATACGCCGTCAAGCGTGAGATTTGCACGGATGAAAATCATCCCTTGTGCACGCTGAACTTCGCGCGCGCTGATCTCACCGTAATTTCTTCTCTCTGTATCCTGCAACAGTGTTATGTGTGTTTTCTTCCATATTCTTCTCATTTCCCCCAGCATAATTGGATCAGAGTCGATGGATCTAGTGCTCATGACAACATAATTGTATTAATCTTTGGTTGAGAATATTTTTTTGGAATCTTGGTGATATTAATTTTCGTGATGAATTGTGCTCAGAAATCTTATTTTGGTGGATCTTATTTAATATCTACCTTGGATGTAATTTTTGTCAGTGCTTGGGAACATTGAATAAGACCAAAATGTAAATAGGTTTACTGGTTGGCATGGTAACTGACAGTAATAAATAAAACCCGATTGATCGTATCAGTATCAAAAAACGATTTAAATTTATAGACTGATTGATTCGTAGAGCAGGTGAACTCGTAAATGCATTTATGAGTTGCGAATGACCAGCAATTTGCTGATTCTTTTTGTCCTCGATATTGACCCCCAAACTATTGCTTCGCAACCTTTTCAAATAGTTGCACTGAAATATGAACATAGACCATCATGCAAAATATATGTCGATTTCATGAAAAGTCTTCCTTGATCAAACAGGATTACCAACCAAATGATCAAGTGATGTTTACTGCTTTTGACTTGTATTCGGCCATTGTTCGCTGAGCATAAGATTCACATTGAGTTTGGGCAGGCATACTGATTTTATTTACATGTACCAAGGGTTTTGGTGCTAAAGCAAATTTTGGTGCTTAAGCACCAACATTCTTGGTTGAGAATTTATGAACCTATAACATCTATGTCTTCGTGACGTGTTCAGCTATCCTTGCAGAATATTACAATTAAAATTCATTGCCATTTATAGACAATTCGATTAGTATCTAAATCTTATGAAAGGACTGACACTACATCTTTGAGATGGCAAATGATTCTAAGTTGGTTGGATCATTGCATCATCAATGTAAATAATACATAATATGTTTACTTAAGACTTTGCAGATTGCAAAGTGCATAGCCATCAATTATAGATTGGTACTCCGTTGAGTATACAGGTGTGATATGAAATCCTATACTTACGCGTACTGTGATTCGGCATCGCATAGGTTTACGTTTGGAGCATGTTCCAGCTCACTGAGTCGAATAATACAGTTAATTGATGGGTGAGTCCACGGTGTCTGCAAGTCTGGTGACAGTGAGCCCGGAAGTAATGCAGTACTAATTATGGAAATTATGGATAAAGGTGAGAATGGAATATGGAGATTGTTGGATTTTTAGTTTTGCGAAATTCACGCTGAGCTGTGCTGTGAGTGTATATAGGAAAGTCATGTTCTTATCATTGGGTAAAACCATCAATTTTTAAAAAATGTATTTTCGCCCCCAACTTAAACACGGGCGGGGACACTGCAGTAATGGCGGGTGTTTCCTACCTCCATGGTTGCGCCGTCGGATCGGTGTATACAACCTGGAATGCTGCTAGTGGAAACGGTTAATTTAAACACAGTAATTAACCATCTCTATCCCATTGCTGGTTTGAACCCCCCAAAAAGGTGCCATCATGCTTTGCAGTATACCGAAACAGAAATCTTCACACATTTACCTATAACTTACAGGGTATAAAGATGGTGATGGTAGAAACATACTGTTAACATTATTCTTCCTAAAATGCTGTATTTATCCAGAAAAGAGTAAAACCAGTGACCAAAATTATTTTTAAAAATCAAAAATAAACGAGAAAAGATACTGTTTTCTCAAAAAGTGGGCACCGTATGGGACTGGATATTTCATAGATGACTGGTACTGTATCTTCCTTGATATTTTTGCCCATGATTCTGTATTTCTTTTGACAAAAACCAAAGTATGATACTACCTTTAATGGAGGAGTCGACCCAATCCAACATAAAACAAAATAGGGCGGGGCATTTATCCTTGAACAATGCACTGTTGTTATTCCTTTTCATTATGAAAGAAATCAGCCATGAACAGAAATTACGAAAACCTTAACACATTAGACGAACATTTTGCTGATATTTTGATTCTCCTTGTATCTAGAAATCCTTGACTTGTCAGTTTTGATGTGATGTTCCATTAATGGAATCAATTTAATGGAGTCGATTGACAATCGCTGTAATGCATTTTGCTACTTATGCTGATGGTGGTTCATTAGCGGCTAAGTACATACAAATCATGGGCTTTAGTGCGTGCGTGTTTCCCTTTTAATTGCAACGTGTTTTCCCAATTTTATTTTTAAGATGATAAATATTTTACATAAGCTATTTGTTTTTATCTCCCCGATACGTGAGTTCCCATTTTAATTGTGTTTCTATGTTGATGCATGTACATGAAGAATATTTGCGTCATGAAAAATAAAATTCGGATACAAAATAGATGTATGAAGCTGTGCCTTTTAAAGACACGTGGTAATAGCCACGGCTTGCTTATAAACTTGTCATGGCTGTGGACATTGTGTCCTATAGAATTACACGTTATCAGCTACTTGGTTGTAAAGCATTGGGAATAAGTACATATAACTGGTTATACATGTATATATATATATATATATATAACTCAGTGGTGCTTCGCTTTCAATGTCGGCCTCACTCTTGCAGTGGGACCTCACTGCTCTTTGCAGTCCGAACACCGAAACGAGATCCTGACTCAGCGAACTGCCCATTGAACTTTGATTTCTGATGATTTGACTTTTGATATCGTTGCTGTTTGACAAACGCTTATATATTATATCACTTACAATGTAGCCTCGCTTTCAATGTATCCTAGCTTTCAATGTAGCCTCGCTTTCGATGATGCCTCGCTTTCACTGTAGCCTCGCTTTCAATATAGTCTCGCTTTCAATGGATCCTCGCTTTTAGTGACGACTCGCTTTCAATGTTGTCTCGCTTTCAGTGTAGCCTTGCTTTCAATGTAGCCTCACTTTCAATGTATGGATCCGCGCTTTTAGTGATGCCTCGCTTTCAATGCTGCCTCACTTTTAATTAGGACTTGCTTTCGATCTAGTCTTGCTTTTTTTTCCTGAGAGTTTATGGAAATCTATGCTCTTTAAACAAACTGCCATGAATAATAACAGAGTTATTTAATATCACCAGTCTATCTGATTGGTATTCAACTGCGTCTTAGTCAGAGATGAATTGAGTTTTTCTGTAAAATCCCGCCTAAAATGTCGACGGTGAGTTCAAGATTTGTATTTCTTTTGACACAAGAGATCATGCTTAAGCTTTGCGAGGATCGAAATCATCATTGTGCATTGGAAATTGGTTTGTCGACCATTTAACTAAGAACGCTTGGAGTT
This sequence comes from Astropecten irregularis, assembly GCA_963971285.1. Lineage (NCBI taxonomy): Eukaryota > Metazoa > Echinodermata > Asteroidea > Paxillosida > Astropectinidae > Astropecten > Astropecten irregularis. The sequence continues at coordinate 1,559,586 of OZ020251.1, read as the reverse complement.
ATGAGGTTCTGACGTGATCCTAGCAGGATCTTTCTCAAAGGCTGAATGACAAGAGGGCAAGAACATGAAAGGAAAGACACATGCTTGTATCATTTAGTTTATGGGTCTTTTCGAAACGGATGCTCAGGCACAGGCTCCTGCACCATTTCGTGAATCCATTCTGAAATAACGGATATCAAAATAGAGGCTTTTGGTGTAGGTTCGGAAGTAGATTCTCTGGTTTGAAAAGGAAAACAGAGCTTCAGTACCAATGAAACCCCATTATTTTCAGCATATGGATGACGGAACCGGAGCCTGAGCCTAAGACTCCGTGTCAAAAAGGCCCTATGATGAGATTGATTTTTTTTCGGCAGGGGCTTGGTACTGCTGCTGCTGAACTTCAGTTGATCATGATAGAGGCCTAAATATTGTGCCGCGATACCGCCACGTCGAGCACACTAGCCCGCCGTATATTGACTTCCAAGGCTTGCGCTCGGCATTCTTCAGTCCAACCAAACAAAGTTCATTATTTTGGATGAGTACAGCGTACGTAATACGTCTTAAAGGCTCATCACTAATTCACGGGGTTTTACCTGGCGGGTATAAAAAAAGGAAAGATGATTCGGTGGGGAGAAATGGACTGATGACCTGAGGAATCCTGTGGGGAAACCACGGTCGAGTTGGAGCAGAAAGAGCGGATGATAATCCTAGCTCTAGCCCTGTTCCAGGAAGAATAACACTCTGAAACATTGCCTGATTGATTTATGATTTTTGGAGGGAGAGAAAAAACACAGGGGATAGAGATTAATCTGATCATAGCAAGCCATTGACCGAGTCACGTCGGTACGTCAGATGGACACTAACATGTTGGACTGGATACAGAATAGAAGTGACAGAATTGGATCAGCGTGAAAAGAACCACGATCCCATCCCCCGAGAGATATGTACCCGTGGTAACATCTGATGATGAGTGCCCATATTCCTGCTATTTCTTGATGCCTGAGAGAACCACACAGAAATATACCTATAATAGTAGGTCAATTACCAGTAATTCTGTAAGGTTCTTTGCTGTGCACGCCAAAAAGTCCTCTTGAATACAGGTTTTGTATTTAGTGACATGAGGTGGCGAATTAATTGACGTTTGATATGGAAAACATGGCATGAAAGGAGCTTCATTTGGTACTAGGCTGATATGATTGAATGAAAAGCCCTCAAGACAAAAAAATGAATAGTGGAAGTGGCGTAATAAGAGCGGTTCAAGGCTCAAGCTCAGGCTCAGGCTCAGGCTCAGGCTCCAGCTCTGTCATCCATATGCTGAAAATAAAGGTTGTGTTTTTTTCATTGAAGCTGAAGCTCTGTTTTCCTTTTCAAACCGGAGAAATCCGTACTTCCATGCCGCTGTCCAAAGCCTCTATTATAATATACCCGTTATTTCAGAATGGATTCACGCAAGGAAGCCTGAGCCTGAGACGGAGCCTGAGCCTCGCTGAATGGGCCTAGAACAAACAACATTTTCCTGGAAACGGCGAGATTAAATCATTCTTCAATTCGCAATGGAATTCAAATCCAACCATATAACATCTATAGTTATGTCCTGAGCATATAGCTATAATGCATTCATATGCCCTTACCGTCGTCTGAAGCCAGCAATTGTATAGATTGAACTTTTCACCGTTTGCTTAATTTGTCAGTTAACCTACCCAACTGCATCCTGATTGAGGGTATGACGTCAGTGATGCCGGAACTACTTTACCAAACGCTTTGTGCGCGCGTGCTTAGCTTCACGCGCAAGTACCCGTTGAGTTCATGTAAGGTGACAGGCCTATGGAAGTTGATATTTTTGGCGCTGCTTTTCACCAACTTGATTGCATTTTCAATTTTAGCTTAGTCAACCTTGAACATTTTACGAATAATTGGGAATTTAGAAGCTCCATTGTAGACTAGAAGACGCGGATCGTATATTGTCTGGGAAATGTCCCCCCATATAACTTTGAAATTTTCCGTCTTAAATATTAAACATAATTATTATAGCAAATTTGCGTGGGAGAGACTGGCTGTATGGTATTAAAGGTAGTATCATACTTTGGTTTTTATCAAAGAAATACAGATTATTGGGCAAAAATACCAAGACAGCTACAGTAACAGTCATCTGTGATCATTTCAGTCCCATACGGTGGCCACTTTTTGAGAAAACAGTGAAAACGGCCACAGTATTTCTAAAGTCTTTTCTCTTTTATTTTTGATCTTTTAAAAGATCAAACAGATTTTCGGTAGTTGTTTTACTAGATTCTGGATAAATACACCATTTCAGGCGGAAACATTTTAACGGTATGTTTCTACCACCACCATCTTCATATCCTGATATACGTAAATCTGTAAACGTTTCTGTTTTGGTGTCTTACCAAAGTATGATACTACCTTTAATGTATGCTCGCCCGCCCTGACCATGGCACTGTCATTGTGCATTTTAGGGCGTCTACGAGTACAATACCCTATTGTTTATGATACGCGTCAGTCATTGGTCGAGATCAGTGAAACGTCATCAGATTCCTTCTTGCTCAACCTGCCATGTGTTTTTCTTTAGTGCTATATGTTTTCACACGGGCACCTAAATGAATTAAAAGTTATGGCTAAGCCGGACTGAAATTGTTTTTATGTTCTTGTCCTTTTAAAGGTAATATGAGACTTTCTTGTCAAAGAAATGCAAATTCATGGGCAGAAATATCAAGGAAGATACAGTAACAGTCATCTGTGAAATTCCCAGTCCCGTACGATGCCGACGTTTTGAGAAAACAGTGAAAAACGCCCACGCGGAATTTCTTCAATCTTTTCACCGTTATTTTTTTATCTTTTAAAGATCAAAAATATTTTTGGTCGTATACTGTTACTAAATTTTTGAAAAATTCAGCGTATTTTAGGCGGAAATATTTTAACTGTATTTTTCTGCCAGCACTATCTTTATACCCTGTAAAATAGGTAAATCTGTGAACATTTCCGTTTTGGTTTCTTAGCAAAGTATGATACTACCTTTAACTTTGATTTTGAAACATCACTTTTTATTCTTATAAAAACAGTTTTGTTACCGTACCAATGAACCTGCTTCCAACCCATAAATAACACCGGTGTACCTTATGAATTTAGATATTCTTTGCTCGAGAAGATCACTTTTCTCAGTCCTTCTGCCCAAACAATTTAATCGGGAGTTATAAATATTGATTAAAGATGGGTCATTTAAGCCCCGGCCAACCGTCCAGCCTCCGGACTAAATACAGTGGGATAACTCCTAAGCAGTACACTGAGCCAAGTTAACATTTGGTTAAATCGTAGAAGATATCAGTCTCTCTCAAGCAGCTACAGCTAGATTCAAAAAGGTATCTTGGGAATACTGTGGTGAACTGCGGTAGGATATATCCAAAGATCCCTCCCTGATAGCCTTGAATCTGCCCCCATATAGATTCTATAATACCGTACCAGCCTCCTCGGTCAATTTTCACTCCACACACACACAAAATGTATTGAAATCTAAATTCGTCGATACATGCCTTTGATTTTTGATTTAGGTTTGTGCAATTCAGTATAAACCAGACGCGAACCTTGGCGTCCTATTATCATCAGTAGTATTTCTCGCTCACTCCGGGGGAAGTAGGTCACCGAACTGCATACAGTATTTGTGGCCTTCTTGAAAATTAAATTAAGAAAAATGAGAATTTCCAATTTTAGATTCTGCTTGCTTGCAATTTTTGTCAGGCGTTTGCAATTAATTATACTGCACGTATTCGGAGCATGAGAAACTACGGTTGTGGTGGCATTTTAATGCTGCAAGTTGAGAGATATTTTTATAAAAAGTAAAATCAAATGATCTATATTATTGGAAACATCTTTTATGGAAATTGAAGGAGATTTTTTTTTTTTTTTTTGGGGGGGGTCTAATTTGACCTTTTCCCCTGACTTTTACATCTCGGAGCAGGAAGAAACTAAATTTAATTGGAATATTGATTGAAAATATCCCGCCTATCAATATACTGTTGCGAAAGCCAAGCAACCTTTTAACCAATCGACAAATATTTAGGAATCTGCCGCCATGAAGACGCCCAAAATGGCAGAAAATGATGTATTTGAAAAACAAGAAAGATTTGAGGCTTTGCATGGTGACAATTGGTATATGGATCGGTTTGCGAAAACACCATGTAAGAATCGTTCGTACTTTCGCACTTCTATTTCATTCGCACTTCTCGTAAGGTCTCAACGTTCCTGATACTAGCCTGTTCTAGTCTCCTGATGAGGACTAGAGCAGGCTAGTCGAAACGTTGAGACCTAATTGCGAGAAGTGCGAACGAAATAGAAGTGCGAAAGTGCGAACGATTCTTACATGATGTTTCCGCAAACCGATCCACATTGAAAAAACAAACAAAACAAACTGCTACACAAACACGACTATTTTGTGACGTAGTACACTTTTAATCTCGCTAGCAATATTTTTGAGACGGACATTTAACAATCATATTTGAAAAATATAATCATTTCTGTAAGCTAGTACACGACTACAATAATTATAGTAATAGATAATGTTTAATTGTCAGAATGTTTATCCAAGTATACAATTAAAATAAACATGGTTTAAAGAAGTGAAAGTTTCCACATTGAAACGGACCATCAAGGTGAAAGGATTCTTGCCAGAATTTGAAAAGACACTGAAGCTGATTAAAAAACGGCCGTTTCTCACGATGCAAAAAAAAAATCGCAAAGCTTGCGAGTTTTGCTCATCCTTGATAAATATTACGAAATTGCACCAATGCTTGAGAGTGATCGACGTCCCTGGTGATTCCTTGAAAAAATTATCAAGCATGTTAAAAACTCGCAAGCCTTGCGATGTATTTTAGCATCGTGTGAAAAGGCCTGAAGCTGACCCAGTGGTTGAAATGTGTCCACGTTACCAGAATGGGAGACTTTTGAGAATCGGTCTTCAAGTCAACAGCGCACGCGCACGCAATTGTGAGCATGCGCGCGCATGCGTGCGCTGTTGACTTGAAGACCGATTCTCAAAAGTCTCCCATTCAGCGCCAAATCTGGCTATACCTAATCTTACACGCTAGGAATTAACTGACTCACTGAAGGATTACACCTGACCCAAATCTGACCCATATCTGACCCACATCTGAGCCACATCTAACATCTTACCCACATCTGACCCACATCTAACATCTTACCCACATCTGACCCACATCTAACATCTTACCCACATCTGACCCACATCTTGGGTCAAGTGTGACCCAGATTATCTGCCAGATAGTTAAATCTGTTCAGTTAGATTCGGGTCTGATACAGAAAGAACCAAATATAACCCAGCTTTGACCCAGTTAGAATGAGATCTGATCCTATGGGAGTCAGATTTGACCCAATACGATCAAATGAGGATTTTCTTCAAACAAAGGATTGAATTGTATGATTTATGGATTGAGTTAATCGGTAATTCTCCTTAATCATGAAATAGCACCCCATATACATGCCATGAAAAGCATCACACATAATCTACAAAGCACAGCTGAACGTATACATAAAGAATCTCCCGTTGGGAGATTTTTCCAAGATGAGAACTAGAACTAGATTCTCTGAAGTTTAGCTTGCAAATAGCTCGAGGTTTAACAAAAAAGCAAAATGTAACGATGTGTCTTCGTTTTCACAAACGTTCACGAATTTTATGAGTGTCCTTCACTTCGAATTGAGCCTAATGTTATATAATTCATTTTGGACACATTTAGAATTACAACCATAGTACTGAATTTACTCAACCAAATATAAATTACCGTTATAGTGATACATTATGGAGTACTCTTACGGACTTAATCACTCATGTGACGCACATAATAATTTAATGTATTGATTAACTGTGATGGAATGTAGAATAATTATACATGTACGTCATGTTCGTCTACTGACAGTAAGTACTCAATCCTCTGCAGGCTTAACTACAATATGTACAATCGAATCAATATGGATGAAGTTTACCCGAAACATTTCAGATGATTATTAAGGTCACAATGTATCAGCTTAATCTAAAGAGAATATTCCGATCACCAACATTGAAATGAACTAAGACATTTAGACTTTTCAGAAACCTCTGTGAATCCAGTGACGTAGGTAATCTTTATTATTATTATCAATATGTGTTAGACCGATTTTCGCGATTTGGCAATGTCTTGGTAGCAGTAATTTGAATGTCATTTGCAAGAAGCTTAAGCCAGAATTAAAAACCTAATTTCAATGACGTAAAGTATGTGGCATTACTTGACAAATAGATTGGAAAAATAATTATATTAAGCAACATTACAATACTACTTCTCTGAGTAAATAATAAAAAAAAAAAATAATAATTAATAAGAGCGAGAAACAAAGGTTTACCAATGAGTAACTTATCGTACCAATATCTTGCTTGAATGCTTATTCCAAAAGATGAATATATGTATATTATTATATTGGGACAGGTACTTGAGAAATTGTTGATTGACTTATATGGCAAATACATCTTATCATAATCATACTTTCAATATACCTATACAGTTATCAAATACCAGTGATTGGCCCTATCCCTGTCAAATCATCCAATCAAATTGAGTATTGACGTTTGGTACAATCAGAGTGATTTGTCTAATTAAGGCTTAGTACAAACTCGTCACTGCATACCCAGCCCTCAAACAATCCAAAATGTCTCAAACATGGAATGGGAAATCTTATTTTGCATCAGACACCTTCAAGTATTCCTCCATGATTTTCTGTGAGATGTATAATTTATCCATCTGGGACGTACTGTCAATCAGTGGAAACCAAATGCGTGGGATTAACACCTTCATTGAAGGTTTTAACATGAAGACAATTTGACAGATGGAGGCTCAGTCACGCAAGCAGTCACCTTGGGAACTACATTCTTACACTGTCTATTCTGTGCGGTAGCACGTTCCATTCCTATGGGGTGCAGAGGTCACGAAGAGTACCTCTTCCATCAACTTAAGGGTAGGGTTTCTTCGTCTGGTCATTATATAACATCATATGGGCCGGGACCAGACTAAAATATCACATATCTATGATTACAAGTAATAAACTGCTGAAAATTTCTCATCAGCCAAAATTATGACCTGAAATTTGTCAAATGCATGGAGTTAGGACGGCCTGACGCGTTTCCATCCTAGCATCTTTATCGAAGGATAAACATATCAATGATAATCGCAAAACGTCATTGTACATTTCCAATAAAACAAAAAATACACAAAAGTATACAAAATACACAGATTGAGAAGTGAGAGGAAAATATATTTGAGCAAATTGTCCTTTTTCCATCAAGCCTCAGTAAACATGTAGTAGCAGAATCTTTTCTCAGTTTGTATGATCTGTTTGACTTAAAAGCCTTTTGTGGCGTCATGTAATGATAAATGCTCATCTATTCTGAAAACATCAGAAACATCTTTATCTATTCTACATAATGTTTGGTGTATATTAAATTTGAAGACCGAAAACAATCTCTTTGGCTTCAGTCGCCTTGCCTGCAAGTATGTTCATGTATTCCACTCCAGATATTTCACTATTTTCTTGAACTCATAGAAGCACCTTTGTAAAATAATCACAATATTTCCAGAAATGCGCCTTTTTGGCAAATAAGTATTTGAATATATAATAGTGGTACACCTCGAGTCATGAACACCACAATTAATTCCCTTGAGTCTAGCTTTGGAATGGTCTGGTATCTTTATGTCATTCACATTAATTGTGAATCATGTCTTGGTACTGGACGTCTCTTATGGGACTATGTAGTTGATAGATCTGAATTATTGCGATACAGCAACAGAAAGTTCAGATGTTTCATGTAGATTTATTATCAGAAGAATAATAAAAGGCTTTTAGTTTTCAACATTTACTTGTAGACGGCTTAATTGTCCAACAGCTCTGCTTAATAGTCAACACTGTTGTTGTTTTTATAGAAGTTTGTCGTTTACTTCATCTCTATAACTAAATAATTTACAACAATATTCTGGGTACACTATTCAAGTACATTATGCTCTGTGTATTACAGTCACACGTTATGTCAGTTTATGACTACACTTTGTTATTAAATTCCCAAACCCTTAAATGAGTTAAATTGACTTGAAGCGCAGGTTCGATTCTCAAGTAGAATGATGCATACTTGGTACGATACCGCCCGTCTGGTTCCCTGTTTCTCCCTGTGTATTCTTCAAACCGTCAGCTTAGTCTGATCCCCTACGATGCGTATGACGTCACAAACATGTCACGGCTCGAAGATTTACTTCCTGTACACAATGGAAGAATACAATAATACACAATTAATTATGTATTGATATCATGTCTGTTATACCTGTAAAGTAAAAACAAGCAAACAAAAATAAAACAAAACGACAACAAAGCGACAAATCAAAACAGTTGCCTGATGAAGGTTATCAGTACCAGCAGCCGAAACGTCGCTACCAGCAACACGACTCGCGTGATTTTTATCACTTTTTTTCCTTATCTGTATATCCACCGCGATGAAAAAACCTTTCCTTTCTAAATCAAAACAAATTGTAAATTAAACGTTTTTTTACCATAATTCCGGTTTTAAATTTGTTTCCTTTCAGAAATAGATAATGGAATTTATTATGAGCACTCAGAAGTTTCAACATACAGTGCGGAGATGTGAGGTAAGTTGAAGACTTTTCATTGTCTAGGGGCGTTTACGAAACGGAGGCTCAGGCTCTGTCTCAGGCTCCGGCTCCATTTTGCGAATCCATTCCGTGAAATAACTGGTATCATTCGTATCAAAATAGAAGTTTTTGGCTGCGGTTCTCTGCAGATTCTACAGTAGACTCTCTGGTGCGAATGATTGGAAACAGAGTTTCAGCTTCAGTGAAAAACCACAGCCTATATTTTCAGCATATGGATGTCAGAGCTGGAGCCTGAGCCTAAGCCTCCGTTTCGTAAACGCCCTATATTTAAAATCAGAAACAGAATTGTATTCAGTAATGAGGTATGGAACGCCTGGTGATGCAAATTACACATTGTTTGAATATAAGCTTATTTGAGTAATTGCATTTCTATACAATACATTCATTCATTTAGTAGAAGAACCTATATTAGAGGATGGTTGCCACAGAGGATGTTCTCGTTGGGTTGAACACTTTATATTTTTCGAATCCTGCATCGTGATTAACATGCACTGTATGTATCATTGGTGAATTAAGGTGCTATCTTTCACGGGGCGCAGGTGTAACGAGCTAAATGCGTTGCGATAAATGAAAGTCATTCTCATATCAGCTATGAGCCTGAAGTGACGCAAACATGAAAATATCTTGATTTATGTTGATATCTGACAAACCTACTGAGACTGAGAGGACCCGCTTCCGGTATACACGCAGTGATGTGCGATCCAAGCCCACAGGGGCAAGATAGAATCGCGAGACTTCCCTCTGCAATCTGATGGCTTCATTATAACCAAATTGCCTTGGTATTAGCACCCAGACGGACCCCCGTTTTCAAAAGACACCGACCCAGCCCCGGAACACTTTCAATTAGGACGTTCCCGATGGGAGATTTCCGTGGAGAGACCATGCAGCCATTTACTCAAGACCGGGGCCGTTGCTTAGATGACCCCGTTGTTTGTGACTGAAAATTCGCCCTCCAGAAATCTTTCGCGTAACTCTATCACGCCATCTCACAAGGGTGTGTGTGGGTGATGATTATATAGGCTTTGCTCATCCAATGCAGGCTGGTTATTTTATTCTCAGGCTGGTATTGGAATTGCATTATCGTTGTGTTTGTGTTTGTTTAGTACTCTGCGAAGAAGTTAATGTATCTAGCCACTTAACGGTACCAATAATGAGAGTTGTTAAATTGCAACATGAGATGCATCAGTTTCATACTGTGACGGAGTAGACTGAATCAATTGCAAGCCTTATTACTTGAATCACATTTCCTGTTTAAGATTCGGCTAAGCATTGCCTTATGTTCCTTAAGATTTTCTCAAGATGCGATAATATCATACGACAAGTTCATGCTTTTGTTATTTAGAAATATGAACATGAATGTAATGCTGATTTACATGGTTCGTGAAATGATTCTTTCAATGAAAATTATTTTAAAGAATTGTGTTACTGATGTTCACTCTACTGTCTTCATTCCACTGCCCCCGGTTAAACATTGGTACACCCACGCGCACCTTCTCAGAAATTTGAGCCTATCAGGACCTCGAGACTTTCCATAAATGGTAACAGAAAGTTATAGTTGGTTTACAACTGACATCAGATTATGTCATAGTGATCAATATAGGCATCTGATTCAGATCAAGAATAGACGCTTTGAAATCTGGTCAGGCGCGCGGTATGAACAAATTTATGTCAAACTTCCCATCACTGAGAAATTGAGAAGTCCATAAAAACACAGGCTTTTGAATTGACACAGAAATGTCCATAGAAGCATAATCATGGCGCCACTGACGCCATAAAAAGACCACTCATCTTGAAAGATAGTCAGGATAAGATTATATTGCACGGGCACTTTAACCAGATCTATAAACTTAACCAAATATAGACACATTTCAATCACAGCCATACCGAATGGCATTGATTTTATATAAAAACAGACTGTGCTATTCCCATGGTAATAGATTGGACGGTAACCTAGTTCTGTTTATGGTTGTAATTTTCCTAGTCTTTTTTCCTGTCTGCGGCTTATATAGCCCTAGTTCTTGTTTGGTGTATTCGCTGAAATGTCGCATTGACTTACCATATTGTCCTCGAAGTGGAATTGACATGCGAAATTGAGAGGATTGTTTAAATGTATGGGTGACGTGTCTAAGCTCTCGAAACATAACATGGTATCTAAATCATCGTGACGACACTATAATTTTGTATTTATACGTCATGCAAATATTACTGAAGAGAATGATACACTTTACTCCCCGAGCCACAGAAAATTAGGCCCACTTTTGCCCGATGCTGTCTTAAAATCAGCCCGTTAATTTGGCAAATTGTGACGATATTTCAGGCCAGTCGTACATTTTACTTCTTGCCCTCAAATTCTTCAATACCGACTTGACCCAAAATGTCAATTTAACTGAGATGACAAGATGGCTTTGACAGTTGACTAAGTGATTGGTTTTTGATCGTCCGGTTAGAAGAGATAATTACGGATCCTATGAACAAATTGTTGTGTATCTTAGCTCAGAGATACCAATTCTGCTTCAATGATTTCATTGGCTGGTGAATGGACTACGATTGTGACGTCACGGTGACTGAGATGTCTTCATTTTGTCATCATGGCGCCTCCTTTCACGCCCAATTTCCAGCATTCTGGGCAACCAACCCTGACAATCCTGGTGATTAGATGAGTAATTACGGCACGATACGTCCGAGAGACGGTTGAATGAGTGATGGTGTTACCCGGCATCGTGTAGGGATGATGCTGCCTAGATTCAACATGCATTCTCATCCCACAACCCTCTACGTTGAAGAGAGAAAGCCTATCACGTTACGCTCTGATGCTATATTAACGCGGTATACCACGGCGTCTCGCAAAATTGCGCGTGCTCAATTTATCCCTGTGATGAGTTTACCCTGTGCCCATGTCAGACACACGTTAGTCAACTATCTTTGCTCTGGGTGCCAGTCAGAAGCCATTATAACCCATTAACTACCACCTCAGTGCTCTACCATCAGAGCTATCCAGCCCCATGGTGGCCCCCTAAAGCCTTTGGTCTGAGGGTGCCAGTCAGAAGCGATATAGCCCATTAACTGTCACACCAGTTCTCTACACAATCAGACTATCCGAGCTATCAAGCCCTATGATGGGCCCCTAAAATCTTTGATCAGTGTGCCCGTATTAGAAGCCAATAACCCATTAACTGACATATACCAGTGCTCTACCATCTGAAAATTCAGGCTCTATAGCGGAGTTTTTCAATATAGTTAGCTAGAACATGGTATCCCTCGCCCTATATACGATACACATTCACAATAAAGTTGTAAACCAAACTGTGACAAACCTGGTATCAAAAACAGAGTGCCTGTTTGGTATGGTAGAGGAGACTACCTTGCCCAGCTACTCCGTGTATATGTGTTGTGCATACTGCGCACGTACGTACTTGCGCGTTTCGCCCAAGGGTAAAACCATCCCGTAGGTATCCAGTGCTGGACATACTCCCAGCTGAGCTATGCTTAATTGTCCTACGTGATGCGCGCTCATAGCTTGGCATCCACACTAAATATTGCGGACGTCCTCTCTGTTTGCTCAATGTGCTCCTAGCTCTGAGCCTGTTTGTTTTGTCGAGATATGCACGAAAACGTGGCATCGGATTCCACTGTTCGCTTATAATGTGTCAACATGAGGTTCATGCATCGCACTCTTACTTGCTAGTGCGTCTACTGTTACACCCCCACCTTCCTTCCAAAAAGATAAATCAAAATATGAATTATACGTCAAATATTCCACGCGGAGGATTGATGAGCAGATGCTTAGTGTAATTCTAAAGGCTATCATGATGCGTATCCATGGCGATGAAGTGGCGTTGTTAAGGAGGAAGCCATCTTGATTGGCGTGTTGCCTCGTCTGACGGGCCCGTACAGTTTTACTTAGCTTAAGGCAAATTCATTGGAACTACTCAACACAAACATCTACTTTGCACAATTTGTCCTGCTTGGTAAAGAATTGTCATAATGTCATTACTAATGAAAATGCCAAATTGAACTTGATGCGGTGGCTTTAGAATGAGTTGTTTTATGTTCACTTCAATGTAATCATCATATAACCACATGGGAAACTGACTGGATTAAATGAACGAAGACAATTGGCAATTTGGGACACAGTCATCACAGAGCTGGGTCGATAGCTCAGTTGGTAGAGCGCCGGTGCAGTATTCCGGGGTCGCCGATTCGAACCCCTCTTCAGTCAGTTTTCATTCTTCACCTTTGAATGGTTTATGTTCACTTCGTTAAGGAATTGATTGACTGTATTCATTGCAATGGCTAATGTGCATTTATTGATCAAACTTCTTAACCTAGTGCAAATCTCTACTAAAAGCATGTCTTCATGTCAACCCTGCAACCTGCAGTGACATATTGCCAAACGCATGCAGCTTTACCTTAATTGGATACTAAAAATGCTGGCCCAAGTCACAAAGCACTGAAAAACCAATTTGTCGCATTTTCTACTCGGAGTATCAAGGAGTGTCTACGTTCTACTTGTCAGTGATTTACATTGATAGCAATCAGTCAGTTCATATCAGAGTAGGGGCCACTTCCTGTCGGTTCCAGGATTCCAGCCCCACGTTATTATTCACTTAGTCAAATTTTGTCGTTCACGGTCGACTGCACACCGGCTTGCCCTAATGTTCTTAATGTAATACCAGTCGCGCTGTCAAATACACTTATAGATGGATAAGCTGGTTTATTAATTGCTTTACTGGATTTTCACTGACAGCCGAGGTTGACCGAGGCTGGAATATCCCATTAAATCATTTCTAGGCAAACATTCGAGTTAAGTGAACAAACATGGCATAGTGCTGAAGTGGGTAACTCAACGCGTGTGTATCTAATATGAATTACTCACGCTTGGAAGCACAGCATCAGCCTTGAGAAAAGACTATACTGACAGGTTTTTACTTACCACACCCTGATTGGTATAACAGTTATACATTCCTTGTTTTTATCATTATTAGGAAGGGATCAGTCTTACACCAAGAAGTTGTTACCAATTCAGTATTCTCATCACTTTTCATCTAATGTCATGGGTTCTAATGTTGTTAATTTGGCCTATATACTGTTTCTTCTTCCCATCAATAATAACCGGCTAAAAGCTAGATTTTCCCCACCATTTGGTTACCTCTTTGCATGTTTTTACACTTCCCTGTTCCCCTTTAGCTTTCCAATGTTCACATCCTTTGTTTCCTTCACATTGAATCCTCCTCCTTGCTTGTGAAACCATTTCCTTTCTGTCCGTTATTTCACACTTAATTATAATGTCCTTCAGTCTTCTTTGTTTGTTTGTTTTTCATGTAAGCTTATTATCTCATTTTTACAAAACTGTAAAGGTCATCAATATGAAAACCCGTCAAGTACATATGACTCGATGTTAAGGTTCTTTTCATTATTACTTTCAAGAGGTTCTGCAAATTACTTGGGAGGCTACAAGCCATAGATAAATATGGAAATACATTCATGAAAGGTCAGTCCAATTAGTCGCTCATTAAAACCGCTGCATTGTTTTGCCTCATTCTTCAATACTATGAATTAAGATGATGTTGCAAAACTATGAGATATGAATGGACCATACCACGGCCTAATATATAGAGAGAGTGCGAAATCATATACAGGGTGTCCCCAAAAAAACGCAACACTTGTGTCGAGTACTGTTATGTGAAAATTGAACTGTTTATCACCTCAAGATTCAGATATGTGATACAACTATGTCTTTGCTATTACCATGTATAATTTGAGCAAAATTAGACAACAATTGAGTGGAAAAAGCTAAGACTGAATTACCCAACCTCAAAACCTGATTTTCATCTTTCTTTCATACACATTATGTGTGTATTGACCACTATGCGTGTTATCCTTGCAAATTTGTTGTTAAGGAGTACTCTTTCAATTTGTCATATTTTCGCCAATTTCAGCCCAAATATGCTTAAATTCTACATGGCGATAGCCAAGACATGGTTGTATCACATATGTGAATCTTGAAGTGATAAACAATTTAATTTTAACATAATGGGTCCCGACCGTGACAGTGTTGCGGGTTTTTTTTCCTGGGACACCCTGTATACACCCACTTCCTGTACATACATACGACTGTCCATCCACAAAGTCACAGCAAATTTAGACACTACCCAGTTAATACTTTTGACATTTTAACTTACGTGTGGGTGGTATTCAACCTCTTTGTTTAATGGGCATTAGCGCCAAAAAGAGCCACAGGGCTCTTAATTTAGCCCGCGTTAATTGTTTGCACGAAGCATGTAGTGGTATTATAGAGACCTAAGAGGAATAGGTTACGTAGGTAAAATACGTCTGGTAATTACGTGGCTTATTTCTGTTGACTGCTTGGCTTGGGTTGGTGTATTACCAAGCTAATGTAGCTTCTTTATCGTGTGTGTTTGTGCCTTGGGTGAAAGCTGACACCAATTTGGTATATTGAGATGTTATTACCATTGAAATGAACTGCTGCGAAATTCCCTGTATATGCTGTGTATCTTTCTCTGAAATCTGAAACCTGTGGACTTGCAGCTTGAGTGGTTGGTTTGTTAAATTCAAGATCTTTCTAGCGATTTCACTGTATTATGGGTTTGATCTCAGTTGTCTTTGAGGAAGACAATTTGCTTCTCCACATCCAGGTGTTAATGTGTACCTGAATACGAGGAAGAGATGGCTTAGAGCTAGATTAGTACACCGTGCAGCAGCCATGAATGGCTGTATACTCCCCAGAAAGTTGAGATGAATTTAGGAGTTAAATTTTACCCTGTGATTTTGATGTTGCTTTCAATTAAGATATGCGCTTTATGAGTCACAATATTTGTCATGTATTTACAATCCAAATGGATTTCGATGGAGGAGTAAACCAAAACACGTTATTAGAGAGATGATAAGTGGTTTGTAATTACATTACTTCACAAGCAAAATTATCCCATTGCAGGCTTGTTGCTCGTCAGTGTCTGTAGCCTTAGCTTCTCTAAAGCAAACACTAAAGAATGATCTTGAATCAGTGTCTTGAGTTTCAGCTGACGCAGGAAAGACTGACCTAAACGTAACTGGCTAATGGTTTGTTGCGAAAATGTGTAACCGGATAATTAAATCCGGGTCGGTTAATCTATAACCGAATAAAACAATTCCCAGCACTATACAGAAGGTTGGTTTTTGTAGCTCATTCGTATTATATCAATTATTCGGATTGGTACATCAGTCTGTTCATTTAATTTATGGAGTGACGTCATATCGTATGAAACATAATCTGTACCACTATGACAGGAAAAAAAGGTGTAAATGTATCGAATTTGTGAATATTGTCTAGCTGTCGGCTGCTTTTTCCAATCCCAGTTACTCATGCCCGTAATCACGATGTTTGTTAGTATGCATCCCATGCCATACCTTGGTGTCCCTTTAGGAGTCAGATTTGTTTTTTCTGGCATTTTCGATCCCCTTGGCTAACGCCAGTTGGGAAAACATTTTCTTGACGGTAAATCAATGGTTGCAGGAATGTGTAAGAGACGTGGGAATGTGGTAATGTTTAGCTAGAAGTACCATAATCAATACTAGTCATAACATACTAGCGAAAGCAAGGACAGGAAGAGTAACTTAACACTTTATGAGAAAGAGTCAGGTAACTTATCGTCCTTGCGGCTGTATATCGTATTTTTGTGCGAAATCCAATTTCATATTAAAATCTGACGTAATTAAGTCAGGAAACTAGACTTGGGTAAACAGGGTTTGGGACATTGTGTGACCCAAATACTGTGGCCTTTTGCGAAGCCAATCTTGGGCTATGGATTGTGGCCATTGTTTTGGCCTCTGGCTTGTGGCTCTGGCTTGTGGCTCTGGCTTGGGGATCTGGGTTGGGGATCTGGCTTCATATATGACAGATTTAACAGAACTATGAAAGGAACTGGAAATGTGACTGTCCAATAGCCAGGCGTTAGGCTAGCTTGAATTAGGTCCTTTATGGAATCTAAGACTAAGACTATACGCCGTGAGTATATGCCGTGGCGAACTTCAATCAAATGAGTGCAGCAATAGCACGGCAGTAGCGCGGCAGCTGCGCTAAACGCCGAGCTTAATATTGAAAGTGTTGCGCCAATACCATTCCGAATACAGAAAGCACGGCAGACCCTGTCGAGCCAAAGAGCTTGCCGTGCCAAACTCAATGTGCCGAGCAAAATTCACGGTAAACGCCTTGCTACTGCATTGCCAAACTTGAAAATGTAAAATTATTTGAGTTCGGCACGACAGTATAGCAATAGGCCTAAGAAACATCAATTAATCTCTCTGATCCCAGGAAGTAGATGTCATTACTCGTCATGTGACTATAGTCACATACATGTAGTTTGTACTGAGATATGTACATGTAGGTAGTTCCTTGAGAACGTGCAACTCACAGACGCAAAGAGAAATTGCCCGAGTTTCCAGGTTTGAAAATCTCAACTCCTGCAAATGTTTTCGTCAGGCGAGATCCTTCGCCCGGTATATCATTCCATTTGTAGACATAGTCTGTACCTGATTATATTGTGGAAGACCATGAGTGGTCAAATGATATACAGAATATATCATTTGGCTCAATATCAATCAGTTTAGCTATTGCAGCTAATCGTTGATATGATAGTTTGCGTTTGTGGTTGACGTTAAGCATGATTCTGTCGGATTTGTGCTTGTCGTGTGATTGTCGTGGCAATGCCACTGTAAGGTGACTGGCAGATTGACTGTCCTTTGTGAATACAGACACTCAGTGTGTGTCGTTTGCAATGCTTTGCGGTGACTGTCGTCCAATGCGACTTTTATGTGACTTCATAATTGTTCACTCAAATGATTTATATTATTATGCGACCTGATACGCTTGACCGCATATCCCCCATGACATTACAACTCCTGCCGTTGGATAGTCACCTATACACCACACACCTATAGGCGACTATCGCATGTTAGAAGTATCACTCATCCAAATTGTTCACCAATTTGATTCCTAACGGACCAGTAGACGGGTTAAATGTAGCCCTTAACTCCGATCCCTATGAGTAGTATAATATGGACCCCTTATCAGTTGTCAGTCTCTTGATCTCTGGTTGAAATCACCATCCCTGACCTGAAGCATTCTCTACTAAGGTGTCTCTGCCTCGGACCAATACCCTGTAGGTATCTGGTCGCGTTACCTAGATATCTCAACTGAAATTATTACATCTACGCATGTAATCCATTGATACTGTGATAGTAGGGTGGTACAAATTCAGCACGCGAAGTAAACTGAGCACGATATTTGACAGTCTTGAAGATTCTTGGAAGAATCGTCCCTCAGTGATTGTCTTAAACTGAACCCAAAGACCGGGATCACGACACGCCTATGGTATGCCTTCTAGCATCATCCAGTGTATTATTAAACACTCACTCGCTTTAAAGATATAATGTATGATTGATAAAGGTCACAGAACAGCACTCACAGTCTGATCAAACATGTTCATGAAATGATAAACCTATGCAAATTTGAGCTCAATCGGATTATGAGTCCCAAGTAAATAGCGAAAACCTGACTGAATTTTTCTTATAAAAGATGAAGAATGGTTTTGATCTTATTCCGAGATCAAAACTGAGTTTTCAGTCGTTGTTTGATTAATTTCTGGATAAATTCACCATTTCAGGCGGAAATATTGTAACAGTGTGTTTCTACCAGCACCATCTTCATACCCTGAAAGTAATACGTAAATCTGTGAACATTTCTCTTTGGGTATATTCCCAAGTCCTGTACTGTACCTTTAAAACTCGCTCACTTTAAAAATCAGTAAGCAGGTTTTTATTTCCAATCCTGTCGGGATTCACTGTGTTGAAATAAGACCAACTTGTGATATATTACACCCCGAACCTTTAACCACGTCTAGTTTCAAACCCCGCTGCCAATAAAGAATGCTTTTAAACAATCACATGGATGAAATGAGTGATAAATTATTATCTTAGATTAATGAATGTTTTCGTGGCGTGGATGTTGAGCTTTAGCCGGCTGTCCTCTACGGCCCCTATAGCCCATGGCGCTGCGCGGCTTGCGTTCGGCACTTCCACTGTATCGTCTAGATCAGTAAATCTTCACTATCCTAGCGAGGCGGTACATATGCAACCGATATGATATGTAGAATGGAGGATTTATATAGACGAGGTAAGATGCTCATTTATTTCACGATTCTCGGATCACATTGTAGAGCACATCACTTTCATCAATGAATTGATATTCATGTAGGTTGGAAAAGGAAATATTGAAGTATAACTTAACGCCACTTGAAAATCAGAAGATTGTTCCGATGTAGCCTATTTAAGTATGTTAGGTGGGGGTAATGCTACGTGTATATGCATTGTACCTGAACAGTGGCATGGGTGTGGTCCTAATTTCATAGAGCTGCTCAAGCACCAACATTTGCTTAAGCACCAGAAACCTTGGTAAATAAAATCAGTATGCCAGCCAAAACTCCTTGTGAGTGTTATGCTCAGCAAACAATGGTCGAATACATTCAAAAGCAGTAAACATCACATGAAAATTTGGTTAGTAATCCTGTTTGATCGAGGAAGACTTTTCATGCTTAAGCAAATTTTCTGTTTCGCAGCTCTAGGAAGTTGGTCCCATACCTACCTGTATTAGGCAGGGTTGTTAATAACCCATAGAGACATCTCGTATAGTCACTATACCTATCACTAGTAACCTTCTTATATACTTTATTCCTCCATGCGAACCATCCATCCAACCCTATCAGTATACAAACATGAAGCTTCGTTTTACTACTCCCTAGCGTGGAAACAATGAATAATGTTAAACATAAATGATCATTGTAACACATTGCGGCTGTTTTTGTGACTGTCGGTCGTGTTTGACTCTGTAGACTCATTTGCATGTGAAGTATTTTGTGCTTGAGGCATTTGACTGCGATATCGTTTACACTTTGCCGAACAAAATGGGCTAAATTGTACTCTGGGCTGTAAATGTTTGTCCTGAAATTGCAGCAGAATGTCGTTAAGCCACATGTCGGCCTAACGCCGATAATTTGACACCCAGATAACAGCACATAGAGGAAGAATTTGATACATGAGCTGAGCTTAGAATGTGTCAATGTTGACTCGTAATGAGCGATTTAGAAGACATATTACCAAGTACCTTTGGTAAGTAGGAGGTGAATTAGACCCGGAAGTACCGTGCAAAGAATATCGCTCATTCGATCAATTCCAATGGCATCCCGTGCATCAGTGGCCGGAAATGGGATGTCTTTTTCCTATCGTTATCTCCATTAGCTCAATATCACTTCCGTTTTAACGTTTTCTCAGTACTGATAAAAATACAAGTATATACACTTCTGCGAACTGCAAATCAGCCAAAATAATTACCTTAAGTATATAAAAATGCTTGGAGTTAGGGGGGCCTGACGTTTCGATCCTAGAATGATCTTTCTCAAAGGCTATAAATGACAAGAGGACAAAAGCATGCAAGTGAAGATAATACATTATGAAATGGATGAGAGGATCTAAAAAAAACAACGTGATTTCAGCATTACCCATTCAGTGAAATTCCTAGTATTTTTTGCATATTATTTTTGCCTGTTACAATATAGGCCTACGTAGCTGTGATTATGATACAACCTCCCGGAAATATTCCCATTTTGAGTTAGCCAATCACTAATACTTCCACTTCCACTTCCACTTCCACATTTTCATGGCGATTTTCCTCAGATAGTGATCATCGAAATATAAGAGTACCTATATTCATTTTGTCGGTGAATAGTACAAACATGTTGATGGAGCAGTGATGTGTGATATAACTGATGACCACTCAAGGATATGAGTTTGGAGCATCGTGTAAGGGTTTGTAGTTCTCATTAGGTGAAATGGCGTAAATGACCAGAGGCAGTGGCATGCATTGACCGGCAAAAACGTAAAGGCATATCCTGCCCATCGATAGTAGGTTGTGTAAATTTTAAATACGGTCATGTTTGCAGTAGCACCATATACAAGAATCTCTCTTTTATGAGTGTGTGGTTCGGAGAAGAACCGGTGGTGAACACCGTCGACGTTCCGAAGAGTGTGCTCTGTTCTTCTTCAGTAGGGTGACTTAAAGTGACTTTAAACTGTATTCTTTCATTTCCCTATATCAGGCATGGGCGTACATCGGGGGGGGGGGGGGGTATATTATGTATATAATTATGTACTTGTGCACAAACGTATATGGAAGTACGGCCCAGCTACAGGGTCATACCCCCAGGTCTGAGAACGTGTCTATATACGCTACTTATATCAGGGTTGTGGAAATTGACTAAAAGTTATACCTTAAGGTTAAACGTGCATCCACGATAGATGCACAGTTGTGATTAAAATGCATTGCATTCAAACATCTACACAACATGGCTTGATACGATACATTGTGTTGTCTTCATTTCATTTGATGGCAAAATGATGTGATTTACAATTGGTAGCCACTCGAGATGCGAAGCTACATCCATAAATATAAGACAGTCTTTCACTATAGAAAAAGGTGATCAGAGACACAATTCACAATATCCACCTGCGAATAGGGCGTGGCACCTGTCATTGCGCGTAAATTGAAGGTTGTTTTTGGAAAGCCAAGGAAATCCTAACACCATCAATAATTTCTCAGATGGAAATCTCGTCACTATCCCTACTCAGTCCCTTTCCATTCTCTCATGATTTATAGCTTCAACAGTTTGAATTTAAAACCAAAACTGTGTACCATGAACTCGATCTATAGTGAGGAGTTAGTGCTCTGTGGCGGGTAAACGGCATTTGGCCAGCTTAAAGCAGAATTATTAGCCAATAAATTAACGCCTCGGCGTCACATGACGATCCCACCCAGATGCAAAAGACAAATAAGATCAGGAAGATAGTAAATTACAGGAGTGGATATATAGAGTAGTTGCCAGTCATACTTGGATTCAATTATCTTACACTTAATTCACTTGACCATGTTGGTTTGCTATTGTCAAGTAGTGTTAAGTTTGATGTCAATAAGATTGAAATATAAGAAGGATCATGAGAACCTAAGTGTGGGCCACGGCGTCTTCCTTTTTTTCATTTCAATACTAAGTCATTCCATCAGAGAGACAAAGGACAAGATACAAAAACAATAAGAACGCCCACAATGCAACGCGGAACTCATGTTTTCTTTTGACTAGGGCCTTTTTTTCCAAACCTCGGCTCCGGCGCTGTCATCCATACTCTGAAAATACAGGTTGTGGTTTTTCTATGAAGCTGAAGCTCTGTTTTCCTTTACAAACCAGAGAATCTGTTTCAGAACCGCAGCCAAAAGCTCACTTTTTTGATACCCGTTATTTTTAGAATGGATTCACGAAAAGGAGCCAGAGCTTGAGCCGGAGCCGAGGTTTGGAAAAGGCCCTAGAACATGAAGAACAAGCCAAAGGATAGTCCAATATATCTTTAGCTTCTTGAAAATGCCTGCTGGGCGTTTGCTATATCGCGGTCACAGTCAGTTACATTTTCAGATTTATTCTTCCAGATTTTGCTGGAAGGATAACCAAACAAGTTCGTGGTTTGAATTCGTTAAAATATTTTGTTTTGTTTGCTTCTTTGGTTTTTTGGTCAAACTGCAACTCCTCAGTGTCGGCCAGCCCTGATACATAATATTTATTTGTGAAATGCTAAACTCACTGCCAAAAGATCCACCAAAAGATCGCATCGCCCCAGGACCCTGGTCGGTGAAGGAAGACTTGAACCACATTCTGAAGAACCACACCGCAATCTTCTCATTAAGCTTAATAGGATTTACATGGCGAATAAATACCAAGGTATCGTACTAAGCCTTACTTGGTCTAGCCTCTGGTCTTTTATCAATGGTTACTCGAGTTCAGATACATTTTAATTCAAAATATGCCCAGGGCTTCCCGCGTAAAGGTTCTGTATATCAATTATCGATATCAAAATAACTGTATTCTGTTCCGCAGATGTAATGATGTTTTTCTTCCATATACAAGTAATAAACTGCTGCAAACTGCTCATCAACCAAAATAATGACCTGAAATATATCAAATGATTGGAGTTAGGAGGGCCTGACGTTTCAATCTTTGCATGATCTTCATCGAAGGCTCTTTTACTTCCATTACAAAATACTAGCCTGCTACAAACTTCTTACCAAATGAAAGACCCAAAAGAAGACCGACAGACCGAGAAATAATCAGGGATGAGAATTCTAAGATTTTGTTTACCAAATTTTCAGATTTGTTCGTTTTGAATTTCCGATTTTTGTTCCTCACAGGCTGCGTACAAACGTATAGGAGATTCTCACAGAGTCAGATTTTTAATATCCCCTTTCAGTTGTTTTCAGATATTTTTTAACATTGGTCAATCTCATCCATGAATAATTGAATACCTGTACTATAGATCCAAACATTAACCCTGATATTAATGGGTTAATATTCTATTTCGCTGTTTGCCTACATTTGCGTCCTCTAAAGCATGAAGCATCGATTTTACATGAACTATATACATACACCATGATTTGTGCACACTGCACTTTGGTGATGTTCCCGCCGGTTCATTTTGGCGCCAGAGATTTAGGCGGGAAGATTATTTTGAATCACACCAAGCTGTGAATCAAAGATGAAAAGCAATTTCCCAATTCATAGCCAGTTCACAGGACATTATATCCTCAGGCTGATGGTGACGTCATACCACAGCTCACGCAGACGCGAAGGTGACGTCACTAATTATACCAACCCACCCAGTGATTCACGACAGAAAATATCTCATACTTTGCCAACTCTGAAAACAGAATGATTGTTTGCCGCCTGTAATAATTGTTGACGTCATGATTAATTACAATAATGTGTAATATACAAACAAACAAGCTCACACCTGGCTGAAGAGAAGACTTTACACCAAAATAATTAGAAATGTTTTGGCAATCCGAAATTTCTCAAACTCGTGTAAATGTTTAATTGCATTAACTGAACGCCTTTTATGCAGTGTTGTGATGTAGTGTGTGGGAGTTTTGTTTACGACTTCGTATTGTTATTACAAACTTAATTAGCGTTGTGATGAACATAACATGGACAAAAAACACAAACAAACAAACAAACAAACACACCAAGTAATAAACTGCTGAAAACTGCTTATCGGCCCAAAAATTACCTGAAATGTATAACTTGCTTGGAGTTATGTGGGCCTGATGTTTCGATCCTAGCTGGATCTTTCTCAAAGGGTAATGGTCATCAGAGTTAGGAGGGCATGGCGTTTCAATCCTTGCAGGATCTTTCTCAAAGGCTAAATGGTCAGAGTTAGGAGGGCCTGATGTTTCAATCCTAGCAGGATGTTTCTCAAAGGCTAAATGGTCAGAGTTAGGATGGCCTGACGTTTCGATCCTAGCAGGATCTTTCTCAAAGGGTAATGGTCATAGTTAGGAGGGTCTGACGTTTCAATCCTTGCAGGATCTTTCTCAAAGGCTAAATGGTCAGAGTTAGGAGGGCCTGAGGTTTCAATTCTAGCGGGATCTTTCTCAAATGGTAATGGTCAGAGTTATGAGGGCCTGACGTTTCGATCCTAGCAGGATCTTTCTCATAGGCTAAATGGTCAGAGTTAGGAGGGCCTGATGTTTCGATCCTAGAAGCTTCTTTCTCAAAGTCTCCAACAAACCAAATAGACTCAGAGGTAGTGTTATTTATAAACGTCCCAGGAAGTTACATCAAAAACAAATTCCCAAAGTTTGGAATCAAGCAAAGAGTGAGACATCGTTTCTGCTGTAGTTATGATATCCTTTCAATGTAAATAAGACTACACTAAGCATCTATGACGTATACACTGATTGGTGTGTTTCTCCCTACGTGGAGAAGGCGGTCTCGATGTCAGCTTTTATCACCTTAAAGAAGAAGAAAAAACACTTTAATTTGAAGACGCAGCCGTATAACAGCATCAATTCGGCTAAAAGTATTTTCATAACCTCCAGTTTCTGCCCCAGAAACCTGGGATGAAATGAACCAAAATGCGTACGAACGGAAACCAGATTATTGCCATCTACCAGTAGAGACTTGAATGGCATTGCTTAGGAATAACAGACTGCAGAAGCGGTCAAATGGCGCTAAGAAACCAACAGGAGCAATACAAGGCCTCCTGTGTACCTACGCAAACTCTGCTCTATTTAGTCACCACACACGGTGCTGTTTTCAAACACCGCGATGTGTGTGTTTGGCTTGTAGTAACTCTTAGCTGTACAAATTGAATTGTTAGTGGTAGTTAGCGGTACGTGTGAGTGAAGATGTTGGGGTGTTTACACCGCCCGGAACATCTTCATTAGTGATAGATGTATAAACACATCAACCTGGCTGTTCCTAGAAGATGTTTCACTCCTCACTGCCTCTAAGAGGACCGGTCTACCTTGAAGGGGTCAGGCCATGGGCAGGTTAGCGTGATTCTATAGGGCGGTTACGAAACGGAGGCTCAGGCTCAGGCTATGGGCCCAGGTCCAGGCTCAGGCTCAGGCTCAGCGGCTCAGGCTCAGGCTCAGGCTCAGGCTCAGGCTTAGGCTCAGGCTCAGGCTCAGGCTCAGGCTCAGGCTCAGACTCAGGCTCAGGCTCCAGCTCTTTCATCCATTATGCTGAAAATATAGGTTGTGATAATACATTAAAGCTGAAACTCTATTTTCCTTTTCCAACGAGAGAATCTACTTCAAAACCGCAGCCAAAAGCCTCTATTTTGATATCCATTATTTCAGAGTGGAATCACGAAATGGAGCCGGAGCCTGAGACGGAGCCTCAGCCTCCGTTTCGTAAACACCTTTTGATGAGATGGTATAACATCTATAGGAGCTTGCTCCGAGCTCATTCACTCAGCATGTCCATAGAGGTTGATATGGATTGATGTGAATGCCTAGTTAATCTATTAAGTGTCTGCCTGTGGATTAAGTCTGTAGCTTACAGCGGCTATGTGACAGAGCCCAGAGGTGGATCTACCGTAGTGGAAAACAGAGGTATATGTCAGATGTTGCCTGAAACATTTTCAGACAGGGAGAAATGTTCAGAGTGATGTGTATACACAAATGGTTGTTGTGGTAGGCTCTGTGGTCCGATTTTCTCTATCTGGAGGCGGTTTTAATATTTCCACTAATGACGTTTATTCCGTTGTGCATTGTCACGGATTATTGTGTTTTCCCCTTAAAGAAATATTTTCGTCATAGTAAAAAGCGGGCATAAACATCACTTCCTACTCCCTGTTCCCTTTCTCTTCGAGTGGCTCAATTCTCCTATGATCCGCACCGATACGCACCGATCCGCCCCGATCCGACCACGATCCGCACAATCCGCCTCCTCTCTGCCTCTGGTCCGCCCCGATACGCCCCCGTCCACAGCCATGCATCCGCCCTCGTTTCATCGTAACCATGTACGTCACAATGTCGTAATCGTATCAACATGCAATATGTGTAATGACGCCTTAAGATCCGTTCATATCAGCAATTATTGCTCGCGCCAAATCTAGGTGACCCATTTTAATTTCATTTATTCATCGGTACTCAGCTCTACACAGAAATAACAAAATCAAATTTGACTTGGATTGTGCGGTATCTCTCAGCAAATTCACTGATTTATGATCAGTTTTGGTTTATTGAGCGCGACAGTTATCATCAAAAAGAATGAATTCTAATGCAGATAATCCGAAAATGTGTTCCTTTTTTCTAAAAAGCACCAAAGCAGCCCCCCAAAAAAAAAAACAAGAAAAACAAAACAAAACGTAGTGTAGAGTTGTACTGCATATTCCTGACTGTAAAATGAGCGAAATAAACCAAATTGGCCGATTCTACAATAAAAAACGCGTTTCAATTTGAAATTGCAAATTTTACGAGGTATGCAAATTATTATGTAGGCCATAAGCTTGCATTTCTTTTCATTGTTCATCGAAATGGGAAATCCCACAGGGATTAATTAGGTAGCCATTTGGTCATCAGATATACAATCCATGAAATCTCTTAAGGCCCAGCCGCGCTTGTTTTTTGTATTTTGTTGTTGCCCAAAATATAGAACCGTTTTTAATTTGGCTGCTCGAGAACATATCTGACTGTGTTTAGTGTTTACCACCTGCGAGCAAAGAGTTTCCTCTCCTTAATTAACGCTGATAATTTTTCATATTTACTGAAATTTGATTTATTTTATCCTTACTTGATAATGCTGTACCTTCACCGTCAAATGAACCAATGAATTATTTACAAGGTTAGGCCTACATGCACCTGTTTGGGACTATAGGTAGCATGTTATTCAATTACCGTGCCGACCATTGTGGTTAATTGTATCATGGATGGTGGTTTCATATTGATAAAGGCACAGCGGGGATCATTGTGTGGGTATCAAAATTATTACAGTTTAGAGTTGGGAGGGCATGGCGTTTCGATCCTAGCATGATCTTTCTCAAAGGCTAAATGGTCAGAGCTATGAGGGTCTGACGTTTCGATCCTAGCAGGATCTTTCTCAAAGGCTAAATGGTCAGAGCTATGAGGGTCTGACGTTTCCATCCTAGCAGGATCTTTCTCAAAGACTAAATGGTCAGAGCTATGAGGGTCTGACGTTTCCATCCTAGCAGGATCTTTCTCAAAGGCTAAATGGTCAGAGCTATGAGGGTCTGACGTTTCGATCCTAGCAGGATCTTTCTCAAAGGCTAAATGGTCAGAGCTATGAGGGCCTGACGTTTCGATCTATGATGATCTTTCCGAGGATCAAAACGCCAGGCTCTCTTAACTCTGACGATTTAGCCTTTGAGAAAGACCCTGCTATAATCAAAACGTCAGGCCCTCCTAACTCTGACCATTTAGCCTTTGAGAAAGATCCTGCTAGGATTGAAACATCAGGCCCTCCTAACTCTGACCATTCAGCCTTTGAGAAAGATCCTGCTAGGATTGAAACATCAGGCCCTCCTAACTCTGACCATTCAGCCTTTGAGAAAGGTCCTGCTAGGATTGAAACATCAGGCCCTCCTAACTCTGACCATTCAGCCTTTGAGAAAGGTCCTGCTAGGATTGAAACATCAGACCCTCCTAACTCTGACGATTTAGCCTTTGAGAAAGATCCTGCTATATAGGATTGAAACATCAGGCCCTCCTAACTCTGACCATTCAGCCTTTGAGAAAGATCTTGCTAGGATTGAAACATCAGGCCCTCCTAACTCTGACGATTTAGCCTTTGAGAAAGATCCTGCTAGAATCAAAACGTCGGGCCCTCCTAACTCTGAGCATTTAGCCTTCGAGAAAGATCTTGCTAGGATCAAAACGTCGGGCCCTCCTAACTCTGAGCATTTAGCCTTTGAGAAAGATCCTGCTAGGATCGAAACGTCATGCCTCCTAACTCCAAGCATTTGATATATTTGAGGTCATTAGTTTGCCATTGGAAGAGTACCAAGTAAGTAAATAGATCATCTTCCGATTCATATTGCTTTAGGAAAAAGATCAATATTCAGTTCAATCAACAAAATGCATATCTTGATCCACACCTGTGAAAATTCATTAGAATCTTATTATATGTTTTTGGAGATGTTTTATACAAAAATCATATTTTATTTATATCCTTTCAAACATGATTTCATTAATTTCTGTACCATAAAACTCGGGAAAACAAACATTCAAAGATCTTAAATTGGCATTCATTGTTTACAGGATGTTGTTCCATTACAAACCATTATTGTAATCAGGACCAACCGAGGCCGTCATTTAGATTATGTTGAATTCTTTCTTTTCAATTATCAGTCGGAATATTTTGCGCATATTTTCGTTAATTTGTTTCTGTTTGTCTTCAGTCGCAGCGTGGGTTGGTTAATTTGGGAAAATGTCGTCATGTCTGCGCAAAATAACAAACATGGCTGCCTCTATTTTATGAGAAACATTCTGATGTCTTCTTATGTTTTCGTTAATTATTTTATTACTTTTAAGGTTTTTGTTCTTTTAAAACTACATGTATAAATAAATTGACGTTTGCTAATTTCATAACGCGTGATCAGGCCCTGTGCAAGATCGTTTTGAGGCGTGAATGGCATTATTGTAATAGCGCTCCGCACTAATGACGTCACAAAATCCCCGGATGTCAGACAAACATTGACTCGCTATACGTAGTGTACATGCACGCGCACGCGCACACACACGTTTGCATAATTATTTGCAATGTTTGTCTGAGATCCGGTGCTATTTTTAGCACAAGTGCGAAACGCTATTGCTTAACGTTTTATATACGAAACCAAACCTAGCTGAGAAACAATGGTTGGTTGGTCACAAGGATATCACGTGATATTTTACGTGATAAGCAGTTTTTGTTTATCAAAACTTTCCTGTGTATTCCTATGAAGCTTGCGGTTTGACTTATGAACTATTAAGGATGTATAGGGCCCGAAGACAGACATTGCACAACTGAAATATTTACAAACGTAGGAAAGTCTGGTTCCAAAAAGTATTGGTAACATACCCAAACAGAAATGTTCACAGATTTACGTATAACTTTCAGGGTATGAAGATGGTGCTGATACCGTTCAAATATTTCCGCCTGCAATCCAGAAATTAGTCAAACAACGACCGAAAACAGTTTTGATCTAGAGGTATAAGATCAAAAATTTTCTTGTTGTTTTATATGAAAAATTGAGTCGGGTTTTCGCTGTTTTCTCGTGACTCAGATGTCTAATTGAGCTCAAATTTTCACAGGTTTATCATTGCATGTACATGTTTGATCAGACAAAGTGTGAATGCTGTTCTGTGACCTTTACCAATCATGTATTATACCTTTAATTATACCCAACGGAACTAAGAAGCATATACATCGTCACAAGCCAACGCCCTCGTGGTGCCAATTGCTAAAATTCATTTCACTACACAGCTGCTATACAAACTTAACCACGCGTCATTCTGAATGTACTTTGTATAATCACACGGCGATTGCAGCGGGCTATGTGTCAAATATTAAATTGTTTTTGCCACCGTTTACATTCCATATTCATTTCAACCCATCTCGGCATATCACACGGTGACGTGAACACCATTGCGTGTGAAGTAATGTGTAGGGATAGTGACCCGAACTGTCGACTTCCAACTGTGAATGTGAATGTGACGAGTCTATCACTGTAGACTACGGGCGGCAGGTTTCTCAATTTCCGTCACTTTGCGGCACTAGCCTCATCGACGGTAAATGATATTGACTTACAACATTCACATCTTTCTGAATTGTCTCTGGTCTGGGGCCAATTTCATAGAGCTGCTTAAGCACAAAAATTTGCTTAAAGGTAGTATCATACTTTGGCAAGACACCAAAACAGAAATGTTCACAGATTTACGTATAACTTACAGGGTATGAAGATGGTGGTGGTAGAAACATACCGTTAAAATGTTTCCGCCTGAAATGGTGTATTCCAGAAATTAGTAAACAACGACCGAAATAATTTTTGATCTTTTAAAAGATCAAAAATAAAAGAGAAAAGACTTAAGAAATACTGTGGCTGTTTTTAACTGTTTTCTCAAAAATTGGGCACCGTATGGGACTGAAATTTTCGCAGATGACTGTTATTGTATCTGTTTTGATATTTTTGCCCATGAATTTGTATTTCTTTGATAAAAAACAAAGTATGATATTACCTTTAAGCATGAAAAGTGTTCCTTGATCAAACAGAATTGCCAACCAAATGTCCATGTGATGTTTACTGCTTTTGACTTGCATTCGGTCATTGTTTGTTGAGCATATACAACATTCACAAGGAGTTTTTGATGGCATACTTGATTTTTTGGTGCTTAAGCAAATTTTTATCTTAAAGCAGCTATATGAAATTGGCCCCAGATCAGAGAGAGGCTGAGGAAGAACCCAAAGTGTCTGGCCGTACCAATACACAGCTTTTATGCAGTTCACTTAGGTAGAATTTTTTCCGTGATTTGTTTTGCTAAATCGCATGAATTACTGTTTTCTTATTGCCGTCCACATTTTTATACCTTGAATCAAGTTTCATCAGCGACTAATTTTGTGGTTTGCAACACTCATCGCTTTGACTCCTCAAGGGCTTCAGGATTGAGACGATAATGCCACAATCCTGAAATATTTCTTAGAGTGCACGGTCGTTAAAGAAGGGCTAGGACGAAGGAGATACGATTGATGATGTGAAAGTATTTGGATAGATGTGGGCTTATTACGCGTCCAGCTTTCCTCAATAGTTTGAAAACGTTGAGATGATGAATTAAATACTTGCTGTGAGCTCACAAAACCTTTCAGTAGCCTACCGGGATGTGAGCAGCATGATCAGTCATAAGGGTCTTACAATGACGGTTTCAGCTCTGCTGTAATTATTTGAAAGGTCATGGAGTATAGATAAAATGCTAGCAAAATAAGTAATACATCATTCAGATGTATTTTACCCTCTTTTTCTAATGGGCACTCGATTTATGATTCAGATTCCGTTTTTTGTTTAGACAAAACAACTCGACGTATGCTTGATATTTTTGTTGACTGTTGGGTGAACTGGGGCGGTGATTGTGTTGGACCGTGAGGGTGATTGGACCGGAGCTGAGTGGCGTTGATATACCGTGGAATTGACTCTAAACTCCCGGGAGAATGTCACGGATAAATTGGTCGGTGAACCATGGATAATGCTAACTGCGAATTACTTTGATCTTCAGCCCGCTCTTAAGTCCTGGCCAGTGGCTTTTCATACGCTCGGCTTCCAATCTGTCAACTTACAGAATGAAACTTAAGTAACGCTGAGAGGTATCTTCACTATGATACCGGCTGAGTAGAGAGCTGTAGAATGCATTACCAGGGCAGATGTGCTGTTTATATACTGAGCCACAGAAGAAACGCAAACGATGAGTCCATCCATGATGTTTTTATTCGGATGTCAAATATCAAGGAAGATACAGTAACAGTCATCTGTGAAAATTACAGTCCCATACGGTGCCCACTTTTTTGAGAAAATAGTGAAAATGGCCACAGTATTTCTTAAGTCTTTTCTCTTTTATTTTTGATCTTTTAAAAGATCAAAACGAATTTCGGTCCTTGTTTTACTCATTTCTCGATAAGTACACCATTTCAGGCGGAAACATTTTAACGGTAGGCTTCTATCAGCACCATCTTCACAAAGTAAATCTGTGAACATTTCTGTTTTGGTCTCTTACCAAAGTATGATACTACCTTTAAATTAGTCGAACTCAAACAGAATTTGGTTCAACGTTTCTGACTTGAGTGTTGCTCTTGTTGTCATCACCAAAAGGTGGTCACATGTCACAAATAGCAGCAATGAAATGTCAAAAGCATGACAATAAATTGAATGGACCCATCGTTTGAGTTTCTTTTGTAGCTCAGTATATTATTGCTGTTGTTAGTTATATTGTTGTACGCAGTTTGGGCAGTCAGTTCTTATGCACTAAATTCATATAATTTTTTGGTTTTCATAATATAGACAATTCTCTTGGTTGGAATTAACAGATATGGCTTTTTCGGTAGAATCATACCGCGGACTAAACTGATAGTGTGAACGTGAATTGTTTAAACCCAAAGCTAGTCCTTGTCGAAATTCTTATGGTCTGAACATAAAGAAAGAGGTTGGGATCTCTTCAGATTTGAATGTGAACGCAGTTATTGGAAACCTTGGTAATTAGGAGGGCGGTAAGCCAGTGAAGTGGTACAAGTATCAATACAGTCATTTGTAGATTTGTGTCACAATATCAACGGAATATCATATGTTACTTCAGTCGCTCAAACTCAGGCATCTTGTAATGCTTGTTAAGATCGTGATTACGTCTCAGATTTGGTTCTCAATTTGCACGTCTTACCTCAGTTTTGTCGTGGCATTTGGATTATTTTCATTAAATTTTGTTAAAGAGCATATGCAACATTGGTAACAAACAAAACAGGAATGTTACATATAACGTACAGGGTATAAAGACGGTAATGGTAGAACCATACTGTTATAAAATGTCAGCCTGAAATGCTGAATTTATCTAGAAAACAATCAAACCGATGACCAAAACATTTTTGATCTTGGAAGAATAAAAGTTGAGAAAGCTATTCCCACACAATTTGGCGTAACGATTGCAACGGTTTTTGCTGTTTTTACTGTTTCCAATGATCAATAAATGAGCTGAAAATGTCACAGGTTTGTTTTTATTTCATGACAAATCAAATTATGAGCAGCCTGCAGCTCTTCTGTCACCTTTAACAATGTTGTCCATGCCCTTTAAGTTTTATTGATAAATAAGTATACTTTTATGGCTTTTGAGGAAGTATAATGAAAGTTGATTGTTCTTACCTACCTATAATATGTCTTTATTCGAATCTTGTAGCCCAGTTGTCAGCAGATCTTTTGCCGAAGATACCTCCACTCTTAAAGATGTGAGGTACACCTCCTCTACGCCTCTCCCGTCCATAACTCCCCTCTTCAGCTGACCTCTTGACTGTCCATCGTGCGAAGGGTTGATCCTCGCCATTCTCTCTCTTCCCGAAGAGACCTGACTGTTGATTGGCCCAGAGTTGCCGCTTCTCCATCAGATCTTGAGCATTGGACCAATGACCGCCTCGCTTACCAAACAATCCAGTTTGGGTGCCAGGCAACCAGGATCTTTTACTGGCAGTCTGGTATCGTGATTGTAAGCTGTGCTTGAGATCGTTAAGGCCTGCGTGTATCTGTGGCTCCATCCAGGCTGGGACTACTGCTTCTTCATCTGCCCCTTTGATGACCTCGGTCTCATCGGCCTTGTTGCCCAGATCCTTCCCATACTCTGCCAAGCCCAAATTCCCTTCATCTCCATCAGTGAAGTACACACTTGCTGTGCTCGTGGAAACCCCCAGTATCACGATCAGAAACGCGATGAACATCATGGTTAACTGCCGACAGTGTGCCATTATTCTTTTCAAAAACCAAAAGTCGTGAGATTTCTTCGACCAGGAAACTTTCGTCTAACCCCGTTTTATACCGCTAGATGCAGATAGCATTGGGTTTTTATACACTTCGTGTACCGCGTGGGAGATCCAACGCGCTCTGCGCGTGGTAACTCAATGGAGCGCCGCCCCGTGAAAGTATCAACCAATCAGCGCGCTGCTTTTCTTGCTGTTGCGCAGTGAGTTTTAGCTCACGTGATGTATGTCGACTGTTGATTGGACGTTGGTGCACAGCGTGTTGTCATATATGACTGTATAATGTCAGGAAGTGATGGCGGATGTTACTGCTTTTATGCTCAGTAATCATTATCCTTCTCCCTTTCTTCTTTCTAATCAAGTAATCCCACGTGTCTCCTTCATGGAAAATTCCACTCATTGTTCTTCTGATTAGGAAACCTTTAATTGCAAACAGAATCCCATAGTGACGACTCGCTCTGACATCAGTACAATAATTATGAAGGAATCACATCACAAATTGGCCTTAGTTTGGTTAATGAGCATTCTTTGATGCTCTCAATTTTTGGCTCAGTGACGTTTTAATGACGTATAATCAATGGTGACGTCATGTTGTGATGTCACTCGTTCCACCAACAAACTTAATTATTTATAAACCTTTTTAATGACTCTCGTGGGCGGAAGTTCGGTGCTGAGATATTATATACCATAATACGCATGCACAGTCATATTGCCATATTGTTTCCACATTACAAAACTTAAATCGTGTTTGCAGAACATTGAGTTGATACCTAGTTGGCTTGTACAGCAAGCATGGTAAAAATCTTTCTCTTTCCTAGAGCACCTTTATTTATCGATATATTATACCTCTCGTTCATTAACAGAACACTTACTGTTCTTATATTGGATTTCAATGTTGATCACTTAATGTCTAGCGGATGCATTAGTGGAAGGTATAGTTTGATCATGAATTTTCAGTTGTAACTTGGATCCATTTTAAAAGTACACGGGTAATTAACACAGGTTTCGGGCTCAAGGTTCAAGGGTCAAGGTTCAAGCATATTAGGTCTCAGGGCTCATGTCATAGTTCAAGGTTCAGGCAGGTCTCAAAGCCCAGGTCATAGTTCATATTAGGGCCAAGGGCCCAGGTCATAGTTCAAGGTTCAAGCATATTGGTCTCATTATGGCTCAGGTCATAGTTCAAGGTTCAAGAATAGTAGGACCCAGGTCATAGGTCAAGGTTCAAAGTTAAGGCTGATTTGATCGTTCCATCTGAATCAGACAATCAGTCAATAATTCCGAGCTGTTTGTTGATGTAGAGAAGAAGATTGCTTGCATTGTATAGAGATAATCTACGGTGAGTCTTACCACACAATGATCGAGTCTCATCAATCAATCACAATCATATAGTCAGGTCAAGGGTGGGGCATCCATCCATTACATTGTCATGACATTTTGGAACCGGAAGTTCATAAGCCTTTGCTGTTTTACGGAGTGGTTATTATAGTCGCGCGTGTTGTAAACTCTGTTGCTGGCGTTACTATTACAGCGACTTATAAAGACGTGAATTTGTATAAAACACGGGATGACTGCCGAACTATAATTATCTCATGTCCAGGGCTGGATTTCACAAAGTACGAAGATTAATCGTAAGATGAATAAGACTTGAAGCTATGCATGGTGGTTGTAGTAAAAGAAGGTAGGTTTGCAGTGACACCATGTAATCTCTTCTGTGAGAGTGTGTGGTTCTGAGAAGAACCATTGGTATTTACTCGACGTTTCGAACAGTGTGCTCAGTGTTCGTCCCCAGGAGAGTGACTGGTGGTATTCCGGTTGTGTCATTGGTGTTATGTCATTTCTTGTCTTTATTTGACTCGTCAAATACTGTGATATACAGGAAAAAAGCATTTAATACAGGAAAAATTTAATAAAAAAAAAAATCCGCCCGCCCTACCCTATTTTCCAACCCTCCGTTACTCCAATACAACAATGTTTTTTATGGCCTGAGTTGTCTGCGTTGTCTAGCAATAAAGGTTGATTCACAGTAATCGTAGTGCTTCGTGAAATCGGCCCAATCCTTCATTATCTTTACTTTGGTTTTTATCAAAGAAATACAGATTCATGGGCAAAAATACCAAGACCGATACAGTAACAGTCATCTGTGAAAATTTCAGTCCCATACGTTGCCCACTTTTTGAGAAAACAGTGGAAAACAGCCACAGTATTTCTCGTCTTTTCTCTTTTTTAAATTAAAAAAGATCAAAAAGATTTTCGGTCGTTGTTTTACTAATTTCTGGATAAATACACCATTTCAGGCGGAACATTTTTAACGGTATGTTTCTACCACCACCATCTTCCTAACATGTAAGTTATACGTAAATCTGTGAACATTTCTGTTTTGGTTTCTTACCAAAGTATGATACTACCTTTAATCATGGAGGAAGCTTCCTCATGCATGCTCAAATTCGCTTAAAGAAACACCGTGAATATACATCAATTTCAATACATTCAACCGCAAGAAGATAGTACATCATTGTGACACGTTGACATTTTGTTCATAATTTCATACAATGGGCGTTTACGAAACGGAGGCTCAGGCTCAGGCTCAGGCTCAGGCTCAGGCTCAGGTTCAGGCTCAGGCTCCAGCTATTATGCTGAAAATAAGTTGTGGTTTTTCACTGAAGCTGAAGCTCTGTTTTTCTTTTCAAACTAGAGAATCTACTTCAAAACCGCAACCAAAAGCCTCTATTTTGATATACCAGTTATTACAGAATGGATTCACGAAATGGAGACGGAGCCTGAGCCTCCGTTTCGTAAACGCCTTATGTGACCAAAAAAAGATGGAATCAAGAGGGCGCCCTCTTGAGGGAAAGGGAATGTTCCTCCTGTTAACAGTTGAGTTAGATCATCAAATAACCACAAGGGAATCTGACTACCAACGTAGGGCTGGATAGCTCAGTTGGTAGAGCACCTGTACGGTATTCTGTCAATTTTTCTTTGTTCACCTTTCGTTGAAGAGTAACTTAAACTTCATTGTTCCTATGTGGAAAAGATCTTGCCTAACACGTGGCGTCTTTAAAATTCAAACTGCCAAACGACGACCACTGGTAATACCGCAGTTATCATTCATATTATTTATATTATTCATGAAAAAGAAAGGTTTGGGGATCTTGTAGGATGCTAGCAAAGTGTTTGGTTTCCTGGTCATTATACGACGACCACAAATCTCGTACAAATCCCTGTGTGGGCGGAGGCTTGGTGATTTCAAGTTAAATATAAATTGAAAAGTCAATGTCTGGAAATGGTATATTTTGGTATCTATTGGCTCTATTGGCGGTACTGACCGGTGCCTGATCTACGCCTTTGAAGACTGTCTCGTAATATGCATTGTATTAAGGACAACACCATAAATGGATCAACGTTCTGGTTGGTTCTTAAAATCGTACGACCGAGTGACGTACTTTAGGGACCTGGGGCCAATTTCATGGCGCTGCATGCTAAGCACAAAGTTCGTACGATTCTAAGAATCAGTCAGACTTCTCGACCACGCATTGATCCGTTCATGGAGTTGTCCTTAAGCCCTACGGTCGATTGTAACTCGAGTTACGAAGGAGCTACATTGCATCATAAGTCCTACGATTGATAGTAAGTTACGATGAGTTTGGTGAAATCTACCACTGGTTTTTGTAACACTTTAATTCAGGATGCTTCATTAGCGATTATACGGACCTTAAGATATGCTTGAACGGATGTGCTAAAATAACACAGTCTTGGAACATTGACGGGGATATGATGATGCACGTGTGCTAGGAGGCCGCCCACGTGGCAGTGTACATGTTGACGATGCGTTGGTATATTCTTGGTCTTTGAAGTGTTTGGGGTTGGAGCCACGGACGTCATATAAAAAATTTGGAGTCGATTTCACCAAACTCATCGTAACGTACTATCAAACGTATGATTTTGGGTGCATTGCAGCCCACGTGGGAGGTCTCCTAAGATGGGTTATCCTTCGTAACTGGAGTTACGATCGATCGTAGGGCTTCGTGAAATCAACCCTGGACTCGCAATATACTCCCTATAAGCCCACATCACTGCAACCACAAGTATCCATCTTGAAGGGCCCCCAAAAACCCGCCCAATACAACAGTAATACAAAGACGCCCTCACCATTGTTAGTTAAATCCGTATGCCAACAATAGTCACTGCATTGTATCTGGCACGGTAAGATGGCCGCCGGTGGCTTCAGTTGATATGAAAGAATTGTAAGTCCAGAATTTTTGTATATGACGTCCGTGGGTTGGAGGAAGAAAACGGGAAAATAATGGTGATTTAAAGGTTGCTATGGGAATCTCACCCCAGTAGAGATTGAAGAACACATTATTGAAGCATGAATTTAACATGAAAACACACAAAACACAAGAGTAACTTGAAACACAAGGAAAAGGAAATTATATGCTGATTTCTTACTTTGATTCTTTAATTTGCTTCATTTTAATGATCCGATTATTGTTACATACAGGAAACCGTACAATATACAATAGTGACATATTATTAGTATTCGTTTATATTGAAGATCAATTGAATGTCTTAGAGGGGAACTGAAATTATGTTTCCACACGTGCAGTAGATCATTGCCTAAGGTATCGATCTTCGGATTATATTGACAAGATTGAAACACAATTGAGTTTTAGTCATTGACAAGTGAACAAAGAAAAATTGACTGGAGCGGGATTTGAAGCACCGACCACCGGAATACCGTACAGGCGCTCTTACCAACTGAGCTATCCAGCCCTATGTTGGTGGTGTCCCATATAGTCAATTATCTTTGCTTGTTTGGCAGTCAGAAGCCATGAAACCACTCACATACCGCTATATCCCATTAAAATGTAAGATACACACAGCTTTAGCAACACTGCAACGTAAGAAAAAAAATAGATTTTTGTTTGCAGTTTTATCGTGCCATAGTGTACATGTGGCTTAGAAACAAATATCAACGAAAGTTTCCAATAGGCCTATAATATAATAAGATAATAAGCAAATTATGGTTTCGTGACGGAGTTATGAGTGATCAATAATTAAATGACAGGTTTGCTCAGATCTCACATAATGACGCCAATTTCAAATTGCAAAACAGGACAGTCAGAAAACGCAAGAAAATTTTAAAGAAAACAAGCTACCAGAAAGAGAAAAAGAAAGGGGAAAAGAAAGAAAGAAATGTAGACAGTCTGGGCAGTCTGACGCAAACATGACGTCACCATTTAGTGTCAATACAAGAAAGAATAGGGGGAAATATGAACGAATCAAGGTGATAAAGGTTTCTCTCTCCAGTGTGTATGGCTTTTATGTATTACAGAGGATCGGTGCGAGATGACGAATTGTTTCGTCTGGATGATGGTCATGGATGTGGTAGCACGCCCTCGCGCGTTGGGCTGCCGCCAGCCAGAGTTATCAAGAAGTTCCAACTTGTTGTGGGGGTTACTGCAGATGTAGATTGAGGGCGCTGTTGATATCCCGTGTTCGGTCCAGTCTTGTACGAGTAGTCACTGAGAAGAAGAATACAAAATAAAACTTGCATTTGTGAATTGTTTGTAAATTAAGTAGAACAACAACAACAAGCTGTGAAATTTGGTGTATGACGTGAAAGAGTTAAATCACAGTCGATATTGAATTTACGATATGGCAAGAGAATGAACCGATTCACAATTGGAACTTTTAATTCCTCCTTGTCATCGTGGCAACCACGAGATATGACGTTGAAAGTCACGTGGTGTATACGTCATTATTCTGTCCAGCCATACCTATAGCCAAACTGAACATGCATTCTCATCTAGGGCTTTTACGAAATGTGGCTTGAGCCTATAGGCTTGGAGTGTATTTTGTTACCACCATTTCGTCTCTTTAATGAAATGAAGGGCTTGAGATACATGGCGAAGCTGGAGCCTTTCTTCGGCTTCGTCATGTGGCCCGGCCAATCCCCCCATTTCTTGAAATGTCCTAATCTCGACCGTATACCATTCAAATCTCATGGATTTTCGTGGTTTCTTGTGCTACTGATAGAGGTGTGTGACACACAATGTGTCCTGCGTCATTGGAAAAATCTAGTTCAGCTCAAACCTGAGCTACTGTTCATTTTCCAATGACAGATTATTGCGACTGCCCATCCATTTGGTGGTGTCAAGTAAGGCATTGGCCATTGACAAAAATTGTTGCCACGTGACAGGTGACAGAGAAAAACCAGTCAGCCTAAGTCTGCTGAACTTGGTTGTTCTCATATGATTTTTCAGTTTTTTGTCTCACTTTGCTCCTGTACAAAAGTATAGGAAATGTTTGGTTTTCAGTTTTTGGGGGCCGGTCTTTTTTATGCAAGTACAATCACAACCCTGCCTTTTGAATCTTAAAGGTTATCAAAAGTTATAATGTCGTTTTCGTCAAGAGAATATAATATATCATAAATATTTTCTGTTGTGAAATATTAGATTGGTTTATAATGAAATATTATCTAGTGTACTACCCCGATACCTGAAAAGGTCCAAATTGGCACAAAACATTATGTAAGATAATACAATGAGATGCTGCGTTGAAAACAAAACGCATCCAAGAGGTCTGTGAGACGCCTAAGTGTTTATCGGAGATTCATGAGAGAAATTGTCAAAATATTATTGTTTTGGATATTTGTTCAGTATACAGGTGGGTAGTATTATCTACCTGCGTTGTTTTCCTCGTTCAAGGAGTCCACTGGGCCCTCGCCAGTTGGTGCCAGTTCGCGCCAATGCAATTGCTGTGGCGCCTAGTGTTGCCAATAAGGTGCCTAGTGGCGTGCAGTGGCTCAAACTGCCTCCCAACTGGCTCGTGGTGGCCCGTAACGGCGCCAAACATTTAATTTGGCGGCAAGAACATTTCAACATGTTTGAAATTTTCGTCGCGCCACTTGCATC
The DNA here is from genome assembly GCA_963971285.1 of Astropecten irregularis. NCBI lineage: Eukaryota > Metazoa > Echinodermata > Asteroidea > Paxillosida > Astropectinidae > Astropecten > Astropecten irregularis. Next base: position 1,519,113 of record OZ020251.1, on the reverse strand, counting down.
GAGCAACCAGCGCGAAGTATCCACCAAGTGGCCCCAAATGGCGCAAACAATCCGCCTATTGGAACCCACTTTAATGTAATGGCGCACGCCAAGTTGCGCCACTACGCGCCAATCACATAATCTTTGGCGCGAACTGGCACTAACTGGCGCCGGCCCAGTGGACTCCTAGCATAACAACACTGCACAGTGATTGGTATACTGCCAGTAACTATAGGTGTAATCCCAAGGAATATTGTCTTAGTAGGTTAGTCTACATACCTGTTGATATTGAAGTGGTGGGTTTGCTTTGGAGTATCTCTGGTCTATTTTCTTCCCGTGAGACCGGAGCACATCTCAGGTGGATATCCGGGCCAGCAATCTCGTTTGTTCATTTGATTCTTTGCCCATAGAGCTTCCATCATCTGGTCATCTGCTCTCTTGGCCATTAGTCTCTCCATGGCGTCCTTGGCCATCAGATCCTCAGATCTCTTGTCTCTTGCCTGGGCTTGCTCCTCAGCAACTACCGAAGACACCACGAATACCATCACCAGCAGGATTGCAATAAACTTAGCCATGATGTAGGAGTTTCACGACGGCAGAAAAGCAACTGTATGCCACATACTGAATCTAGGGAGTTTTTATAAGCTACGGTGGGCCCTTATTTTGGTAATCTCATATCCAATTTGGGTTAAACCAACAAACTATTGTCTGTAATTTTGTATAATTGGTTGTATCCTGCCCTTCAAAAACTAGACCATGTAAACAGGCAGTCACGGACACCTCTTACAGAACAATAGCACTGGTGACAAGTTTCATATTGACCCAGATATCTAATTAGGACAATACTAGGTCAATTAGGTCAATATCAGAAGAGTATTGTGTGTGGTATAAAGGACTGATACAGTCTTTATTGGATCAGTTATTTCGTGAATCATTTTTTTCCAGAACCAGAAAACTGCCATAAACTTGTAAATCATCGTATTGTATTGTATGTTTTGGCATGTTGAGGGAATGTACGATTATAGATGTATGATAAGCCAAACCGTGACCTGCAAACCGCGGAGTGATCTTCATTGTATTGCCAGCAATCGATTTCACAAAGATTTATAATACATCTTTTACATGAGTTGTTCCTGTTTCTATAGGAACAACTATAGAAACATCACACTTTGCTTAGCAATTAAGATTGATATGCATGTTACGATCTGCATTAGCCTTTCGTGAAACCGAGCCCAGGAGTCGATTTCACGACGCCCTACGTTCGATCGTAACTCGAGTTTAACCCATCGCCTGGAGTATCCTAAGTCCTACGATTGATAGTAAGTTACGATGAGTTTGGTGAAAGGAACACAGTTTAAATCGCTGTAGTTTTTTTCTAAGATGTTATTTCTCGCGAGAAGAAGAAACTTATTACGGTAGTCGTGAATTATGAAAAAACTTTGAACCACTAGAATTTCATGCGATTGTGTGTGAAGGTCCGTCTTTTGTTGCAGTTTGTTAACACAGTCTCCACCAAGTATCCTTTTATTCTCCACATGTACAGCACACATCCTTGTCATAATTGTCGTCTTGGTATGGCATATTAAAAAGATAATTATATTTACATTCCAATCAGCAGGGGAATAAAATTGTATGAGCGATGTTTATCCAGCATTGGTACCGCGTGGAGCAGAGTATTATTTGAATAAGCGACCTTCGTGGTGTTCATATTAATTCTGTGAATCTTTTGGTGTGTTGGTTGTGGGTGTGTGTGCTCTTTCGTTTATTAATTAAGTGAAGACAGCTTGAATTTCAGAACACCGTGAATGTGTAAACACAGGTGATTTCGTAATATACTCATTTGTTTGCATCTTGCCATTTTTTCTGTACCTATGTCTTAATTGTTGATGAGATATATGAACAGCTCAGGTTCTTGATATCTCCTTCATCATCTTGCAGATTATCTTCATTTTTCCTTTTGTCTCTTTTAGTCTCTTCGGAGTAAGAATTTCGCCCTGTGATACATCTTCGGCGAAACAGACAAATCTGTTGATTTTGATTCGAAAACTAGCGGAGCTTGAACCAAAAACAAATGCTTTGAAATTTTGTATAGACGGATCCAGTAAGCCCCTCCCATTGCACACGTGGGCACGGTCCGACAAGCGCGCGTGCACTTGTCGGACTTTAGTGAACGCGTGTCGGACACAAGCAGGGGCGTAGCTACGTGGGGGCCTGGGGGGCACGTGCCCCCCCCCCCCCCTCCCACAAATTCGGCGTGCCCCCCCCCCCCCCCCCCCCCCCCAGGTGCCCCCCCACAAAAAATCGTGGGTATAGAAAAAAAATAAGTGTTATCTGTAGGGTATGATAGCTATAAAGGAAATAAAAACAACTTAACAGCTTTTACTGTTCCAAAATGATATTTTTTTACTTTCAGCAAATGTTCCTGAGTCCTTGTAGACAGTGAAGAAATCTGTGCATTATTTCAGTGTAAAAATGCAATTTTCTTACGCGCTTACGGTTGCGAACTTCAAAACAGCCCGTCTGCCATTTTGTCTGGTTTGGCTAGTTAGTCTGGTCCAATTTCTCCCGCTCAAGAGTGTTGGATTAAAAAGAAATAATGAAGTAATAATATAAATAAATGAATAAATTTATCGGAACAATTGCTTCCAAAATAAGGCTCAGATTGCACCAAAGAATATCTAGAACCCCTGAGCTTCCAGGGCCCTTAAGCGGGCCCTGGACCCCGGCCGTAAGGCCTTCGCGCTTATCCATGATTTTCCAGGGAGCGTGGAAATAAAATACGCCAATTAAATAGCGACGGATGCGTTTCGGGGCGATCAAAGCTAGCTTATTTTGTCTTCTCCTCTTTTTCAGATCTTTTGGAGTCTTTCTGTTTCCCTTTTATTTTATTTTTTTTTCTGTTTTTTATTTTTTTTTGCTTGAAGAAAAGGTTGCCCCACGCCCGCTGGATCCGCCCCCCCGCATTTCTCATATTTTGCAAATCTCCAGTTTTTAAAAAATTCCGGGTGCCCCCCACAAAATTCCAAGGCCCCCCCAGTGCCCCCCTGCTGAAAAAATCATAGCTACGCCGCTGGACACCAGCCACGAATGTGAATGGTCAGAAACAAATGGGCGGTGCTTGATGGAACCATAATTGGTTGGTATCGTGACGAAGGCCCTTGGGCTTGGGCTTGGGCTCAGGCTCCGTCATCTAAAAGCTGAAAATACAGGTTGTGGTTTTTCCCTGAGGTTGAAGCTCCGTTTTCTTGTTCGAAACAAAGTATCCACTTGGAAACCGTACTCCCAAACCTTTATTTTGATACCTGTTACTTTAAAATGGATGTAAGAAATGGAGCCGGAGCCGGAGCCGGAGCCGGAGCCCAAGCCCAAACCGAGGTTTCGTAAAGGCCCGAAGTTCATATCACGGCGACCTCGTGAGCAGTATAATTATGAACAATATGAACCATCATGATGAGGCTCCCATTGGCCATTAGTTCAATTCCATAGCACTTCTGTCGGCTTGCTTGCCATGTTTACTTTATGAAGTAAATGAAGACATTATTGGGCTTGATTGTTTGTGTGGTTCAATCATTAACACTTATAATTAGCTGCTTGGAGTTTTCCATCGTAATATTTCCTCAAGTTATTCATCCAAGCACGATGGATAATATCTTATTTTAGATATAGACAACTAAAATGCAATCTTTTCTGTCAGTACGAGGCTTTCACAATGAGCGATGTAAACTATTTATCCGCCCACGAAAGAAAACAGAACGCCAATTATCATTTCGCCGCACGCATGAAATGTGGTAATTACCAAAGTAATTACCAGATTTGTCCTAAACTAATTAATCGAATTCTTGAGATGTGGAAACGTGTATGACCTCCTCTTCAGCAAACAAAAGAACTTCTATAAGAGCAGGGAGATTTGCGAGGTGGTTTATTTCATGATTCCTCGGCTGTTGTAGGCTCACTTCCATCATGGCGAAAGCTTGCATTGTCTTCATACTTCTGCTTTTAGAAGTGTATCTCACTAGCGCTGTTTGGATGGACTGTGACGTGTATGCTACGGTAAGTAATATTAAGGTACATCAATTTCTATCCGGGCCATTGTCAAAACTATCATATCAAAATTGAAATCGTTTTTTTAAGACATCCGATACAACAAAGTGGGTGTTGTGACGAAACATTATCGAAAAACTGTGTTTTTTTTCCTTCTTCTTTTAAACTGAAAGGAGCTTGGTAAAGGTAGCTGCCTTATGAGCTAGGCATATTATTAGTAGTAGTGGTGGTAGTATGGTATTCTGGTGGGCGCTGGTTCGAATCCTGGTCCAATAATTTTTTCTCGGTTCGCTTTTCAATTACTTAAAATTCAGTCAGTTTCCCTTGTGGTCATTTCATGATCTTATTAGTTATAATTAATTAATCTCCATTAGTCATTGAAGAGTGAACACAGAAAAGTTGACTGGAGCGGGATTCGAACCAGCGAATCAATCCCTGTTCAATTAAGAAATTGTTTTAAGGTAAACTGGCTGATGTAGGTAATGTCATTGCTACAATGCTCAGGAACTTCATCATTAAGATAATTCTAAAAGTTGATTGTATTAGAGCAAATTTGTCTGCGTAATCGGCCTTCAAGTCAACAGCGCACGCGCACGCCAACAGCGAGGCGCAAAACAACGCGCGCATGCTCACAATTGCGTGCTCGTGCGCTGTTGACTTGAAGACCGGTTATCAAAAGTCTCCCATTGCAGGAACTGTAATTGAAACCTCAATAAATCCAAGCAGCTTTAAATAATTATGTCTGTTTTACCAACTTAAATTATGCATGGTAGGAACTTTACTTTATTTTGCGAAATTTACAAAAGGTGTTTCCAGTTGGTTTTTGTTTCTAGCAAACGTGAACTTTCATTTTTACGGATTTGTCATGGGTCAGTTTTATTGTTTATGTTGGAATTCCTTGACTGGAATCATAAGATGCAGCATAACTTACGATTATTCGTATCCACAAACGTTTTTCTCTCAATACCTGAACAGTGACTACGCGTTCAATTTGGGTTTTTTTTTTTATTATTATTATTTCAAATATCATTATTTTTAGTCTTCGATAAAGATCCTGGTAGGGTCGAAACGCGTCAGGCCCTCCTAACTCCAAGCATTTTATTGTTTCATAGTGTTGGTTTATTTCGGTAACTAATAATTTTAATAGCATCTGGCTGAACGTCTAACGCCTTCCGTTTTGCAGGAATGTCCCTGGCCACCTAAACTGTGTAAAAGGAGCAACTTTGGTAAACGGTGGTCAGATCTGACCAAGGACCAGCGAGATAAAGTGAAGAGGGCCGAGTTGGTCACTCAGATGGACAAGTTGTCCGAGACCCGAGGCCGTGACAGTCACTCCCATGAATATAGTGATGATGATAGCTCTAGTGGCTTGTATCCTTTGTTTCGTCACTGGCACAACAAGCAGTGCAGTGGTCGCTATATCCGCAGTGCACAGCAGACAGATCACGGTGATACCAAATAAAGTGCGTGGCCGGTATAAAAAGGTAAGATGAATTTTGTCACTTTTAACAAAAACATCCTCTGAGATGAGCACGGACGTTATATAAAAATCTGGGCTGGATTTCACAAAGCACTAAGATTAATCTTAAGATGAGTTGTTGAGTATCACCATATATGTGGATCGGTTTGCGAAAACACCATGTAATAATCGTTCGTACTTTCGCACTTTTATATCGTTCGCACTAAGTGTCAACGATATAGAAGTGCGAAAGTACAAACGATTCTTACATAGTGTTTCCGCAAACCGATCAACATACCAATTGTCACCATGCAAAGCCTCATATCTTTCTTATCACCATATAGTGATTTGTATTGTGACATCACATGTTGATAAAGCAATTAAGATGGATTCACATTTAAGATAAATTTTATTTTTAGTGCTTCGTGAAATCGGCCTCTGGACTGGCAATACTATACCTATCAGCCCACATAGGCCACTGAAATCACAAGCCGCCATCTTGGAGGGCCGAGTACAAAGCTTATACAAAGACGTGCGCGTCATTGTTAATTAAATCCTTCATTACAACAATGGTTACACCATTGTATCTGGCTCAGTAAGATGGCTGCCGGTGGCTTCAGTCGATACATAAGCACACTCTAAAAACATCCGGGTCAGATTTGACTCGTTCCGGGTCAAATTTGACCCAGAAAACGGGTTCTAATGGGCTTGACCAACTCTGGGTCAAAATGACCCGGAAAGTTGGGTCAAGCGAAATTGACCCAACTTCCGGGTCACAGCAACTGACCAATTTCTGGGTCACAGGTAATGCTTCCGGGTCAAAATGACCCGGATAGTTGGGTCAAGCGAAATGACCCCATTTCTGGGTCACAGCAACTGACCAATTTCCGGGCCACAGCTAATAGTTCCGGGTCAAAATGACCCGGATAGTTCCGTTAAACCCACTGGACCTGGAAATTGACTCATTTCCAAGTCATAACAAGAAGTTGTGGGTCAAAATGACTAAAAATTGGCTCACTCTGTCTATAAGCATGTGTTCTCTGAGCATGGTCCACAAGGTCTGTTTCACAGGTGCAGTAACAATGGGGGGGGGGCAGGGCTTTACAGCCCCCCTTCTTCATGAATACAGTTTTCTAGTCATTTTCTAAAAACCTTATTAATGTGATGTAATGGGTTAAAGAATTAAGCTTTCCCCAATTACTGGATCTTGAACTGCACCTGTTTTTTAAGAAATTGAAGACCTTAGCCAAGAACACATGCTTACCTTTTTAAATAACTGTTACATTCCCTGTGTAAACTGGATAGAACTACCTGAAAAACAAACAAACAGAGAACATGTTTTTATTTAGTATTGCATTCACTTTTTTATTTCATATGACAAGTTCCTTTTTCATAGAATTATAGATGCACATTTAATCAGGAGCAATGTGAGTATACTGAGTGCAATATTGCACTTTTTTGCAATAACAATTTTTTTCTCCATATTACTGTTAATCTCACAGGTTATACGTTACAGTCACAAGGACCTAGTTTTAGGCGTGCTCAACTCTATTATTTTGTTTGCTCCATTAGACATATATAATATTATTATCCCATGATAGCAGTTTAGGCAACCTAAATCAACTTGAAGCAGCAAGAATGAATCCAAACATGGAACAAAACGGAACAACCTTTCCTTATACAAACATTATCAACCAGATACTGCAACTATGATTTAAAACAACCAGGTAGAATAGGGTTAGGTTACCTGCTGGTCTTAAATCTAGCTAGTATCTTCCTGCAGGGCAAAATACACATGTTCCAAATAGTCAAAATAATGAAACATTTTAAAATTATTAAAATATCAGGAACTCACAACTTTATATAAACCCTTCCACACAAATATTACAAGATGACATGATGGCAAAGCAAATATTGGGCAAATGTATCCCACAACTCAATGCCTTCTTCAGGCACCTCAAGCTGCTCATCTTCTCCAGTTCATGTCCTTCATCAATGCTGTCACCATTTACAATAGCTACCGGATCGTGAACAGGATTGAAATGATGGTAGGGATACTCCTGATGAAGGGGATGTTCTTTTTGAAGATGATTCTTGAATGTCCGCACATGAGTTCGGTATTATCGCAGGCATCCATCTTGACTGCAGGTGATCTGTGCAATAAACAACCCATGAACAATTGCATGAATACATGTAAAGTGTATTTCTAAAATGCCACACCAAACTGTCTTGGTTGGTTGCCAGCGATCAGGTTCCCACATTTGTAGCAGATGTATCCCATTACTGAGGAGGTTTATCAAGAAAGAAATATGGGTATTTCATTGAGGGTTTTCACAGCCAAAAATTACCTCCAAAAATTACCAAATTCAGTAACAGCAGAAAAATAGTGGTTAGCCAAGACGAAACAAGATGAGTTGATATCGGATGGCGGATGCACACTAGCTTAGCACAGGTAAAAAACAAAAGACTACAAAGACTGCACATGTACCTTCTCCTGACATTCTCTGAGATTCTTTATGAAGCGCATGTGGGGTCCTACTTGGGGGATGAGCTCTTTTAAGGACTCAATGCAAGAGTCCAGAAGCATGAAGCTTTCTTTGTCGACAGCATTTTCTGTGAAAACAAAAGAAAATTGGAAATCAATGCAAAGTTGCTCCAAGGATTAAGACAAGAATATAGGCCTACAGTGTACCCATCACCCCACGTATATGCACAAGTGCAGTACAAACAGGATGGTGACCCGCTTACTGCAGTAGTTACAGTGTATTACCTGACATATAGGCGTAGCCAATGATATGCTCTGAGCTGCATGTCCTAGTTGTCTGACTTGAGGAAAGTGAATTTGTTTGGATAAAGTGTAGTTTCAAGTTGTCTGATGCATAGAGATTGCATTGTGCATAATCTGCGTACAACTACTACTATGTGACCCTATGTGACCAAGGCCATGTGTACATATACACACGTACTGTCCTGGGGAATCGGTTCCAATAGCCCGACTAGCTACCACTATAGGTCACTAGGACTTACAGTGTAGAATTTTGATGAGGCAATGGAAGTTGGGGAAATGCAGTAAACTGTATAGGCAGTAATATGCCTAGGGCCTATACATGATGTTTGTATGATTATTTCCTGATGCTTGCATGTACTAGGGCCCCCTAGGCCCTATAATTAACGTTAGGCCTATAGAAATTGTATGAAGAGTCACGCATCCGAGACACCATTCCTAAAAACAGGATAAATATCGGATATTTCTGGACACGTCCATGCAGGTAATTCCTCCAGATTCCTTGCAAACCCTGTTAGCGGAATGGAATGTTATATTAAACTGTACTGTAGTCTGTACTGTACTGTAGGACCTAACGTTAGGCCTATACTCTATAGTATATTGTACGTGTAACCGTCCATGGTGTAACGGAAGCCCAACTTCAGTTCTGTCAATTTCAAATGTTGGTTTATTGACCAGTCCTACCCCAAAGTTGTAATTTTTTCCATCCACTCCACTAGTGTTACTGTATATTATACAATCATAAAGGTTACATACCTTGAAATATGTCTTAGTATTATCTCAATTTCCAAGCCTGAAGTTTTTCAATCCATCCTGCGGCGACAGTACGGTTGACAAAATGGCAGTTGAGGAGAAAATGTTTGTTGTCTTGTGCTTGGCGCTTACGCGTCATGTGACCACTTATTATCCAATCACAAGAGGGTACCATGCAGTGACGTCATAAAACTGACCAGGAAAATGGTCAATTTTATTTTGACCCGGAGAAAGGGTTAAACATTTGACCCGAGAGATTGCACGTACGCGTCATGTGACCACTTCTTATCCAATCACAAGAGGGTACCATGCAGTGACGTCATTAGACTGACCCGGAAAATGGTCAATTTTTTTTGACCCGGAGAAAGGGTTAAAAAATTGACCCAGGAGTTTTTAGAGTGCATTGCAAGTCCAGATTTGTTTTATATCATGTCCGTGCCCCTGAGTAGTCTAGGCGATTTTAGAATGTGTAGTACAACAGAACGGGCGGGGAAAATAATTAAAAAAAACCTCTTTGAAACTGATATACACATTATGAGTATTATTATTACAATCCAGCAATAGAAGATAAAACAATAATTACAGTTCAACAATTAAAAGATAATCTTTTTCTTTTTGTATGCACTAAAGGTATCGCCTACCGGACTGACACTAGGAAACCACTGCATTGTGTACTACACATATACAGCGCTCATTATTATAATCAAAACATACATGTATTAAACTAAAGCCCAGTTCCTACTTCAAACGAATCATGGCAAGGCGTCGCGTTACAGTAAACAAGTAAACAGGGGCCAATTTCATAAAACTGTTAAGCACAAAAATTTGCTTATCATGACATTTCTGTCTTAATAAAAACAGGGTTAACAACCAAATTTCCACGTGTTGTGTATCACTTGTGATTGTTCTTTGGCTGTTGTTTGCTGATCATGAATATCAAATGGAATTTTCAATGGTGGTTTGTTTTATTGGGCGAGACATTTTTGTGCTAAGCAACTTTTCGTGCTTAACAGTTTTATGAAATTAGCCCCTGTAAACAAGTAAACAACAGTGCATGTTGATTGTCACCCAAATTCACGTCGCCATTTGATTTGCTTGAAGTATTAACCGGGCTTGAATCATAATCAGGGCCTATGCTCTGAATTTTACTCTCAAAATATGTAATTTCTTTAAAGGAAAAACTACAGCATTTTTTTTTTCAAATTCAATAATCCATATACGTTACCTATAAATGCCTCATTATGATTCTATTCTGAAATCAGTTTAATGATAGTCGTCATTCTGCCCTCTAAATTGATATTTAAAGCCAATTGATGATAGTAACAGCTTAAAGGCAGCGTGCAGGATTTGCAAGGCTTCCAATAAAAAATATTGAGTTTGAGACATAAAATGGACTCAACAGTTCGTAAACAGTGCAAACAGTCACCGTGGGAAATCTTGGTACATCAGATGCTGGGGTTTTTCAAGGAAATCAACGTGTCTTTTAAAAAGATCGTTCATCCGAACGCCATTTCGGCCGTATTTCTGCTATCCGGATGAATAAAGCGTAACAAGGTACAAGAGAAACAGCGTCTGTAAGGAAGCCTAAGACCTTCACTTCTGTTTAAGTACCAATTTCAGATAAAACGCACATCTTTGCAAATCCTTTATGCTCCATTTAATGGATCCACAATCCTGGACGATCATTAATTTGTTCTCTTTTAAATTTCTGTTCGTGGCCTCCTTTGTAGGAATATTTTCATCTTAGAAGAATTCAGTTTGGTCTAAGATTGAAATAATTGTACTTTATATTTACATTTTGACATCACAAGACTAATTATAGCTTTATTATTATAGCAAACGTATGATGTCATATTTTGACATCACAAGACTAATTATAGCTTTATTATTATAGCAAACGTATGATGTCAAATTTTGACATCACAAGACTAATTATAGCTTTATTATTATAGCAAACGTATGATGTCATATTTTGACATCACAAGACTAATTATAGCTTCTAAATTATATTACATCTTTAAAACATGTTCCACAAAGTATCGTGTCGTAATAAAATGAATTTGAGGATAAATGCACAAATGATTATATAATTATTATTATTATAATTTATTATTATTATGATTATATTTCACCTCTACAAAATTATTCCAATCGCATCTCTTAGGTAATTGCTGTGGTTTTATTTGTTAGATAAAACAGATCAAGCATCAAATGTACGAAAATTGCAGTTTTTGTGTCATTTCTTTTGTATAATTTGCGGTATTATTTTATTTCCAGTTTCAATGTAAAGTCCGTATTGTATAATTTGCTTGTTTTGATTATTTTGATGCGTTTGAAATCTCTACTTGTCTTAAATTATTACAGTTATTGTTAAACACCACGTCTGGAAATGTATAGTATCTCCACATATCACCTATTTACACGAGATAAATTAAGTCAAAGAGAAATTTCCAATTTGTCCCTATATCGCAAATTGAATTGTATCATTCAAGAGATAATCGGTCCAAATTTCATTTTGGAAAATGGGTACAGTTCAACCTACCAATAGTTTGAAGTTGTCCATTTTGGAAAGTACAAGAGAAGAAAGGAAATCGGAAAGTCATGAAAGGTTCAAGTGCGTACCTGTACTCGATGTTTTACATACCTAATGGGTGAATACACGTCGTTTACACAGTGCTTTATATGAGTAAGTGCAGCCAATGTCATGCCACTGACGTTTGGTCCCGTAATAGCGACTCAGAATTCCACAGTCCTGACCGGCGCCGTAGTTATTGGGCTGTCCAGTTTCCCAATTCCTGTAGCTGATCTCCACTCCTCCCTCCTCACACACCCAGATTCCCTCGGTCGTCCGGTCGTTGCAGTCGATCCAAGCATCCACCCCGTCCGGAATCACGTTGTTCACGATGAAATCATTCTCTTCCAGGGAGCTTGGCACGGCCAGAATGCCACCCAATTTGGCGCACTCGGCTCTAGCACTCAACCAGGGAATCTTGGTTTGAGTGAGAAAATAACAAGAAGATCCCCAGTGATGCCACTCCGGAGGGCAGGTCGTGCGATATATTTTTCTGCAGCTGGCCGAAACTTGAATGTTACAGCAAGTGGATAAAACAGCAAAAATGAAAACTGCAGAGAACATGGTCATGGTCATGTTTATGTTGACTACAGTTAGATCAGAATACAGTCTTCAACAATGTCCTGGTCCACCGAGGGGCTTAGAATTGTACTCACAGAGAAAATGCCGTAAAGATGAGTTGATGTCCTCACTCGAGCAATGATCAGCACCATCAGCACAGTCACAGTTTATGAAAGGCGTCAACTGTCTTAGGAAATTGGCACAATAAGGCAAAACGAGTGAGTCCGATCCACGAGTACGCGATGGACGCACCCCGATACACCTGCCACCAACTGAAGTCGAGACAAAATGCCAGCCTATCTACTCGTTCACTCACAATAGGCTGATCGCCGGTATGCTTCCCTCTTGTATAACGACCCATTCCCTGAGCAATATCCAAACAGAATTCACATAAAACATACGTGAGATTGTCAAGGCTAGTGTCATAAAACAACCATGGAGTTAACGAACCAATGATCCATCTCATGAAGCAATAAGCTAATTACTCCCAAGAACATTCTCAAAGGTGTAAATGATCCACACGGTCAATAGCAAAGCTGCGTGCTGTCAAGTTTTTCGCGCAAATTACAATACCAAGGTAAAGTCAGTCCATTTACAGGCGCCAGTTGGTCTGGTTAATTAGGCCACCGTCGTGTGGTTGGCTGCTTCAAAACGTGGACACAATGTTTGATTCTCAATAAATTGATCAAAATTGAAACCTGCTGGCAGAATCGTTAAATTATAAGCGCTTGGCGTTACGACCAACTCATGCAATTTTTATTCCATCGTCCATTCTGCCTCAGGCTTATGGTGAACAAAATAATTAAATAAACTAGGTCTTTCTCTAGTTTGGCATGACAATTAAATGGCGTCATCTTGTATCTCAGTGTACAGCGGTTGCCATGGAAACATCAAAGTGATTACCATGGTGATTAGCATGGTGATTAGCATATAGCAGCTGTGTTTATCAGCAGGTTTAATAACTATACACGTGACCATGAATTCCCTTGAGATTAAACGACTCAAACATCATTATTGACAATTAGTAATTTTTTCAGCAAAGCAACGGCTACTGGGGTATTACTCTAATTATTACTCATGAGGTTTGTAGAAGACGTATTAAAAATGTCAAGTAGAAAATGATTCATTTATTGATATTGTATTCAAAATAGTAATTACATTGTTGATGAAAGAAATTAACATATATAGTCTATGTTAAAAACCAAAGATAATTATTATTTTTTTCAGTAAAAGTAATCAACAGCGCATATTGAATGTCGCGTCACCCAAACAGGCGCGGTTGTAGGGGGGGGGGGGGGGGGGGGGGGCTGGGGGGGGGGGTTTGCTGGGGGGGGGGGCTTGAGCCCCCTAAATATTTTATTGTTTGTCTAGCCCCCCCCCCCCCAAACCCCCAAAATGTTGGGTCTTCTAGCCCCTCAAAAATGTTGGCTCTAGAACCGCGCCTGCATCCAAATTGGCGCCTCACCTTGTGATTAGCAGAGGGAAAACTGGATTGAATCATAAGTAGGGCATATACTTAAAAGCACCACCAACAAACATACTTTCACTAGGGAAATTTGACTCTCAAAATATGATCTTTTTAAAGGTACAGTACATGTTTGGTAACATCACAGAAGTTACGTATAACTTTCAGAGTATGAAGATGGTGCTGGTACAAACATATACCATTAAAATATTTCCGCCTGAAATGCTGTATTAATTTTATCCAGAAAAAAGTCAAACAAAGACCGAAAAAAGTTTTAATCTCGGGGTAAGATCATTTTTCATGTTTCATAAGAAAAAAATGAGTAGATTTTTCTCTATTTTCTCGTGACTCAGATGTCCGATTGAGCTCAAATTTTCACAGGTGTGTTATTTCATGTGCATGTTGAATCAGACAGTGTGAGTGCTGTTCTGTGACCTTTATCAATCATGTATTATACCTTTAAAGGGAAACTGGACTATACTACCATTTTTCAGATTCAATATAACTCCACAAGTTTCCTATAGGCTTAAATGCGTCACATGATTTCGTGACCTATAATTATCTACCTTTTTAATTCTATTCTGAAGTCCAGTTGATAATTACGTGTAGCATACATGTTCCTTTTTAAAGGATACCTGTAATCAAATTTGGGAAAGGGGTGAAAGTGCTTTCTGATTATTGCTAAATGCATAATTAATCACTTCATAAATTTAAACTTTTATGGCTAAGTGCTTCATTTTGACCCCATAAGTTAAAAAATCAGTACATTTATGCCCGCCTCCCAAAAACATCCCTCTCCGAACTTGATCCACGCAACGAAGCGTGTGATGTCATCGGCAGAACAGGTAGGCTTGCACTGCAGTAGCTTTTGCTGGTTCGCGCACGTTGTATGTAGGATTTTGCTCTTCGATTTGAACAAAACCGCGAGGTCGGCAGGTTTGCGACTTGTATACTTCGTTGCATTCGGCCAGCAATTATTTTTCGTCACGGATAGTGAGGTGCAAAATTATGGGTCTAAAATACCTCCTTTTTACATACAATATTTTTTTGCACAAACAATGGTACACATGTCGAGTTTTATGACAATCAGATGTATTTAAACTTCATATGAGTTTTGATTTCAGGTAACCTTTAAAGGTACATACTGTGGTAGCATACCGAAACAAAAATCTTCACAGATTTACCTACCTAACTGATTACTAGACATAACTTGAGATGGTGATGGTAGAAACACACTGTTTGAAAATTGTTCTGCCTGAAATGCTGTATTTATCGAGAAAAGAGTAAAACCCGTGACCAAAATTATTTTTGATCTTTTAAAGATCAAAAATAAAAAAGAAAAGACTTAAGAAATGAAATACTTCTCAAAAAGTGAGCGCCGTATTGGACTGAAATTTTCGCACATGACTGTTATACTGTATCTTCCTCGATATTTCTGCCCATGAATCTGTATTTCTTTGACAAAAACCAAAGTATGATATTACCTTTAAGGGATTCACAATCCTAGACGAACATACCAATTTCTTGCCTTCAATTTTTGTTCTCATTGTTTGTGTGTTAGTTTATAATTAAAGGATTGATCACTTTCAAGTTCTAGTACAACGCCTGGCTTTTGTGCATTCAGTTTGACTGGTATACATGTACATGTAGGCCTATACACAACATGTGCGTCTGTTTGTTGTTTAACGTACCTAATGGGTGAATGCACGCCGTTTACACAGTGCTTTATATTGGGAAGTGCAGCCAACGTCATGCCACTGACGTTTGGTCCCGAAATGGCGACTCAGAATTCCACAGTCCTGATGACCGGACGTGCCGCCGTCATTGGGCTGTTCAGCATCCCAATTCCTGTAGCTGACCTCCACTCCTCCCTCCTCACACAACCATATTCCCTCGGTCGCTATGTCGTTGCAGTCGATCCAAACATCCATCCCATCCGGAATCACGTTGTTCACGATGAAATCATTCTCTTCCAGGGAGCTTGGCACGGCCAGAATGCCACCCAACTTGGCGCACTCGGCTCTAGCACTCAACCAGGGAATCTTGGTTTGAGTGAGAAAATAACAAGAAGTTCCCCAGTGATGCCACTCCGGAGGGCAGGGTGTGCGGTATATTTTTCTGCACCTGGCCAAAACTTGAATGTTACAGCAAGTGGATAGAACAGCAAAAATGAAAACTGCAGAGAACATGGTCATGGTCATGTTTATGTTGACTACAGTTTGATCAGAATACAGTCTTCAACAATGTCCTGGTCCACCGAGGGGCTTAGAATTGTAGTCACAGAGACAAATGCCGTAAAGATGAGTTGATGTCCTCAATGCTGAGCAATGATCAGCATCATCAGCACAGTCACAGTTTATGAAAGGCGTCAACTGTCTTAAGAATTTGGCGCAGGGCAAAATGAATGAATCCGAACAACAAACACGCGATGGACGTACCTCAATACACCTGCTACCAACTGAATTTGAAACGCATAAATCTATGGGAGATCACATCATCTGGTATCCCATCACTTAATATCTAGTACCACCTCATCTGCTCGTTCACTCACAATAGGCCCTATATAATAGGCCCTAATGCTTCATCAAGGTATTATTCCCTCTTGTATAATGACCCATTCACTGAGCAATATCCAAAATATACACGAGTTTGTCAAGGCTAGCCTCATAAAAAACCAAGAGTTAATTAACCGACTGATGAGCCGTCATCTCATAAACCAATGGACTAAATTACTCTCAAGACGCTCTCACACATGTCCAACGGGTCCACACGGTTTCTAATAGCTTAAGCCTTGACCTTCAACGCTGTGAAGCTTTTTCCCGGCGAGCAAGCGGCGCCCTTCGAGCACACATAAATGCAAGTATTTGTACTGCCGACAGTTGATGAGAAACAGTTTCTACCTTAAAGGTAGTACTTTGGTAAGAAACCAAAACAGAAATGTTCACAGATTTGCCTATAACTTTCAGGGGATGAAGAGGGTGCTGGTAGAAACATACCGTTAAAATATTTCCGCCTGAAATGCTGTATTTATCCAGAAATTAGTAAAAAAAAACGACCGAAAATCTTTTTGATCTTTTATTTTTGATCTTTTAAAAGAGAAAAGTCTTAAGAAATACTGTTGCTGTTTTTCACTGTTTTCTCAAAAAGTGGGCACCGTATGGGACTGAAATTTTCACAGATGTCTTTTACTGTATCGTCCTTGATATCTGTATTTCTTTGACAAAAACCAAAGTATGATATTACCTTTAAAGGTACAGTCATGGAGAAATAATGTGTCTTATTACTCCGTGGTACAGTACAAGATTGGTGACATTTACCCAAACAGAAATGTTCACAGATTTGCCTATAACTTTCAGGGTATGAAGATGGTGCTGGTAGAAACATACATTTTCGCCTGAAATGATGTATTTGTCCAGAAATGAGTAAATCAAAGACCAAAAACAGTTTCGATCTCGGGGAAAGATCAAAACCGTTCTTTGTGTTTTATAAGAAAAATTGAGCCGCTTTTTCGCTATTGTTCCTCGACTCTGATGTCTGATTGAGCTAATTTTTTCAAAGGCTTAATTATTATTTCATGAACAAGCTGGACTAGACAAAGTGTGAGTGCTGTTCTGTGACCCTTACCAATCGGGTATTATACCTTTAAAGGCTACTTAAAGACATAGACAAAAACTATCCATAATTGATTGAAATTGGAAATTGCTGGCAGGAATTATTAACGCTTTTGTTATGCGATCGTTGACACGGCCTTGGTAAAAAAATTATAATAAAGAGGTCTCTAATTTGACATGTCAATTAATGGCGTTATCCTGTATCTCAGTGTACATCGATTACCATGGAGACATCAAAATAATTACCATCCATTGTCATTTTATGCAAATAGTGATTACATTGTTCATGACAAAATGAAACTACAGGGGTATATGTAATAAACATTTGATTATTGCAAAATTGTCCAGATTCAACATTAGGCATTGGGGGAGCTAAAAACCAGCCAATTTTAGTGCTTTAAAAATTACAATGAAAATCATATTCTGAGGGAAAAGGACACATAACAAACTGAGACATAACAACAAAATTTTCCTTTTTCATCAACTTTACATTTCATATTAGAACAGCCCTACATCTTGATCCAAACAATCTTTCTCAAAGATTTTTTTTTTGTAAACTGACAATTTTAATACTTTACCCAAATTAGCATTTTCATACAATTTCAGTAACTGATACAAATTTCATGGAATTTTTTTTTAATGTAGTTGTAAAATAAAGTTGTGTAAAATGCCCTTTGAGCAAAATTTTACTTTTCATCATAATTGTGTTTTGCAATTTTTTAAGAAAAAAACCCAGCAACTTGAAAGGGTAATGGCTTTGAGCAAATGTACCGATGTAATAAATTATATTTAAAAAACAACAACCACAATTTGACATTTACTTTTGAAGCATATTGGTATGTAAGTACCCACAAGGGAAACTGAGTAGATTCATTTGAAGTCATTGAGAAGTGAACAAAGAAAAAAAAAATGATTGGGCGGGATTCGAACCAGCGACCACCGTATCGGTGCTCTACCAACTGAGCTATCCAGCCCTTTGTTGGTGGTGACCCCAATAGTCAAATATCTTTGTTCATTTGGCAGTCAATAGCCATGAAACCACACACATACTGCTATACATAATTTGCTTAAATGTTGCTAATTTCACTGATTGAATGTAGTCACTGGACAAACACAAACATGGAAACATATTACTATAATACCTGCATGATCTATTAGCCCTACAAAGCAGCATTCACAAAATAAAGACAAATTGTAGAGTCACAATGAGTTAATACACCGATCCGATGGCATGATATACTGTCCGCCATTACTGCAGTGTCCCCACCCGCCTTTTCTCCAGCAACCAAAGAATTTATGCTCCACTGCAATCTATATTGCAGGGTTTACATGTACGTCCCATGATTAAGGGACATATACCCTACAGTTTAGAGTGCTGAGGACGTAAATTATTTTGTTGCCGGACAAAAGGCGGGCGGGGACACTGCAGTAATGGCGGGTGTCTCCTACCTCCATGGTCGCACCGTCAGATCGGTGTATAGCATTCTGATATGAAGCGCCCTCTATTGGCAGTGCAAGGAGCCTGGAGGGAATAGAAGGCAGTTCAAATAGCCACACTGATGACCATAGCAGGCAAGAATAGAGAGAATATAAGGGTAGGGCCCTTCAGGACGCCAAAGAATCCCCGAGCGTGGGTCAGGATTGCCTTCAAAATGTTCCTCTTTTCTCCGGACTTTGTCGTCTTATTCTTTGTCTTTCCTCGTTCCTGAAAGGAAACAATACAAGCATTGTCCATATTATTATTTAAATTAGGTATGCCCTTTATCAGCGTACATCAGCACTGCATACTCAGTGCTTGTTGAAAGCACATGAAAAAACCATGCACTGACTTGGGTGGGATTCGAACCATTGTCCGTTCTATTATTCAAATTAGGGTCACCCTTCACTGACGTGCATCAGCTCTGCATGCTCAGTGCTTCTTGAAAGCATATGAAAAAACCATGCACTGACTCAGGTGGGATTCGAACTCACGACCTCCTGCTTACTAGTACAGATGTCATACCACTAGGCCACCAAGCTAGCTGGGGTCAGCGGGGTGAATCAAATCCAATATCGCAGTTAATCATGAATATTAATGATTTTGGTCAGGAGATAGTAGTATGCAGATTAGGCTTGCCCTTCACTGATGTAGATGAGCACTACTCAGTGCTTGTTGAGTGCACATAAAAAACCATGCACTGACTCGAACCCATGACCTGGTGCATGACTTCACGTCAGTGAAGAGCAAGCCCAATTTGAATAATTCTATCATCCTGAGATTCCTGACAAAAAATCTTTACAATAACGCTGATTATCCGTATCATTGGTAACACAGTTTGTAATTAATTAATAAACAAACTGGCCTTTTATCATCTATGGAATATGAATTTAATTTTAACAAGAATTAATTACAAGGGAAGCTTCTCAACTGCAAATAATTGCTGATTGTTCACAAATTATCAATGTTTGTTTCTGTATGTTTGTTTCTGCATGAACACTGCATGCAATACAATTGTTTTATGTATTCTAAACGACTTGCAAATATCCTTACAACTTCTTCTTCTTCATTATTAGTGCCTTGTTCTTCTACAACATTGGCGGCCATGGATTCTTACAACATTGAACTCAAAAACTTCATCAAAACCATCTACGATATTCAGCTTAGAAACACAGAGTACAACTGGAAATTTTACGAGAAGTGTCTTGAAGTATAAGCTTCTTGATATATTATTTCCATTTTTTTATATTTTCACATTTTTGGTCACGTACCTGGATTATTCCATTTTGTAAGAGGTGTCGCCTGAGTCCTTTGGTTTCTATGGAGATTGGTGGCATGTATTCCCTCTCAAGCTTCCTCTTCCACCAGTATGGAGAGCCTGATCTATCAAAATAAATCAAATCATAAATTTAACAACAGATCCAATGACAATGGTAAACAAAATCAGATTTTTTTGTCAGAATGTTATTTTATGAATATTAATTATTTTGGGGCGGGAGATAGAATTATGCAAATTGCTTGCCCTTCACCAATGTAGATGAGCACTGCATACTTAATGCTTGTTGAGTGTACATGAAAAAATCACATGCTGGCTCAGGTGGGATTCAAACCCACGACCTCCTGCTTATAAGTGCAGATGTCATACCACTAGGCCAACGAGCTACCTGGTGTCAGCAGGGTGAACTGAATGCAATATCGCTGTTCGAATCCCACCTGAGCCAATGCATTAATTTTTCACATGCACTCAACAAGCACTGAGTATGCAGTGCTCATCTTCATCGGTGAAGGGCAAGCCTAATTTGCATTATGTTATTATCATTGCAGAGTTGCTGGCTGTTGGCTTCTCACGACCTTGTAAGACTTGAGCCAAGTTAGTTATGTCATCAACTTGATGTCATCTTCTCAGGACCTTCAGTTTTATAATCTGCTGTAAAGTAGGTTGAAGGATGATACTTACTTGTAAGATGTGTAGCGGTAAGTGTACAGGTTTGCTCTTATGAACTTGGGCGGATTGTCGGGGAACGGATTGTCGGCCATCAAATCTAAAACTGGGCAGACAAAAAACACACGAAGAAAGTGTGACCATCTTGATACATTATGTCCATAACCATCAATTCTAATCCCTTTGCTATTCTTGCTGTAAATCTTTTTCAATAGCGCTGCGCACTTGTGCTAAAAATAGCACCGAACCTCAGACAAACATTGCAACGTGGCCATGCAAACGTGTGGTGAGTGGAAGTACATTATGTGTGTGCATCGCGCGTGGTGTGACGTCATTAGTGCAGAACGCTATTTGCCAGATGACTTCATTGCATCTGATGAAGTAGTTGTTGCTACGAAAGCTTATGCACATTTTTTAACTCTAGATAGTCATTTAAGGTAGTGCTTCTTGTATTTATCAATTTTGCATTAATATCTGACTGACACGGCTACCCACCACTATATATTCAATTTGCAAAGGTCTTCCTAAAGTGCAGAGCTCAAAATAGTCCTGTGAATGTTTCCGATTGTGTTTGAAATTGAAAGGTGAACAAAGAAAAATTGACTGGAGCGGGATTCGAACTGGCAACCTCCTGAATACCGTACAGGCGCTCTACTGACTGATGAGCCATCCAGCCCTAGGTTGGCGGTGTCCCAAATAGTCAATTATCTTTGTTCGTTTGGCAGTCAGAAGCCATGAAACCATGCACATACCGCTATATCCCAAGGCTCATTTAAAATTGTCAGAAAAAGACTAATTTTCTTACCATCTTGTCTGCCCTCCAGAAGTCTATAGACAAAATTGATGAACCACGGAGCTCTGTCGTACGTTCCGAGAGCAGCAAACCACATCTGCCAATCCAACCGAGGCTGATGAGGAGCCAGGAATGAAGGAGGTATACTCATATTGCCAGGTTTGTATAAAAACTCATATGCCTGTAAGAACAAATAGAAATGTACAGTTGTAAAGAGGATAGGCCAATGTCATTAAGTTTGTCTAGTTTTTTGCTCTTCAGTATATTCCACCTAGGGTTTGGATTAAGGTAACAACTATTCACAGATCAGTGTTTTACATAGATATATAAGAAAACTAAATGACGCATTGGCTGTTCGTGGATGCGTCATTCGCAGGGCCATTTTTCAACGGTACAGAATTCCTCACAAATCCGTTTTTATGGAACGCCGTAGCTATCTCATTTTTTGTTTCCTTTGGTAATTCCATCATTCAATTTGCCAAATTGAATGATGGAATTACCGACAAACAATCAAGGCCACTGAATATAGCTATAAAGCCGTTCCATCATGTTACTACATGCACCGCGTACCACGTAACAGCCCGGCTTGCACGATCGTTATATAGGCGTGTGAGCACTACTTTGTAGCGCTTTGGTAAGTACGGTATAACATGGCTGGCGTCATGATGCATGTACCTCCCATTGGATGATACACGAGTGCGTCGTCAAGTTTTCTTATAATATACATGGTTTTACCCAGCTACGGCTTGAAAATACACTTGTATCTATGGGAGTCACTTGTTAGTGGCTTCAGCAATCTCCATAGGCATGTGTGTTGTTTGTAGCCGTAGCCAAGTAATTATGGCTTCAGCAATCTCCATAGGCATGTGTGTTGTTTGTAGCCGTAGCCAAGTAATTATGGCTTCAGCAATCTCCATAGGCATGTGTGTTGTTTGTAGCCGTAGCCAAGTAATTTAGATCCAGCCTCACCTTCCATCCAGTCTTCAGGTCATAACTTCCTTCCACTATGACCTCTGGACGGCCTCCGACCCCTGTCATTCTCCTGAATAGTCCATATGAATGAACCAGGTTCAGACTCTGTGAGTTGTGGTGCAGTTGACGAACCTCTGGTGAAATATTTGCAGATGCAGTTTGATCGATGATGCTATGAGGCACCTGTTAACAGTCAAAGAACAAAAACAATTATCCTGTCCCGTTTGAAATTGAAAACATTTTTAGATGCAAAATGTAGTTTCAAGTTTCAATTTTTAAAATGTTCAATATTTTCAATGTTTCATGGTTATAAAAATCACAATTTTCATAATTTCAAAAATGTTGTTTAATTGACGTTTAAAAAATTTTCACAAGATATTTTTGAAGTATTTCAGGTTTTTTTCCAATGATTTGTATCATTTCATAACTTGCAAGACAGCCATAGCCTTAGCCCCAGAGGAGCAAGTGATGAATAACTTGCATTTTTTCATACGTTTCAAGACTGTCATAGCCCTAGCCCCAGAGGAGCAAGCGATGAATGACTTGCATTATTTTATAAGTTTTAAGACTGCCATAGCCTTAGCCCCAGAGGAGCAAGCGATGAATGACTTGCAATATTTTATAAGTTTCAAGACTGTCATAGCCCTAGCCCCAGAGGAGCAAGCGATGAATGACTTGCAATATTTTATAAGTTTCAAGACTGTCATAGCCTTAGCCCCAGAGGAGCAAGCGATGAATGACTTGCAATATTTTATAAGTTTCAAGACTGTCATAGCCCTAGCCCCAGAGGAGCAAGCGATGAATGACTTGCAATATTTTATAAGTTTCAAGACTGTCATAGCCCTAGCCCCAGAGGAGCAAGCGATGAATGACTTGCAATATTTTATAAGTTTCAAGACTGTCATACCCTTAGCCCCAGAGGAGCAAGCGATGAATGACTTGCAATATTTTATAAGTTTCAAGACTGCCATAGCCTTAGCCCCAGAGGAGCAAGTGATGAATGACTTGCATTATTTTATAAGTTTCAAAACTGCCATAGCCCTAGCCACAGAGGAGCAAGCAATGAATGATTTGTATTATTTTAAAAGTTTCAAGACAGCCATAGCCACAGCCCTAGCCCCAGAGCAAGAGTTGAAGGACTTACCAAGCTAATCGTAAACATGTAGACAGCCAGACTAGTAAATATAAGGCACTGACAGAAAGACCATACTTTATGTATGAAACCACGCTCCTTCCAAAGGCATCTAAACATGAAAAAATCATACAAAACAAGATGACACTTTTGCATAAAATATGAGATGTGAAATTTGCAACAGTGTTGGCGTAAGGGTAAAGCTGGCTCATGGTCAGTCATCTGATGGTTACCATGACTATCAATGGATGTACGATCATCTTTATGCAGTATTCATAGCTCATGCTGGAGGCATTGAGAATGGCTGCTTAATGGGGCTGGTGATGTTGATAAAGAACTGGATGGTTCTCGTCATGTTACCAACTAAAATCCAACCTTAAATGGTAGAGGGTTAGGTTAAACTAGTTCACTCATCATCATGCTGGATGGTGAGATGGTGATTTCAAGTTTCTGGACCGACAAGGAGTTGTCTGGGCATCTTTTGGACACTCTATTAGTTCTTTGGTGCACCTGTTTGCTGTTTGGGACACCTGTTTCAATTTAAGGTCCTACAGATTAAATATTAATAGACATCCTCGTTTCCAAATGAAAGCAAAATTTGGCTGCTCTACTTTAAAAATTCTGACACATCAATCCTTTATAAATGCTACGCTGGCATCTTGGTTCAGGAATTTATAAGAATTCCTGCCCCGACCCGAGGGTATGACCCGTGTTCTGCTTACCTCCAAAGAGCAAAGAGGACCTCAGCACCGAGTGATATCTTTCCCATCCATATTGTATACGGCATGATGTCTTGTAGACCATCAAAAAATTCATATTGACTGAAGGCTGTTCGGAAGAAACAAAAAAACTTGATCATACTGACTGTTTGGGTGGAAATTGCCAAAAATGCGGTCAATAGGCCACTTGAAGGTGAGGGTTTATGGAAGCAGGAGTGGAGAAGCCAGAGCCTCACAGTGAACAGAGACAGGCTAAACAGGACTAGAAGAAGATCCTGGTCCAATGGGTTGCATCGAATCGAGTCTTCGCTCTTAGCTAGGGTAGAGGAACCAGGCCTTCATATTGAAACACCACCCCCTATGTTGTGGAGAAACCAGTCCCTCACACCGTGACTGAAACAAGACTGATGGTCTCTTCACAGTATAAATAGGACTAGAAGGGGTACCTAGTCCACAGCAAGGCAGCAATGAATGCCTCCACCCCTATGGTGTGGAGAAACCAGTCCCTCGCACTGAAACAAGACTGATGGTATCTTCACAGAATAAATAGGACTGGAAGGGGTACCTAGTCCACAGCAAGGCAGCAATGAATGCCTCCACCCCTATGGTGTGGAGAAACCAGTCCCTCACACTGAAACAAGACTGATGGTCTCTTCACAGTATAAATAGGACTGGAAGGGTACCTAGTCCACAGTAAGGCAGCAATGAATGTCTCCACCCTTATGGTGTGGAGAAACCAGCCCCTCACACTGAAACAAGACTGATGGTCTATTCACAGTGTAAATAGGACTGGAAGGGGTACCTAATCCACAGCAAGGCAGCAATGAATGCCTCCACCCCTATGGTGTGTAGAAACCAGTCCCTCACACTGAAACAAGACTGATGGTCTCTCCACAGTACAAATAAGACTGGAAGGGGTACCTAAAAGCTAGTCCACAGCAAAGCAATTTTATGTATTAAATAGAAATCGTGGAAGATTTTTACCAAGAAGCGAAAGCTCATGACTAAATCCAGGAATTTCCTTACCTACTTCAGATTCCACACGATAGTTTTTCGAGTCAACTGTCAGATTAAACAGTTTGATCGTTCCAAACACCAATCCAACATACACCGAAAGAGACACGAGTTTGACAAAGAGTCTTGATGCTCTAGCCATAAATGAGTCACCTGATAATAGCAAGAGAACAATGCAAAACAAATCAAGGTAAATCCAAGAGATTTTAATTCATAATTAACTAATTAACATCAATTTGATCATAAGCAATTGAGCAAGACAATACTCAGATCAGAACATCAGGCCCTCCTAACACTGCCAACGAATTGCATGTTTCAGATCATTATACTAGATGAGGTCCAGTTCATGGTGGTCAGTACTTGTATTAATCAATATCCATGCTAAAATTATTGCCATATCCCTTCTATCCCATACCAAGTATAGCAAATTATTCATCAGAATTGCCACAAGAGAAACTAAGGAATAAATTTAAGTCATTGAAATGTGAACAAAGATAAGTGACAATTTGGTACACCACCAACATAGGCCTGGATAGGTCAGGAGCCATTGAAGAGGGTCACAGGTTCACAGTCACTCTCCTGAGGACAAACAGAGCACATTGTTCGGAACGTCGAGATGATACCACCGGTTCTTCTCATAACCACACACTCTCACAGAAGAGATTACATGGTGTCACCGCAAACCCTCTTTTCGTACTTCCACCATGCATAGCTTCAAGTCTTATTGGTCAAAGGTTCGAATCCTGCTCCAGTTAATTTGTCTTTATTCACCTTTCAATGATGACAGTAATTATTGATAATGTTTGTACCTTTAACCGTTGGATCTTCTTTGCCAAGGAATTGATCATCCAGTAAGGAGATACAGAGAGTTATGGTCAGCAGGTTGAAGAAGTTGTAGTTACCCGTTAAGATGATAAGCACCTGGAGTAAGATCTGTACCAAGACAAAGAGCAATCATTCATGTTATCAGACGCCTGCAGCCGGATGGTTACAGGTTCAAGTCCTAAGTTTGTAACCATCATACCTCTGCCAAAAAACACTTCATATTAAGATCCTACATAGACTACATAGATCCCAGGCACAGCAACTATAAACAGTCAACTTTCCACAACAAATCACTTGGACCACAAGCTTGTAACATACTTTGTTGTATGTAAAAGGTGTTTCAAGTAAAACGCCAAAAACAAAGGAACATATTCAAGCAAAAAGAAACCTTGACATTACAGACATATTATCTCAAGTCTATTACAGGTGAAAGTATGGAGATCGTGGAACCAACATGTCCCAAGTCTGAAAAAGTTATCATCAAAGAACATTGCAAATAATGGCATTAGAGAAGCGTTTTGACATCTCTTAGCTGGGTTGGGGTAGGTTTGGCGTTAAAAAGCATACACATACATACCTGAGCAAACCAGGAGAAGAGCCTGAGATTACGAATCGGAGCAAAGAAGAGGAACGGTGTAGCACATTCTATCATATAGACAATGACTACACTCAGCTTCTGGAACCATTGAGGTATCTGATGTGCGTACCATGCCAAGGGGGTTGGGATACACTATGTCAAGGAGAAACAAGACGTGAAATTTATTGAGGGATATACAAAGATAATGTCACGTATTCACTGACATTAGAGGATTTTACACTAAGGTCACACTGTCACCATTCTCTGCTCAGCTTAATTTCATACTTTGGTTTTTATCAAAGAAATGCAGATTCATTGGCAAAAATATCAAGGAAGATACAGTAACAGTCATCTGTGAAATCTCCCGTCCCATACGGTGCCCACTTAAAATTGAGAAAATGCCCACGGTATTTTCACAGGATTTTTTATCTTTCGAAGATCAAAACTGATTTTGGTCAATTGGTTTTACTCTTTTCTGGATAATTTCAGATGGAAATATGTTAATGGCATGTTTCTACCATCACCATCTTCATACCCTGTTAAAGTTATAGGCAAATCTGTGGAGATTTCTGTCAGTATGCTACCAAAGTATGATACTACTACCTTTAAGAAGGATTGAACCAATGCTCACCTGTGATTCATAATGCCAATCCATTGCTGTCAGTCCCCACCAAGTGGGACACATGCTGGTCAGTTTGACGATTCCCGAAGCAAACATGAGCCTAAAGAGAAGCCATCTGATCAGCCAGAGTGTAATGGCATCGTGCTGACTACCAGCTGGCTGCTTCCACTTACGAAGATGCAGAGGAGCGACCAAGATGGTCAGGAATCCTGTCTCAAGTAAGAGTATGTCCCACTGATACCACAGGAACTTTTGGCCGACCTAAGAAACAAAAACACAAAGATGAGAGATTTTGCAGCTGGGTCTTCAAGTTGATAGTGCACGCGCACGCATAACAACACGTGCATGCTCACAATTGAACGTGCATTCTCAGAGATTGCAAAAAGAGACTTCAGTCAGCTGCCGCCAACGTCTCAAATGTCTCCAATTAAAGCTCAACATTTACAAGCTCAAGAAAGATTTGAGGCTTTGCATGGTGACAATTGGTATGTAGATTGGTTTACGGAAACACCATGTAAGAATCGTTTGTACTTTCGCACTTCTATTTCGTTCGCATTTCTCGTAAGGTCTCAACGTTCCTGATACTAGCCTGCTCTAGTCTCCTGATGAGAACTAGAGCAGGCTAGTATCGAAACGTTGAGGCCTTACGAGAAGTGCGAACGAAATAGAAGTGCGAAAGTACGAACGATTCTTACATGGTGTTTCCGCAAAACGATCGACATATTTACAAGCTCGTTAGAGGAATGCTTCGTTTTAACTACCAAAAATCGATCTAAAGAGAAAACCTTGTGAAAGCTAACCTCATAGACGGACATGTACAGAAACCACAGCAACGCAAAGACAATACTGTCTCTCATCCGTCGTGACATCAGACCAATCAGAGACAACACGCAGCCCAATATGCAAATGAGGTCCATTCCCTCCTGGGCGTCCAGTCCTAGGCCCGGTAGAAGCCACATTAGGGTGGGGTGTTTCTGGAAACGTTTTTCAGGTGGTCGGCCGTCGGGTTTTAGTACGACTCTTGCCGGGAGAATGCCATTGTCTCCATACAAACCTTCAGAGGAATAAACAATCTCATATGACACATGCAAAAGTTTGAGGCTAACATTTATAAGAACTGAGTCACTCTTTAAATTCAAAACTTACAGGAAAAAATTCCTCAGATAAATGAATTTACAAAGAAAGAATTTGGCAGATGACGTTCACTTTTTCTGTCATAAATAACCCAAACAATGGTCAGTTTCTCATAATGAAAAAGAAAATGAATCTGGAACCGAAAAAGATTCTGAATTTTATTGAAAAATACTCTGAACATTTTGCACAACTATAAGACTTTGTGCACAACCAGCCAAGTGGAGGCCACCTGTCATGCCTGTGGAACTCTTTCCATAATTAATTGACAAACACCTGTTTTAATACTTGGACGTGTCAGAGACAAAGCAGTCTTAATTACCCGGTACTTGCACGTAGAGTGAAGCAAATGCAAACAGGTAGATAGCGGCCATACATCGGAGAAACAAGTCTTTGGTTCCCAAGATTTGTTTAGCCATTGTTTCGGCTTGATTCTTGTTTCAGTCCTCTTCTGGCTAAACTTCTTTCCACTACCAAGGGAGATTCATCTAAACCTGAGCTGTGTGTCCAATTAGAAAGAACTGCGCTCAAATCGAAAACAATTTGCAGTTATCAACCTTTATAATAAATGTTTGTGTAGTAGAAAAATCAATAGCGTGGAAAGTCATTCATAATTTCACTGTTTATAAAAATTTAATTTGTAATTGTTTAACCTCAGACAGTGGATGAAATTACACCATTTGTATATACACTACAGTCTCTTTGATTATCACTAACGTTAGGTCACACAACCAATTTGTGTAACACGGTTCCTGAAGTTTAGTACACTCAGGATAGCTGGTACCCAGCTTTTACTCACCTAAATTCTAGGTAAGTAGAAGCTAACCTGAGTGTACTAAACTTCAGGAAGTTGGAGCCCCTGTATAACTGTAAGTAAAGCTATGTTTAAGGCGGACAACTTGCTTCACAAGTTCAACTTCAAGTTCAACTGTTCAAAGTCAAGTGTGAATTTTCACATGGAGGTATTTTCAATACAATTATGACAATGACATAAATAACAAACAATTGGTACAGTGTACTAGTAACAATAATGGAAAGGACTTGTAAGCATTTCTAAAACTATAAAGTTATAATATGCTTGCTCAGGTGGGATTCGAACCCACGACCTCCTGCTTACTAGTGCAGATGCCTTGTAAGCAGGAGGTCGTGGGTTCGAATCCCACCTGAGCAAGCATGTGATTTTTTCTCACGTGCTCTCACAAGCACCGAGTATACAGTGCTCATCCACGTCGGTGAAGGGCAAGCCTTATTTGCATATTATCTATTTCCCGACCAAAATCATTTAATATTTATAAAGTTATAGTTATAGGAAAGGGAAGCAATTTTTCATAGCTCCTTCTGCTCCCAGACGATATTTTTTTTTTTACTTCAGCAAATGTTCCCGAGTCCTCAAGAGTCAAGACAAGGCTCAAGTCATAGTCAAGACAAAAGCAAAAGCCCCTGTCCCTAGATTGAAGAAATTTCTCCAATATTTCAGTGAAAAAGTATAATTTTCTCACCTGCTTGTTGCTATAGTTTTAGGAACCACTTGTTCACAATTACCAGGGGATTTGTAATTACGAACAATTTTTACGCGAGCAACAAGAAAACTGTCAGTAGTCTGCAGTGTACAACTACAAAGGCCACTAACAAACCCCATAGGCATACACGTAAAAATTGTAAGTGTGTAGAATTTCAACGTGTCCTATTCATTTGTCATGTTTGTACACTGTCAATGATGCCCTGCAACACAGGAAGCTATATTCTGTACACATCCGCGTTGACAATTTTGCAAAAATAATCCAAATCAGAAAAGAATTAAAATGACATTAATTTCATTCTAAAACAATATTGAGATGTTTATGCGTATTACAGGATATGATTTAGGCCTATTTAGGTTTTTAGGTTGAAATTCGAGTTGATTTAAAGAGATGCGTAATGATATATTGTAAATTTAGGAGAAATCCGTCCTACTAAGATTGCGATTCGGTGATTGGCTGTACAAATTGATTTGTAAAGAATCTGTCCAATCACATCATTTGTTACAAATAATTTAGGGTTTTACTTTTCGTGGCGCGGGAGTTCAAAAGCAAAATGGAGTCGGAGCACGAAGTGTTTTGATGAAAATATCAGTCACTTTAGCAGGAAATTTACTCATTTATCAGGTCAAGAATTTCATGAAATTGCACCATTCGTGGACAAAATGATTTAAGGTAATTAGAGTGTCACCTGTTTCTTTTGTAAACTAATTCTTGCAATGATTTGAGTTCTGTTTCGTGTGCACTTGCACTCGCATGTCGCAGCTGGGTGGGGGCGCTATTTTGGAGTAAAAATCCTAAATCAGAAATAAGATTAAGAATGCTTTAGCTTTGGTGGTAGGCTTTATAACTTCGAAAATGTTGTTATTATTATAAAAATATTGGCGATTGTGGGTTGACGGGATCCCAAAACACATTGCTTTTTTTGGCTCTGAACTAACTTCTACTCCTCAAAAATGATACTTTCGACTTTCAGCAAATGTTCCTGGGTCCTTAAAACGGCGATTGTGGGTTAACGGGATCCCAAAACACATTGATTTTGTTGGCTCTGAACTAACTTCTACTCCTCAAAAATAATACTTTTGACTTTCAGCAAATGTTCCTGGGTCCTTAAAAGCCTAGATTGAAGAAATTTGTTAAACATTTCAGGGTTAAAATTCAATTTTCTTACGCGCTTCTTGTAAACTTTAAAACAGGCCGTCTGATCGCGTGAGGCCATTTTGTCTGGTCTGGCTAGTCTAGTGCCCAGACCCAACATATCAAGAGTCCTCAAAATGTCAGAGTGGAAACCAGACTATTCTCGTGTGCGGCCGTCCGTGCAGCGGTGAAATGTTCCAATCTTGGTTACCGTTTTTACCCCATAATTTCCCTCAAAAATCAAAGCCCTGCCCTCTTTCCAAAAAATTAACCTTGGTAATATAGAGGAGAAGACCAACAAAGTATATGTAGGTAAGTTACTTTTCAAAAAGAAGTTTCCTTTCCTTAATAGTTTTAGGACCCGTAAAGCTACAATCCCCGGGGATTGTGGGTTGACGGGTCCTAAAACTATAAAGGCAAGGAAACTACTTTTTGAAAAGTAACTTACCTACATATACTTTGTTGGTCTCCTCCTCTATATTACCAAGGTTAAATTTTTGGAAAGAGGGCAGGGCTTTGATTTTTGAGGGAAATTATGGGGTAAAAACGGTAACCAAGATTGTAACATTTTACCGCCGCACGGACGCGACGGCCGCAGACGGGAATAGTCTGGTTTCCACTCTGACATTTTGAGGACTCTTGATCTGTTGGGTCTGGGCACTAGACTAACCAGACCAGACAAAATGGCCTCACGCGATCAGACGGTCTGTTTTAAAGTTTACAAGAAGCGCGTAAGAAAATTGAATTTTAACCCTAAAATGTTTAACAAATTTCTTCAATCTAGGCTAGTTTTAAGGGGGAACTTTCAATAATGAAAATAAAGGGCGTTAGTGTGCTTTAGTCAACAATGATAATTTTCAAATCCCCATGATAATTTCCCTCAAAAGACAAAAATCAAATAAAAAAGCCTAACCAAAAAAATCTTTCCACAAATTTAACCTCGCTAAATATTGAAGAGGACATCGCAACGAGGACAACTTGTCAACATATTTAGTTCACTTACTTTACTGTAGAAGCCATGTCTGAAAATAATCCTTGTGCCTTTGTGGACTAAGCACACTAACGTAACCCCAATATTTAATTGAATAATGGGGTAGGCGCCCAAGGCCTAGGCCTTGACCAGGCTAAGTAACTGTCCATGTAACACAACAGTAACAGGGGCGCTGAACTCCCTTTTTTAATTTTGGGGTTGATGGTCGGCCTAGCCCTAGCCCGACCGCCAACCCCAAATTTAAAAAAGGTAGGCCTAGTTCATTGTTTGCCACAGTTACTGGGTCTAGGGTAGGCCCTAATAGTTTACTGCCCCTAGCCAGGCTAAACCTTTCTAAATTCTAACGTTTGTCGTTATGCAAATTATAGGTGCTAAGCCGGCTTGCCCTTCAGTTCAGTCTTCACCGACATAGTCGTAGATGAGCACTGCCACTGAGATACACCGAGTATCCCAGAGGCATGGCAGTACTGCTCATCTATGGGCCTGTTTGTTTCGGACGAATCCTCGGATCCGGATCCCATTTTTCGGATCCATCTCCTATGCAGGGTACGCTAAAATGGGATCCAGATCCAAAGGATTCATGATCCTTTGTGTGAAACAAACAGGCCCTATGACTACGTCGGTGAAGGGCAAGCCAGCTTTAGTACTTGTAATTTGCATAATGACGAACGTTAGAATTTAGAAAAGTAGAGGCAGTGGCCAGTGCTCGTTTTATCGTTATAAATAAATGTTATCGTTATTACTTAGCCTAGGCTAGGCCGGAGCCTAATTTGGCACTTTTTTTGGCAGTGTAGGCCCCTATAAATATTTGCCGGTACTGATATTCTTTCTGCAGTATTTTGCCATTTCCTTTAGCCTTTACTCTGATTCATGATTGGCCAAATGTGGTGGTGTTCTTCATCTCGTCTTAACTTCCTTAAGAACTCACAACTCTGCCATTGCCAACCTTCCTTAGCTTAGCTTGCTCAGCTGGCATCAAAATGGATATCAAACAAACTGTTAGCAGGAGGTCGCCGGTTCGAATCCCACTCCAGTCAATTTTTCTTTGTTCACTTTTCAAAAACTGTTAGCAGGTTAGGGAACATTGAAATGTAACTTTAACTCTCTTACTGTAATAGTACTGGGGTGCTATTGCCATTGTAAACTAATGCTGAACTTTGTTTCACTTGTGAGTTGTGAATTTTTGTGTAACTGTAAGATTTAAACATTTGATTTTTAATCATTTACGTTAGATCTGTTGATAAAAAGGCTACAGCAACAACTTCATTCAAGATGACTCAAGGAGACACAGATGCACGATTTCTACACCTGTTACAGCCCATCAGGGACCTGACTAAGAACTGGGAGGTGAACATCGCTTCCCAACTGGAGGATTATTTAACAGAGGTAAGCAGGCCTATGATGCATCTAGAGATAATTTTAAAGATGTAATAATGATAAAAATGGTGGATGCTTATAAAGAGCACGTTCCATCTTTCAACACTCAGAGATGGATGGTTATCGTAACGTCCATGTGCAGTTTATATTTTGGCCATGTAATACTTTCTAACACGTGATTAGCTCAATTCCAGACCAATATTTACCTGTCATTTCTAAACCTTCTTTCAAAGAATCATAAAAAAGATGTAATTGTAAGTTTGTAATTGTAATCGTATGTTATCGCTAGTTTAGCAATCTACAGTGGTAGTCGTGCCAGCTTCATTTCTCTGTCAAGCTGTTAGAGCTATGTGCGTGAACTGTTACTAAGTACTGAGTACATAACATTACTAATGTTTTTCTCACCGGCTCATTAATATCAGAAGTACTTTAGATTGGCAGTTACGGCAATAATACTTCATGTACACGCCAATGCTACAGCTTAAGTGTCTGTTAGCTAGCTTAATTTTACATGAGCGCGCATAGAATCAATCAGAGTGGAGTCAAGGTCCATGTACCGCATGGAATGGCGTTTTATTTTGCCAAGAAAAAAAAACACCAGAACCTGGGGCCAATTTCATGGAGCTGTTAAGCACAAAATAATTGCTTAGCACAAATGTTTTGCTCAATAAAACAAACCACCACTCAAAATTCCATTTGATATTTATGGTGAGCGAACAGCAGCCAAAGAACAATCACAAGTGATACACAACACATGGAAATTTGGTTGTTAATCCTGTTTTTATTAAGACGGAAATTTGTCAAATTGCATGTTTAGCAAATTTTTGTGCTAAGCAAGGCCGTGAAATTGGCCCCTGATCAGAAACATCGTCAGCGCAAAGCGGTTTTGAGGATTTTTTTTTTCGGACTGAATCAAATTGACATCACATGGAGAAATTTGATACAAGAAATGAATTCCAAGATGTTGTATCATAGCGAGAAATCCTCCAGAATCCTCCAGGTGGTATTGGAGGACTATGGAGGATTCAGGCTGGTAGTAAGATGATGATATTGGAGGATTGTGGAGGATTCAGGCTGGTAGTAAGATGATGATATCGGAGGATTGTGGAGGATTCAGGCTGGTAGTAAGATGGTGATATTGGAGGATTGTGGAGGATTCAGGCTGGTTAGAGTTTGAATCAAAGAAGGATTTTGGAGGATTTATTGGAAGCACTTATGAACTGCCGGAGGATTTTGGAGGATTCAGGCAGGTAGTAAGAGAAGTACTGGAGGATTGATTGGAGGATTTATGTTGTACTTGAATGAAAGTACTAAATGACTGATTGGAGGATTATGGAGGATTCAGGCTGGTACAAAGATGATAGCATTGGAGGATTTTTTAATTATGCTGTGTACACACTAAACATGGAGAAATTCCTCCTTGCTAATGTAAGCAGTGTATACTGGGTGTAAGTTTGCTTTCAATGCATACATGTAGTATACTGTCTATTGGATATACCCCTGTGCATGTGCACTGTACTATGTTTATGGCATGTGAAGGCCATACAACCCCTAATTCCCCTGTGTTGAAACCCAATCACTTTGTTTACTGTTTGCAAAAGCAAGCCAAATACTCCACTGAATGAAAGCTGCATTGTGTGTAAAGTTTGTATTCCCTTGTCAGTGTTCCAAGCAGTCCCCTAATTGCACTATGTTGAAACCTAATCTCTTTGTTCATTCAAAAGCCAGTGGAATATTCCACTCAAAGGGGGGTGTATCTTATGTGAAATTAGTATTCTTTTGTTGATGTGTTCTTATATTATGATGCTTTGATTGCTTCATAATAAAGTATTGAAATAAACCTTCAATAGAATTATATAATATTATATAATTTAGCGTAATAGGTCTCTGATTTTTCCTATAAATAAGAGCAAAAATTGCCACTCGTCCCCAGTTCATCGTTGAACACCCAAGCTTTAGTATTTGACTAGTATACAGTGTGTTTTTGAGTACCGGTATGAGAGAAGTGCAGGCCTTGCAAGAGTCTATGTCGAAAGACGAGAAGCGGATTTTCATTGCTGCTGTTATGGACGAAGGAAGTACAAAGAGGAAGCATAGAAAGGAACCGGAGTTCAGTAGTTCAGAAGAGGAGTTGAAGGAAGAAAAGAAGATGAAGAAAAAGACGCAGAAGGAGAAGAAGGAGAAGAAGGAGAAGGATAAAGGTGAAGAGAAGAAGAAGGTGGAGAAGAAGAAAAAGCAGGCGGAGAAGAAGAAGGTTGAGAAGAAGAAGGAGAAGAAGAAGGAGTTGCAGGGAGAGAGCGGCAAGGAGTTGGAGCCGATAAGAGTAAAGTGGCGGCCAGAGGTGTCTGGAAAGGGCGAGACATTCGGCAGCTCCTCTTCATCAGACCAGATACCAAAGAAGAAGAAGAACGTAGGAAAGGGGAAAGCGCCACTACCGAAGTCCTTGGATGCCGCCTACCAGAAACGGCAGCGAGAAGCTAAAAAACTGGAAGTTAGAGCAGCTCTGCGCACCAGCGCTAAGGAGGCAGGCGTGCCCCGGACCAGGAAACACTACAGGGCTATAGTAGAGAGCTCCTCGGAGAGTGAGGAGGAGTTTTTTGAAGACGCCATGTCATCAGGGGTATCCTCTGAAGCTGAAGACTGCACTGACGTGGAGGAGGTGGAAGAGGAGGAGGCAGCTTCAACTGATGTTAGCGACATACCAGAGCCCACCAAAAAGCGGAAGAAGCTGACGAAGAAGAAGCCAGCCGCATCAAAGACTCTTCCTCCATGGTCTGACAACGACCCGGACCCGCCCTCAGCGTACCAGCCAGATTATCCAGAGGACGCCGATGGATGGAGCAGGGCCTTGAGCCATCGCAGTATCCGTCGCTTCAGGGGACCTACACCACCTGGCCCCACATTCCATCGGGGCAACTCTCCACTCCACTATTTTTTGAGGTTTTTTCCAATCATCCTCATAACCAAAATGGTGGAGTGGACCAGCCAGAAACTCCGTTCTGCCGGGCAGAAGGCCACATCTTTGAAGGAGATGAGAGCTTTCCTGGGAGTGCATCTTTTGATGGGCGTTGCGAAGGCTAACAACTATCGCAACTACTGGTCTACCCATCCTGGCCTTCACAACAATCTCATCGGTGTGACCCTGACCAGGAACCGGTTCGACAAGCTTAACAGCTCCTGGTGCTGCAGTGACCCTGAAAAGGACCCGCAGAAGATACGAGACAAAGGTGACAGGTATATGTACATGAAAACCCATCCCCTGTACCCGCTACAACCCATATGGGATGAGGTCCGGAACCGGTGCATACAGAAATACAATCCACGACAGGCCCTTGCCATTGACGAAGCCATGATCAAATATCGTGGCTTCAAAGCTAATGTCAAGAAGTTTTATATGCCGATGAAACCAATAAGAGCTGGCTTCAAGGTATATGCTTTGGCAGAGTCCTCGACTGGATACATGCTCAACTTCCAGGTACATCCCTCTGAAAAAACCACCATGGCAGGGATTGTTACCTCCCTTATGACGCACCACGGTTCCATGTACCACCACCTGTACACTGACCGCCTTTATTCCTCTGTGGCCCTGGCGAGGGACCTGCTTAGTAATAAGATCTACTTCACCGGGGCTGTTAAATCCAATAGCAAGGGACTCCCCAAGGATCTCGTCAAGAGCCAAGACAACGCCCGAATGAAGGACATGCCCAAGACACCGCGTGGCACCTTTTATGTCCGGCAGAATGGCCCTGTCATCGCCACAGCCTGGAGAGATTCAAAAGTGATGATGACATTATCCACTGGTCATCAGGGGTGGCGTGACCCCACCGTCCACACAGCCCAGCGTAAGATCCCCGATGAGGCCACTGGAAAGTTGCGAGTCAAGTCCGTTCCAGCACCACCCCAAGTCCTGGATTACATCCGCAATATGGGAGGAGTTGACCGCAATGATCAGCTGCGGTCATACTTCACGTGCAGTCGGAAAGCCCAGTTCTGGTGGAAGAAAATCGTCTATTTTCTTCTGGACATTGCCCGCGTCAACTCGTGGATCTGCTTCAAACAACACCATATGAAGGAAGGTGGAGACGGCGATGAAGACGACGGTGATGACAGTGATGGCGGTTCATCTCCATCCAAGATGACACACTCCTCCTTCGTCGTGACCTTGGCCACCGAGTTGATTGCGGGCTACACCAACACTTCAGCAGAACACTTTCGCCAGTCCAGAGCAACTTCCTGCACCACCATCGAGGGGCATTACTCCACCAAGATGCCCGGGTTGTACCCCAAGTGGTGCAGGTGGTGCCGACTGCACGGGGGTGTGACCAGAAAAGGCCGCACCAAGACCACCAGGAATGGTTGCCCTGTCTGTGGCGTCCATCTTTGCCCAGGCAAGTGCTTCACACTGTTCCATGCGGCCACAGAGCATCTGTCTTCTACCACCACCACCACCACCTCGGCCTCCGAATAGTCATCAACACCACCACCAGCTCCATCAACCTGGGGAATCACTGTGCCATAAGTCATCATCCGGGAGGTGTTGCGAGCCTGCGAATCAGCCGGCTGAGCCCGGGCTCTTAAACTGCAAGGTACACGGCTCGACCTCTCGGGACAAGTGGTGCAGTGTGACCCCAGGATCACTGGTGACCCTCTACACCAGACCCCACCACCACGGTTAAATCTACTTCAGATTAGCCATCTAGCTCTCCTCCATAATAACACCACCACCACCACTGCCCACTATCAACACCTAAACCTGGTAACCATTTTTCTCCCACCAATCCAACAAAAAAACAAAAAAAACAACAAAAAAAACCCTTCCGTGGCAATGATTATACAAGTAACAATGCTGATTATGAGTCAGTTCTGAGTATGAGCCATGGAAACACATTTTTGGGCATACTTTTCCATTGGAGGATTCTGGAGGATTCAGGCAGTGAGCACCTCTTATTTTCTGTAGAGTATAAAATATTGGAGGATTCTGGAGGATTCAGGCTATAAGGGATTTTTTTTTTTTCAAGTTGGAGGATTCTGGAGGATTCAGGCAGTGAGCACCTCTTATTTTCTGTAGAGTATAAAATATTGGAGGATTCTGGAGGATTCAGGCTATAAGTGATTTTTTTTTTTACAAGTTGGAGGACTATGGAGGATTCAGGGCAGTACACAGCAATATGACCTAGGGAGTTAGGGTTAACTTCAATACTAACCGGGATGTGCAGGCATAACTCTTAACCAGTATTAGCAGGTAAAATATAATGTTGTGTTAAGTGGAATTATTGTGTTTTTATGGGAATAATTTCAAAACAAACCAGTTTAATCAATTAATTGATGTTCATATTTTTCTATTTGCATTAACATCTGTTCGAATACTTTCAATCAAAGTGGTATTAAAGTGTTTTTTCATGGGAATGATTTCCAAATACTAAACAAACTATTTTGAATTAATTGATTTTCATATTTTTATGTTTGTATTAATATCTGTTTGAATACATTCAGTTTTAACACTCTTTTCCACCCTGTAGGGGTAATAAGAGCTTGGCAGCATGTATTGTTGTTGCAGTTTTGGTAAGGGTTATGATAAATAACTAACTGTGTACATTTACCTAATTAGATTGTGAGTTCTGTAGTGTTGTTTGCAACTTAACATGACTGACATTTTGACTGAAAATGTGGCAAATTATTGTAGTATGTTGTCCTTGTGTAGTCTCACAAAAACAGTAGTATTGAAGGTTCAAACAAGTAATCAATTTTATCACTTTGGAAAAAATAACGGTTTTGATGATCAATACAAACAAAATTATCACATTTTGGAAAAATAGTACCACATATGTAATGATAAAGAGTTGAAGTTCTTGTGTTGAAACTAACCCTTAACTTAAACATCATGTTACTGTACAGTACATGTACTTTGCTATTAGACAAATTACAGTGTACATTACTCTTACATGTAATTGCAAAATGTACTTAGAATCAGATGAATATTTCATTGCCATTCTACGGGTAATGGTTCATGAACATGCCGTACCAAGGTCAAACATTTTCTTTCTATGAATGTCGTAATGGATGGACTGCATGATATTTTATTTATCTGCTGATAATTAAAGTGGCCATCGTTAAAATCCACTGTCATCAAACTAAATGTTGTCAGGTTGTGGTAGACTAAGAACACACTGATGATTACCGGTACAATATTATAGAAAACTTTAAAGGTACATGTTCTGTTCATTTCAACAACAATTTTCTAGAAAAATATCTATTTTGTCAATTTACAATTTGTGTATTGTGGAGAGTTCATCTTAACAATGCCACCATTGTCTTTTCTTCTAGATCGGAGAGATAAGAGTCACATTTGATGGCGGCTCAACGTCCATGAACTTTGCCGAGGCGGCATTATTGATCCAGGGATCGGCATGCATCTACAGCAAGAAAGTAGAATACCTGTATGCATTGGTGTATCAGGCACTGGACTTCTTAGCTAGCAAAAAGTGAGTATGATCCATAGTATCCATCATCCAGGTTTAATGTCATGGAGCTTAGGGTTACAACAAGTAGCAAACATGGCGTGCCACTTTTTAAGTCAAAATTCAACATGATTTATTTATGACTAGTGTTGAGATGTTTTTCTGATTAGCATGAAAGTGACACACAATTTGAGCTAGTGACAGCTTTTTACAAAGTATTTTGATTAAGTTGGGTTGTCACTGCCAAAATAAAGTTACAGTGCCTGGGCTCTACTGTACGTCCAGTGTCCTTCAAAATACCACACTGCGCAGTATCCCTATAGCACATTCTTTGGGCCTAGACCAAGAAGGGCCATCAAGCCCTTATGTGAAATAACATTGTTTGGCTTCACACGATGGAGTCCATCTTATATCAGATGGACTTTGTCTTGCTGTGTCTTGGGATGTTATATGGTAACTGATTCTGCATCTTTTCTCCTGTCTTCTGTAGGAAATTGCAGCAACCTTCATCAGTAGATGATGATGGTAGGGACCAAGATGCTACATTTGCATATCAGAAGAATGCAGAAGAGGTAAGGAACTAGACTGCGAATCATGTGACATTAATCAACTTGTTTGATAATGACATGTATCCCACAGAAACATGGCTGAGGGTATAAGCCAAGCACTCTGTGCATAATGTCACCAGTGGTGCAGACTCTCTGTGAAATAAGCCCAAGTATACATAGAGGTCCAAATTAACAGTGGTCCGCAGGCCAAGGACCACCCAAAACAATCATCAGGCCACTGATTTGAGGAACAATATGCCAGTGCAGTGCACTGGCCAGTGGCCACCAAAAACAATCATCAGGCCACTGATTTGAGGAGCAATGCCAGTGCAGTGCACTGTCCACTGGCCCTGCTGGCCACCAATAACAATCATGGAGCCACTGATTAGAGGAACAATGCCAGTGCAGTGCACTGTCCACTGGCCAGTGGCCACCAAAAACAATCATCAGGCCACTGATTTGAGGAACAATGCCAGTGCAGTGCACTGTCCACTGGCCCTGCAGGCCACCAAAAACAATCATCAGGCCACTGATTTGAGGAGCAATGCCAGTGCAGTGCACTGTCCACTGGCCCTGCTGGCCACCAATAACAATCATGGAGCCACTGATTAGAGGAACAATGCCAGTGCAGTGCACTGTCCACTGGCCAGTGGCCACCAAAAACAATCATCAGGCCACTGATTTGAGGAACAATGCCAGTGCAGTGCACTGTCCACTGGCCCTGCAGGCCACCAAAGACAATCATCAGGCCACTGATTTGAGGAACAATGCCAGTGCAGTGCACTGTCCACTGGCCAGTGGCCACCAAAAACAATCATCAGGCCACTGATTTGAGGAACAATGCCAGTGCAGTGCACTGTCCACTGGCCAGTGGCCACCCAAAACAATCATCAGGCCACTGATTAGAGGAACAATGCCAGTGCAGTGCACTGTCCACTGGCCCTGCTGGCCACCAAAAACAATCATCAGGCCACTGATTAGAGGAACAATGCCAGTGCAGTGCACTGTCCACTGGCCCTGCTGGCCACCAAAAACAATCATCAGGCCACTGATTAGAGGAACAATGCCAGTGCAGTGCACTGTCCACTGGCCCTGCTGGCCACCAAAAACAATCATCAGGCCACTGATTAGAGGAACAATGCCAGTGCAGTGCACTGTCCACTGGCCAGTGGCCACCCAAAACAATTATCGGGCCACTAATTTGAGGAACAATGCCAGTGCAGTGCACTGTCCACTGGCCCTGCTGGCCACCAAAAACAATCATCAGGCCACTGATTTGAGGAACAATGCCAGTGCAGTGCACTGTCCACTGGCCAGTGGCCACCAAAAACAATCATCAGGCCACTGATTTGAGGAACAATGCCAGTGCAGTGCACTGTCCACTGGCCAGTGGCCACCAAAAACAATCATCAGGCCACTGATTTGAGGAACAATGCCAGTGCAGTGCACTGTCCACTGGCCCTGCAGGCCACCAAAGACAATCATCAGGCCACTGATTTGAGGAACAATGCCAGTGCAGTGCACTGTCCACTGGCCAGTGGCCACCAAAAACAATCATCAGGCCACTGATTTGAGGAACAATGCCAGTGCAGTGCACTGTCCACTGGCCTTGTGGGCCACCAGGAGCTTGAAGTTAATTTTGACCTCTGTATACTATGTCCAAATTCAGAATAGAGAATCTAATGATGCGAGGGCATTCTAATTGGCACAAGGTAATCAGGTCGTTGCAATTGGGAACTGACATAGTGGCTCCTGGGTTCTGACTTCATGCATGCAATGACTGCCGTATAGCCACAACCACAGAAACCATCTATCTCTAGTGTGGAAGTGTTAATTTTGAAATTTTTCTTATCCCGACATTTACAACTTCTTGCATCTTCTTTTAATGTCTAGACTTTGGCAAGAATTTGAAAATAAGACGTCTTGACTTGCTATTAATTTAGCAATTTGTTTGTGCTAAACAGCTCTCTGGTTGGAAAGGTTGGAAAGGTTACATCCCTAACACTAGTAATACTTATCTGCTTATAGAGAATGATAAATGTTTTATTTTCCTCTCCATCTGTTGATTGCATCAGTTTCTATCACTGGATGACATCCAGGTTGCAAAGAACATTGACCTCAAGGAACTGGACCTCAATGACAATGTGAGTATAACAAAAGGTACTTCCTGATTCTCTTCACCTCTTGGCAAAATGATTTTTGCTGCGGATTTGTCGTAAAGGAGAGTATTTGTTCAAATTGTGGATTTGTTGAATTAAGGCCAGAATATGATCCATTCCTTATGGTTTATTCAAAAGCAATCATAAGTTACATCCGAAGGCTGAATCAAACATGATTTTCAGCTAAGAAGAATTAAAAACAAAGATAATTGACTATTTGGGACAACACCAACGTAGGGCTGGATAGCTCAGTTGGTAGAGCGCCTGTACGGTATTCAGGAGGTCGCCGGTTCGAACCCCACTCCAGTCAATTTTTCTTTGTTCACTTTTGTTTGGCGTTAGGAGGGCCTGATGTTTAGATCGCAGCAGGATCTTTTTACTTGTATTGAGAATTTAAAATGTTCAAAAGATTTGTAGATAAAGAAAAAGAATCCTTGTTGATATTGTTGGACCTTGTTGCTTACAGCTGGTGAAGATTGTTCCGAGGACACCTATGTCTCTCCTGAAGGTGAATGGTCTGGAGGAAGATGTACATCTTAAAGAGTAAGAAACCATGAGTAATTCATCTTTAACAGTTTAATAACCACAGAAGGATTTGAAGCTTTGCATGGTGGAGACACCGTGTATAAACTCTTTTATAGATGTGTGGTTCTCAAAAGAACCGGTGAGAAGTTGGATTTCGACGTTCCGGCCAGTGTACTCTGACCGTCCTCAGGAGAGTGTGGACGGCCAAAGTGTTGACTGATTAACTGACTGATTGATTGATTAACTGAATGAATGACTGATTAACTGACTGACTGATTAACTTACTACTGTTTGATTAATTGACTGATTGATTAACTGACTGATTTAAACTGACTGATTGATTAACTGACTGATTGATTAACTGACTGATTAACTGACTGATTGATTAACTGACTGATTGATTAACTGACTGATTGATTAACTGACTGATTGATTAACTGACTGATTGATTAACTGACTGATTGATTAACTGATTGATTGACTAATTGATTGCTTGCTTGTTGTTTCAGTGCCAAGGGAGAAGTGCTTGGTAAAATGAATAATTTCCGATTGATGACATCAGTCATCCATGCATCTGGTACTCTACTGCTAGACATGTCTCATATGTCATTATTAGAAGCATCTATGATGAAACATCCTATGTCTACACCAATGCCTCCACAGAACATAGGTAAGTTGGGCTCATGGTCGGTGTTTGTCTGTCTACTTGTGTGTTTTT
This sequence comes from Astropecten irregularis, assembly GCA_963971285.1. Lineage (NCBI taxonomy): Eukaryota > Metazoa > Echinodermata > Asteroidea > Paxillosida > Astropectinidae > Astropecten > Astropecten irregularis. Next base: position 1,475,253 of record OZ020251.1, on the reverse strand, counting down.
GTGTCAGGCCCTCCTAACTCTGGGCATTTAGTCTTTGAGAAATATCCTGCTAGGATCAAAATGTCAAGCACTCCTAACTCAGAGCATTAGCCTTTGAGAAGGATCCTGCTAGGATCGAAATGTCAAGCACTCCTAACTCAGAGCATAAGCCTTTGAGAAGGATGCTAGGATCAAAATGTCAGACCCTCCTATCTCTGACCATTGAGCCTTTGGGAAAGATCCAGCTAGGATCAAAACATCGGGTCCTCTTAACTCTAACCATTTAGCCTTTGTGAAAGATCCTGCTAGGATTGAAACGTCAGGCCCTCCTAGATCTGACCATTATAATCATTGGAGTGTTAAAATTTAGAATGTATCTGGTTTTGTTTTTCCAAAAGTAATAAACTTCTGCAAACTGCTCATCAGCCAAAATGACCTGAAATATATAAAATGCTTGGAGTTAGGAGGGCCTGATGCATTTCGATCCTGGCAGGACCTTTCTCGAAGCCTATAAGGCTATCTTTGGTTTTGTTTTTGACGGTTTGTTTTGGAACTTGGTTTGGCTAAATTTTAGTTGACGATTTCACTCTCTCTGTTGTTGTTGGTATTAGGAGGTGTAGATAATGAGAATGCATGGCCTGGTGATATGATTGAAGATGCTGGACAGAACATGGACGGCTCTCCTCAACATCCAAATGCCAGTATGATGAGCTGTAAGTCACACCAATGTGTTCATATTTGTCTCATGCTTTGCAAATGCAGGCTACCAGCCATGGTTTCATTTGATGTGCATTGCTTGTAGCTGGTACTCTGCTAATCGACTTATGTGTGTCTCACTCTCATGCTTTGATGTGCTGGCTACCAGCCATGGTGTCATTTGATGTGTATTACTTGTAACTGGTACTCTGCTGCTCGGCTCATATTTGCCTCATGCTTAGCAAGTGTGTTGGTTACCAGCCATGGTGTCATTTGATGTGTATTACTTGTAACTGGTACTCTGCTACTAGACTCATTTTTATCTTGGTCTCTCCACAGTGGATGATGTGGAGATGGATGATGTTCCTAATGAACCACTTGATGATATTCCACAACCAGACACCCACCAGGTTGGTTCAGAGTTTCAGACGTTTGAATCCTTCTCACAAACAATCTAACAAATTACCAATGTCAAATTACCAAATGACTTAAAAATTCAGTCAGTTTCCCTTGTGGTTATGATTATATTAATTTTAAAAAAAGCTGTATCTTCTTTGATGATCCCCCATGTACCGTTTCTCAGGTTGCAGCATTGCTGCGTGTATCACTAATGAGTGGTTTCATGGCTTCTGACTGCCAAACGAACAAAGATAATTGACGATTTCGGATTAGGGACACCGCCAACGTAGGGCTAGGGCTGGATAGCTCAGTTGGTAGAGCACCTGTACAGTATTCAGGAGGTGGCCGGTTCGAATCCCACTCCAGTCAATTTTTCTTTGTTCACTTTTCAATGACAAATTACCAATCTCATTACCTCTTAACCTGTTTGCCTTTTTTCCTTCTCTGCATAGATGGAGTTAAGGAGAGAGCTGAGGCCGGTTCGAATCCAACCTAAGCCTCCAATCCAATCCATCGATCCCTGGATAACACTGGATCCTCACCAGGCCAATTCCCTCCCAGAAAAACCCTTCAAGAAAGGTAATCAAATCATCGCAACAGAAAGATATCTCAGCCATTTTGTATTTTTTAGTAAGGCTGAGTCATCTCGGGATTTTTTTGTTCCGGAACCCGACCGAGTTTTTTCGGTCGGGATCCGGTGTTCCGATAAATTAATTCACGAAAAAATGACGTACTTTGGTGACCCCCAAAATAAAGAAAAACATAAACAATTCCGACATCGAACACGTGCAAAAAACACGGTTGGAGTATTACGCCGAATTACATGTACGCTTGTAATTTATTTGCGAGATCCCTGTAAAATATTCCTTCCGAAATTCCGAAGTATCAAAAATCGCGTTTTCCTGAGCAGCTAAATCTTACTTGAATTTCAATCAGTCTTTTTTGTCCTATTGGCCGAGTAGAAACATCGTTAAATCTTTCCGAAATCAACGGTCGCACTGTGAGTATTTCTTCCATGGTAAGACGTAAACAATCATCTCGCACGCCATGCCATTGCATTTCCCATGCATGATACTGGTACTCCGCGCAAAGTGCACCAGCGCAGCGAAAGTCTCAACCACGTGCGTCGGCAGGAAGCTTTCCGTACATGTACACATCATGTACATCAACATGTGTATACAGTACACAACGTGCGTACGATGTGTGTATGTGGCATGCACGGTGATGTAGCGCTCGGACGGACCGTGGACCACGATCGGGGGTCGGCAGCGGTGCATTAAAATGCGGTGGTGGTAGGCCTACACGTACGATCCGATCGACAGGACTTTTGACGTCGCTAGTTTTTCGCTACAGAAACTTTAACTTTACGATTGGTAAGATTGAATAAAAGAAACGTGATTTTTATTCAGATTTGAAGAAGAAAGTTAAGAAAAAGTATTTCTTATGTGTTTTATTGTTTCATCGGAACACCGGAACGAAAAATCGGAAACGGAATCCGATCGCATCGGTCGGAAATCGGCATTCCGACCGTTCCGACTCAGCCTTATTTTTTAGACATCCTGTTTTTGTCCATTGGTGACGCAATTATTTCAGAAATAGCTCAAGTTGGTTTCTGGAGTTCAAGGCTGATATTAATGATAACAGGGATGAGATTTCTCAGATTAAAATTTGATTTCAGATTTTTCTGTTTTGGTTTTCAGATTTTTTTATCACAGGCTGTGTACAAAAGTATAGGAGATTTTCAGATTTCAGACTTGTTATGCTCCCTGTCAGCTGTTTTCAGACATTTTTATCATTGGTCAATCCCATCCCTGTGAAAATGATAATAATATAGAACATTTATATTGCACAGCTACTATACGAATATACTCTACTGCACATTACAAATTTATTATAACCGACCAGGTTATAGGTCATAATTTACATTCCTGAAACCCTCTCAACTCTTTGTGGAGTGTACCATCATTATCATGCTGCTGCTGCAAAGCGTACAAAGGCTTATCAAACCACAAAGCCATCTCTACCCTCACAGGTACCCATTTACACCTGGGTGAAGAGGAGCAATATGTGACAAAGCGTCTTGCTCAAGGACGCAAGCACCATTAACCCATGGCTGGATTAGAACCGGCAATCTGTAGATTGACCATAAGACTTTGAGTTCAATATGCCAAACTACTAGGCCACAGCACTCCATGAGTACAGAGTAAAATATACAAACGATGCAATGTGAAGTCTGTTTGGTTTTTACCTGTAGGTAAACCGTTCAAGATACCAGCTTCCTTGTTGGCCGGTAACAGTAAGAAGAGAAAGAGGAAAGGTTCTCCTGAGGAGAGTCAGACCAAATCGCTAACACCCATCAATCAGTTCATCACCAAAGCTTGTAAGTATTGATCAACATGGCAGATAATCAAACATCAGTCTTATTTAATCTCTCTTCAGATTTACAGAGAACTTTCCTGAAATTTTCTAAAATCTCAGCAGTTTGTACTGGATCATTCCTGGATGGTATAGACTGAGGGCCTGTTTGTTTCAAGTACACGATCTGTGATCCGGCAGCACTCAAAAGCTGCTATGTATCGCATTTTAGAATATCCTGCCTGCAATGTGGATTTACAAGATCAAATATGGTTAAAAGCAAACAGGCCCTGAAGATGGAGAATCCAAATATCCCCCATATACAATTTCTCAGGTTGCAGCATTGCTAATGTTGCTCGTATCTTTGATGATCCTTTTGTTATTTGCGGTATGTGAATGGTTTCATGGCTTCTAACTGCCAAATGCACAAAGGTAATTGACTATTAGGGACACCGAAAATACACAAGGATGGGTAGCTCAGATGGTAGAGAACAAGAATTATTCCGAGGGGTCCCAGGTTCAAATCCCTCTCCAGTCAATTTTTCTTTATTCACCTTTCAATGCCTTTTTTCCTTTAGATTATTCCCACGCATCCAAGTTCCCAAACAACGCTCTCAAGAGGCCATTGTTTCCTGAGTTTGACAACTTGTACTATGTTGAGTTCAAACGACAGCAGGCAGCACGCAGGAAAGAAAAAGAGATTCTGGTAAGAAGATCTCCACGTTTGATGTCGTACTGTTTCTCTGTTAGTTTGTTTGTCCTAGCTGTCAGGTGGTTGCTCACTTCAGTCAGATATGGCATTGCCACCACCTTCTACATTTGTCTGCTTGTTTGTCTGTTCTGTCAGGTGGTTGCTCACTTCAGTCAGATATGGCATTGCCACCACCTTCTACATTTGTCTGCTTGTTTGTCTGTTCTGTCAGGTGGTTGCTCACCTCAGTGAACAATGACATTCTTGAGCCATGTTACCTTGAGTGAACTTTGAGAATTGTTAGAGGAGACCTCCCTACAAACTTCATTTGTCTGATCAAATTTGAAAATGACCTGAAACAGATCATTCTGATTCCGTTGTCTTTTCCTCTTTTCTTCTCCACTCAAAGGCCAGACAGGGAAGGTTTGAGGAATTGGCAGAGAGGGAGGCAGAGGATGAGAATGATTTCAACTCCGCCCCCAATGAGGAGCCCATTGATGCAGGGATTGATGATTATGGAGGGGCGGAGCATGATGATGATGATGGGGGCGGAGGAGGTTTTGATGATGATAACGGTGCTGATAATCAGTACGGTGAGTGTGATGTTCATTAAGGAGTAAATATGATTTGATTTAAGTCCTGGTGCATCTTTCACGAAAGTCTTATTTTGCGATCATCGCTATCACACTTGAGTTGAGATCACTAACTGCAAATCGAACATGTGATCAATCAGGATTTTTCCTAATTTCGGGATTTTTGTGACCACAATTTCTGCAATTTTATAGATTTTCAGCCCGATTTTGTGTGTTTTAGTCCACTTTTACGTTATTTTCATATACTTTCAGGATTTTTCCTGAAAAGTTAATCACACCCCTGCGCAAATTCATCGCCTTTGCAACGTCGCTGATTTTATGTCTCACTAATTTTAAGTTTTTCTTTTGTCATGTGACAGTCACTCATTCACATTTAACCAATTACAATACATGTATGTAATATTAACTACCGGTACCTGTTCTATCATTCTCTATTTTCACGTTACAGGTAGTGACGCACATAGCTCACAGGAAATAATCACCAGTTATGAGGATCTCGTTCGCAAGCATGTGGTACGTCTGAAACATTCATACAATGTTGTCAAGCCATTTCAAGCAAGCAGGGCCTAGATTCATGGCACTGCTTACTGCGGAGTTGAGTGCTTATGATCCTCATTCTACGCTTACAGGGCTAGCTTATGATCCCCTTTTTTATGCTTGCAGGGTTAGCGCCAAATTTCTAACCTAGCCGAGTATTAGCGAGAAATCCTAAGTTGCGCACACAATTGAATATTTCTTGCTAAAACATGAAATAGGATCTTATAAGCACAGAATTTTCTGCTTCCATAAGTGCTGATTCTATGCTTATGGTGAGCAGAGGACTTGGTAAGCATGGACTTACCAGGGACCAATTTCACAGAGCTGCTTAAGCACCAAAAATCTTGATAAATAATATCAGTATGCCAGCCGAAACTCCTTGTGAATGTTATGCTCAGCAAACAAAGGCCGAATACAAGTTAGAAGTGTTCAAAAACATCACATGGAAATTTGTTAGGTAATCCTGTTTGATCAAGAAAGACTTTTCATGCTTAAGCGGCCCTGTGAAATTGGCCCCAGGGTTCGATTTTACTAACGCTTTGCGATCATCTCTAAAGCCCAAATCCATCGTTAAACGGAAAATCGATTGCTACTTTGCATAGCAATTTTCCGTTTACAGATGGATTTGGGCCTTAGCAATGATTGCAAAGCTTTTGATAGTGAAATCGGCCCAAGGGCTTAAGCCAATAATATTTTCATTAATACAATCTATGAATTGCTTATTATGAATGATTTTTTATGTTTACCGTGTCTAGGAGAGATACATGTTCAGTGCCCAGCAGTACACACAGGTGACTGAGCTTGGTAAACGGGTGCAGAAATGGGAGGAAAGGATTACCCCTATCCTACACAGAGAGGTACGTACTGGTAGTCATCAGGATTCTGGGCATTCTAATCAAACTATAAGGGTCTGTAGACTCTATCCCCTTATTAACCTTTTGCACATTAAATCTGAATAGTATCTGGTACACAGGCTTCTTTCATTGCTTATAAACACACCAGTTTGAATTTCCCAGACTAAAGACTCTGTTGCTATATCACATTATGCTGTGCAAGCTTTCGCATAGCGATACCCATCTCTGGAATGGACTGGTTCCTTTGTGGCATTATCCATTGTGTACAGTGCATTGATGCAAGACATGTAACATATACCGGAAAGCAAAAGCTTGCACTGGCTTCTGACAACTTGCCACTCAAGATAGAGTTGTGAGCAGTCAAACAATAATCCAAAGCCTCTGAGAAAGATCCTGCTAGGATCGAAACGCGTCAGGCCCTCCTAACTTTAAGCAATAATCCAAAGCAATATTATACCCTGACTGATTGTCCAAAGGCTGTCATGTTATACTGAAAGGACCCTGACTGTGTCTCCAAACACTTGTCTAAGTTATTCATCGTGGTAGATACAAATAAATAAAATATATTTATCTGTTGTCACACGATGTGGTCAACGGTAGAGATCGCGACGTTTCGTATGCAAACTGCAATACTTCATCAGGCGATAGCAGTAGTCACGCTCGTGCTCCTTATATCTGGTTCCAGGGGATCCACTTGTCTATCTCCCCGACGAAAAATCAATATTAGCATTGATTAATTGCTGTACCCGCAGCGATATTGGATTCCCATTCGACTGACCCTGCTGACCCCACCTAGCTTGGTGGTCTAGTGGTATGGCATCTGCACTAGTAAGCAGGAGGTCATGGGTTCAAATCCCACCTGAGCCAGCACTCAAAAAGCATCAAGCATGCTGACCCCAGCTAGCTTGATGGTCTAGTGGTATGACATCTGCACTAGTAAGCAGGAGGTCATGGGTTCAAATCCCACCTGAGCCAGCACTCAAAAAGCACTAAGCATGCTGACCCCAGCTAGCTTGGTGGTCTAGAGGTAAGACATCTGCACCAGTAAGCAGAAAGTCATGGGTTCGAATCCCACCTGAGCCAGCACTCAAAAAGCACTAAGCATGCTGACCCCAGCTAGCTTGGTGATCTAGCGGGTATGGCATCTGCACCAGTAAGCAGGAGGTCTTGGGTTCGAATCCCACCTGAGCCAGCACTCAAAAAGCACTAAGCATGCTGACCCCAGCTAGCTTGGTGATCTAGTGGTATGGCATCTGCACCAGTAAGCAGGAGGTCTTGGGTTCGAATCCCACCTGAGCCAGCACTCAAAAAGCACTAAGCATGCTGACCCCAGCTAGCTTGGTGATCTAGTGGTATGGCATCTGCACCAGTAAGCAGGAGGTCTTGGGTTCGAATCCCACCTGAGCCAGCACTCAAAAAGCACAAAGCATGCTGACCCAAGCTAGCTTGGTGGTCTAGTGGTATGACATCTGCACTAGTAAGCAGGAGGTCGTGGGTTCGAATCCCACCTGACCCAGCACATGGTTTTCTTTGTTTCACGTACCCTCAAACAGTACTTAGTGTGAAATGCTGATCTACATCAATGAAGGGCAAGCCTAATTTGTATAACACTTATCATATTATATTCTTTCAGGAGAGGTTTGGGTTCTTTGACATCCACGAGTACGGGACAATCGTTATAGATCGGCTGCAAGAGGTTGAGAAACAAGACAAGAAGACTAAGCAGGTTATTCCATTCAGTAAGCTGGTTGAAGATCACAGGGCATATGATATCAGCAGGTTGTTCCTGGCTACATTGCAACTGGTAAGAGAAAGCTGTATCAGTCTAAGAGAGTGTTGAATAAACATGACGAGAGGGGAGGACAGGGATGAGATTGACCAATCTGAGAACAACTGACAGGGGGCATAAAAAACATCTGAAATCTGAAAATCTCCTATACGTTTGTTCATAGCCTGTGAGGAAAAAAATCTGAAATCCAAAACAAAAAAAATCTGAAACCCAAACCCAGGGGCATGATTTGTCAGGAAAAAATCCAGATTTCAGGAATTTTTTTTGTTACTTTCCTAGTACACAAGTATAGGAGATACATGATTTTCAGGATTTTTACCATGTTTTCAGGATTTGTTATGCCAGTGCAATCACAGCCCTGCAAAACAAAAAAATCTGATAACTCTCATCCCTGGGAGGAGGATATTTGACGATAGAGGGATGACATTTCCTCTGTAGAGATTATCGAGGACCGTGTGATACTGCACAATGCTATAACACTGCTGCCAGGAAATTCAAATATGATTGGTTGATATCAGGCCAGGGGTGGATTTCACCAAACTCATCGTAGCTTACTATCAGTCGTGGGACTTATGATGCATTGCAGCTCTATGTAGGGTACAATGGGTTATCCTTCGAAACTTGTGTTATGATCGATCATAGGGCTTCGTGAAATCGACCCCTGGAATTTCCAAGAGGTCATTGACCTTTATGAGGTGTGGCTGGCACTGAAAGAGGGCGCTGTTTAAAGTAGGTTTACCATGTGAAAATGGGGCATATTTTTTGCCCGCTTTAAATAGCGCCCTCCCCATACATCATCAAAGGTAGCTGATTATGGACCTTTACAAAATGAGGCTAGACTTGGGGATTATTTTGTACCGACGAAATGAAGGGCTTGAGATACATGGCAAAGCTGGAGCCTTTCTTCGGCTTTGTTATGTGGCCCAATCCCTTCATTTCGTTTTGTGGGCCTCAAATGGCGGTAGTGAAATAATTCCTAAGCCCAGCCTCAAGCCTGGTTTCGTAAAGGTCCCATGCTCATTGCTGACATCATGGCAGCCCTCAACTTATTTTACAAAGGGTGCGTTCGTTTAGCTTCCACGGGCCAGCCCTGACCTGGGAATGGTTGTGTTCTCGGCACAAAACAAGCGAGAGGTAGGGGATGAGGTTGACTGGTGTCGACTCATGTAGACTCGTGTAAGATAAACGAACGAACCCAAAGATCCCCAACAAATCTAAAACAATGAGGAAATGACTCCATTAACCATATTTCCGTTTTGTGTATTTTTGTTGTTCTCAGGCCAACTGCTACAATGTTGAGATTCACAGCAGCGGATCCGATGAAGAATCCATGGATACCATGGCATTGAAACTACTCAACAAGAAACGACACAATGAGGAACTGGAAGAGTATAGGGCGCCCTCTCTTGACAACTGATAACCAGGAAACATGAGAGGAATTCATTGTATTTAAATAGGCCGATTCCCAATGCCTGGCTGTGGCTCTGGCAATTGGCAGCTTGGCCATATTGCTACCGCGTACTAATTGTCCGACTTCGGCTGTGACCATGATGTCATAAATATCAAGCCACAAAGGAAAAAGAGAAAAAGTTGCTGCGTTGCACTGAAAACATAACTTTATCTTCTAAGCCACAAAGGAAGGTGCCTTCTTAGTGGCGGGGCGGACCTCACATTCGTTTAATTGTATACATGGATTCAAATCATCTACTGAGGGTGCGCCTACGTGGCAAGAAGGCGCATCCCAATTCTACTGGCTGAATCCAGTTCAAAGACGCAGTTGCAGCCACGACCGTAGTCAGCACTCAGCCACAGCCAGACATTTAGTACACGGCCTTACATTGTATATAACTTGTGTGGGTAGGATAACATTAAGCTATATATGGAGTCATTTTTATAAACCTGATAGGCACGTTATTTTGCAGAGCACAAATTTGAGCTGATTGTCAATTTTTACTTTCTTATTTTAATTGCAGATGGGATAGAGCATGTTTTACGGGTCGTTTTTGGAAATATAATCAGTTCTACATCCGGACAATACAAAAAACATTATTTTGTAATAAAGGCTACATCAAGTGTCCCATCACTCAAAATCAGCTAGGGCTTCATGTGACTTGTTATTTTACACACCTGTCTGTGGTAGCGGCTGAAGCAGTTTCCCATAGACTTGTATGTAAATCAAAGCCATAGTCTCATGATTTGGACAAGTCCTTAGTTTGGCTTAGCTGGTAATGTGTGGTAAGCAGCTCTCTTGTGTGATAGGTGCAGGTTAGGGTTAAAATTGTATAAATTCTTAATGTAAATACAGTACATGTATTGGAAGATGTACATGTACAATATGCTATGCCTTTTATCAATAAAAGCTATATTTTAGGTTCTGATTATGACCCATTGTATTTCTTGTGTGATTCAGCTTGTACAACCAGCCAACTTTAGTCTAGAACTTATTTAATTTGATTTTTGTTCACAAAATAACATGGAAATTAAACAAAACTGTAAATAAAATCTGATAAATTCTCCATGCAGTCTTATCCCTTGTTTTATCAAAATTCTGTTTTGAAAAATTTTTTTTTGGGTTTCCTTTGAAACTGCCATTTGAGGACATTTTCTTTTGGTGTAGAAAATCTTATAACAATTCCATATTTATAATTTAAACCCTGATGGTACTTGTATATTATTTCATAATCAGAATCCCACAAAGAATGACCTTATGGCAAACTATTGTCTACTTTTTCTACTTTGGAAAAGCACTCAATAAAATAAGCAGAATCCGAGTATTTAATCTGATTACTGATTGATTTCAGAGTTTCATTTATTTACAATTCAAAAATATAGACTTGAATTATTATTAAATATTCGCCATGCATGTTAAGCATTACAAAATCTCAAAATCACATAAAAATTAATAAAATTCTAAAGCCTTTCTTTACAAATCCTGAATATATGCTTATTTCAATATTTGAAGCTATTAAAGCGCCTAAAAATGCAAATTACTTGTGTTAATAATGCATATTGGATCTCAATGCGACACTAATCGACAGACAGAGCAGAGAATCATGCGGCCGTTCCTACATGACACACATTCCTGTTATAACATAATACTGTGGAACGTAGCTGTAACAAACACGCCTGGCTGGATGCACAGATATTGTCCGTTATTCAGTTTGTTCATTATGGTGATTAAAAGAACCATAATACAATATGTTTTGCACACAAAAATTGGGAGCAAAGAATAATGTTCAGTATAGCCAAATATAGTGGTGTTCGCTATTAAGCAACGTTCCACTGTACACATACAGGATGTCATATGAATGGTTCAACTTTGGAACCAAATTACCAAAACATGTCATCTTTACATCAAAACTGACCAAAAATTTAACATTTTGATGTCCTATTGTATGCAAGGCCCAGCAAGGAAAAAATGGGTGGTTAGACTAAATTGATTAATACCTTTTTGTAATTCTGCCAATTTTTGATAGATTATTTGACAAACAGAGGACCGTCCAGATTTTAAGTAATCCTGTGGGTACAAAATTGACAGAAATTGTTTGATAATAATGTAAAATATCAATAGAGTAATCATGGATCTAAATTAATAGCACTTGGCCATGGTCCGTTGGCCCGGGGCCACCAAAAACAATAATCGGGCCACTGATTTGAGGAACAATGCCAGTGCAGTGCACTGTCCACTGGCCCTGCAAGCTACCAAGAGAGTTAATTTTGACCCCTGGTAAATATGTTTATTTTTGGTAGACATTTTTTGTTGCAGGTTAATCATTGCTGGGCATTAAGCAAATAGTAACAGGTGTGGGGAACTCACCACTGTGTGGCATGTAACTTGGTACCATATGTCCATGTTCATGAACCTACAGACTGATACCAATGATGACGTCAACATTGGGACATTCTAACATACATCTAAGCCAATACAAGTAATAAACTGCTGCAAACTGCTCATCAGCCAAAATGACCTGAAATATATCAAATGCTTAGAGTTAGGAGGAACTGACGTGTTTCGATTCTAGCAGGATCTTTCCCATATACATGTATATCCTTTGAGAAAGATCCTGCTAGGATCGAAACGCGTCAGGCCCTCCCAACACTAAGCATATATCTAAGCCATTACACCAAAGCATTCATTACTTCCAGCTACTACGCTATCTAGCAACAATCAGGAGCGATTTGAGGCTTTGCATGGTGACAATTGCTATGTGGACCGGTTTGCGGAAACACCATGTAAGAATCGTTCGTACTTTCGTACTTCTATTTCGTTCACACTTCTTGTAAGGTCTCAACGTTTCGACAGTCTCACTGATAGAAGTGCAAAAGTATGAATGATTCTTACATTCCGCAAACCAATCTACATAACAATCAGAGGCTTGATTCTCTCTGTATAGGCCTTATTCACGGTACATCCATCCTGCATTAGAGGCAGTGCAATCAAACCGAGGCTTGGATTCAAAATAGTCTGGTACCCGTTTTCTTTTTAGAATTGGTGTTTTGTTATCTTACAAGGGTAAACCAGGAAGGTGACAAGATGGATGCACCATGAATAAAGGCCTATAGATCTATCATTACAAAGCTCATAAACTTCATTCAATTACACAATATCAATGCAGCTGCAGAATTTTTAAAGCATTTTTCAAGATAAAATTCACTCTGAGCATGGAATATTATAGGTTTCACCAATCAATGCCAAAACAAAAACGGGAAAGCTAACACCAAAACAAAACAAAACAAAAAATACATTGGAATATATCTAATAAAATTAAATTTATAATTTCTCTAGAAATTGAGTAGTGTGTATTATCTACTTCAACCATATTTACATCTCAGAAAAAAAAAAAAATTATTTGTAATGTGAAGGTTTGAATGCATTTTCACTGATGGATTTTAAAACGCTTGTATGTATGTTTGCACATCATGACATGTATTCATTAATGCAATGGCATCAAAGTTGATCAGAGATTGTCAAAGCAAAAATGACACACAGCAGTAAAGTATTTAAAGCCCAGATGTTTGTTTTGCAAGTAAAGCTCTACATGTAATTCCGATCATAGAGGTCTTTCACAATGCACACACACACAAAATTACAGGTATGCAAAAAAAAAAAAATAAATAAAATAGCTGCAACCATTGGTTGCATTCGTTTACATGTAGCTCCCCCGGGTCGACACCAGTCAACCTCGTGCCCATTCTCTCGCTTGTTTTGTGCAGTAAAACACAACCATTCCCAGTAAGGGCTGACCCGTGTTAGCTAAACGAATGCACCACTCATGCTAAATTAACGTTGCAGTCAAGATTTATACTATAGCAGGAATTTGAAAGAAGATGTCAACATTGTTATAACGCTGCCAACAAGTACAAGCATTCAATCAGCAACGCCTTAAGCACCTGTATGTTGCAGGTGACACAAAGTGTTGCAAACTGAATTTCCAAAAGACCCATCTAGTTAAAATATAGACTTGCAGGCAAGTTGGTTAAGTCACGGTGATCGTCTCTTCTTTCACGCAACTCTCGCAAAACCGCTCTGCTTTCTCGCGAGACTCATGGCTTACAACGACTTGCCAGCAAGTCTAGTTAAAATATTGATTATGTGATATAAAAATTAATTGTGATAGGTAAAAATCTCATTGTAAAAAGATAATCATATGATGTTTACTCAGCTACAGTTGTAATGCAGACGCCGTTGTACTTTCAATCGGTGATCTGGTGTGAATACATGAGCTATCTGTAATTCCGTTGAGCGAATACGATCCATGAAACGACATCGATCTCTAGCCATCTCTTGCCATGGTCCTTTACGACTGTCACTGTACTCATTGCTCCATGTAGGTACTTCAAAGGAGATGATAGTCGGAGATGCTTCACAGAAGTGTACCTGGTAGCATATGGGAGACAAAATTCAATCACATTAACAAGGATACAAAACAAGTACTAGCGTGTGTCACATGTGATGCAAGTTCCTTGGGAAAATTGCAGTTATGGGTTTATACACTGTATCGTACATGTATGCATTATTTTGTACATGAGAGCCGTGATTTTTCTGTAATAATGTACTAAGAATACCCATCATGGGACTGGATAGCTGAGGTGATAAATGCTGATATGTTAATCATACAGTCTCTCCAAGGTTCAATTGATTGTTAGAACATTGTTCCTTCAGGTCAAAATGTAACAGCTTTTAATTTTTCTTCTTCTGTGTGTGATATCTGTCAAATCATTAGTAGAGTTTGTATTCCCAATGTAAAATGTTTCATTCAAATTACTCTCATTTCTGAAGTTATTATTTAAGAAGTGAAACCCCTCTTAAACACTGGTCATATAATTGTGGCAGTGTTCTTTGTAATACTGGCAAATGTACATTCTATTGAACTGCATTCAAAGATTAATATGGGATCCTTGTTATTTGAGGTACAGCCCAAGGATTATGTGCCCGTTAACTGTTCAGAGACTGGATTTATTCAAGTTTGAAGATCAACTGTGATTGTCCACTTAAGTATATTGACGGTAGATTTACTATCTAAATTGCCACAAATTATCCCTCTTAGTGGAGAGAACCAATCATATATTTACCTTCTTGTTGAGACTTGGTCTGTTTTGTCCTGATCCTTGGCCTCCACAGGGAATCCACAAGCAGCCGGTGCTGGAAGCACGCTTCAGCAACGGCTTCGTCTCAGGAACTCTGGGTATCTCTACGGCTGACTTTCGACGCGGAGCTCCCTCAGATGAATCAAACACGGTGTAATCTGTGTTTATGCTCAGGGAAACCGGTCGGATGGCGGAATTGGGTTCCGCGGGAAGTTTCTTCGCAGGGTGAGAATGAAGCTTCCAGCCTTGAAGGGGACTGTAGGGATCGTCCGATGTCTCGAAGCACTCCCAGGCTTGGTCGGGTTCATCTTCTATGCCATCAAAGTCATCCTCATCTTCAATGGCATTATCAGAATCAGACTCATCAATGCCCAGAATGAAGAGAACAGATGGATGAAGATTCACAGATTTAGGGGGAGGGACACTTCCTTGCCCTTGAAATGTTAGGCATTCAGGAGGTGTCCTGGATTGCATAGGCTTCTTTTGTAGTTCAGTCTTCAATTGCACTTTAGCGTTAGGTTTCTGACTTGTAGTGGTTGCGTTCTCTGTCCTGGTTTTAGAATTGTTACACATCCAGCCGTTCAGAGGGTTATATGGATCGTTAGTTGGGCAGAAAGACTTCCATAGTTGGCATTCCTCTTCAGATTCCTCTTCATCCCATGAATCTGAGTCTTCCGCAGAAGCTTCCTCAATTTCATCTTGCTGTAGATGCAGCGATGATATCCCAGAGTCTATCTCATCATCTCCGAACGAAGAATCGACTTTGCTTGCGTCCACATCCCTTTCTTTACCTAGTTGATCTGTTCGGTTAGCACACTTCCAACCGTAGAGCGGATTGTAGGGGTCATTCCAGCATTTCAAGAAGTCCCAGGAATCTGAGGAATGGGATGGAGACGTTGCCGTGGAGTCCCAGTCAGAGTCGCTGAAGTCGCTGTCATTGGCGACTGTTTCGGACAAGATGAAAGCCAGAGAAGAGTGAAGTGGCTTGGAGTTATGATGAGAATCGGAAGACACAGTTTCTGTTGAAGATGATGGGATTTCTGTTGAAGATGGAGTGGAGATGCTTTGTGTGTGGACTGGAGGAGTGTCTTCATTAGCAATTGATGCGATAGGTCTATCTTCATCATCCTCTTGCAGAGCTTGTCTCACACAAGGCTGTGGAAGATTAGTAACAGTCTGCTGTGTACATGCAGTAACCATGCAAACAGGATTTCTATCTGTAGTTTCGTTATCCTCAGACTTTGACCTATGGGAGTGTGTTTCCGGTTCAGTTGGTACACAGCAATCTGTTTCCAGCTGGTCAAAGTCAATGAGTGATGATGCAATATCTGTCTGCTGTAATGCCTGCTTCTCCAGCAAATTTACAATCGGCCCAGGGTCAGGAATTTTTCCATTTTGATCATTTATTTCTCCTTTCGCGAGGTTCACATTGGTTATCACAGACTCCCCACAGTCATTTTTCTTTTCGGACTCTTTCAAGTCTAGAGGCAGTTTGCAAGTCTCGATACTTCCTCCTAAATCTTGTTTCTTGGGTTTGGCTTTCATGGGTGACTCTGGTCTGGCGTGTTGTACAGGTTTCTGTCCATGACAACGCTTGCTTGGAAGTGGTGTTGTATTTTTAGGACTGTGAGTCTGAGACGGTCTTTGTGTTTGATGAGAACATCCTGTAGATTTAGCAGGGCTTTTGTTTTGATGAGTCATACCAGTCTGCTTTTTCATCATGATGGGATTTCTGCTAGACTGGTCCCTGTGACCGCAGCATGGGGCGTTCTTCTGTTGGTTATTTTGATGAGTCACGTGACACTGCATTTGGACTGCAATGGAGGGAACTGAGGTCTGAGTCGTGGAATGGGGTACGATTCTAGGCACAGACATCTGACACTGCAAAACTGTTCTTTTCTGGTTGTTTACGCAGCCGATGTGATCCATGACCTGTGATCTGGGTGCGGCTGATGCAATCCTGGGGTCAATTAATGAAGCACAATGATGTAGGGAGGTTCTTTGGTGTGGGATGAAGTCGTTTCTCCTCAGGTACGGATGCGGGTGTCGATGATGATGATAACGGGAAGTGAAGTTAAAGCAACGGAAAGGTTGTGATGAAGGACGACTCTCTACGTTCCTTGCATAAGGATGATAAATTCCTTCTTCCACGTACCCATTCATCACCATGCCTCCTTGTTCATGTTTCACATACTGCATGTTATTGCCTTGATGATGTTGTCCTTGTCGTTCCATCTCAACTTCTCGATGATCAAATTTTGCAGTCAAAACGTCTAGATTTACTTGATCAGTTTGATCAGGCAGACTTGTTTCAGATCCTCTCATTAAATTCATAGTCGTCTGTCTTACACCCCCTGATGAGTTGATACCACAACTAGTGGCAGAAAAGGCAATCCTTCTGAAGTGATCAAAAATACCTGAGGGCGTCGCTGTTGTATTTGATTTGGCGCAGATATCCACTGAATCTGACCCACTTCGTTGAAAACTTGAAGGGCCGAAAGTTCTGAAATCTACCGTATCCTCAACAACAGAATCTCCTGTACTGCTCAGTCTAAGGAGTGATGGGGGCTTACCAAGTCTTGCCTCACTCTTACGATTCTGACAATCTGTCCTTTTTGTTTTTGAGAACCACCAACCGGGCCTGCCACAGTTATTCGGCCATATGTTGGAGTGACAAGAAGATGATGATCGATCCAGATCCATCTTGATAAAGAAAATCTCTCAGTTTTTCTTTAAAGAGTTTAAATCAACGTACAGCAAGGAATGAAATCCTTTCTGTAAACCCTAGAAGTTTACATGTCCTTACCCATGTCGGCCATGATTACACTGCGCAAATTGTCCGATTTCCAGCAGGAAACACGAGTGATTCAGAACGGTAATAATCCACCGTATGCCACACGACTAAATCCACACCCAACTTCGGGAAATGACAGAAATTGTCCATTTGTCCCACGGAATTCTGCCTCCAGTTTGCGATTTTCTCACTCAGACATGCTCTTGAAGTTTCAATGTATTGGTAATGCTCAATTGGTGAAGAATCAGACGCCATCTTGAGTACAAATTATTTCGTAATTGTCAGCAGTATTTCAATCTCGATTCTGTACATTTCGTGTTCTCAGTGTAAAATGATGCATGATTCATGTCATTTGCATGTTACATACGTGCGTTATGCGCGCGCGCCATTGCTTGGGGTCACTAAGGTCAAACTGTGCCCCATTACTTCCATACCGATAAATAAAGTAGTTCCACTAGAAAGACATCATATTAATTTCAGCAAGAATAAAAGACTAAAAAGCCAATTTATCAGCAACATAAGTATCTTTCATGTGTTTCATGCTCTATACAAAAACAATGAAGTGAAAACTCTTAAGAATTGGGGAGAACACGGTTGCTACGTGCGGAATAATAGTTGACAAGTTATGTAAAAATAGAAGGATGACACCCGTTCTATTTTTAGAATTACAAGGAAAATCGATTGATTCCGGAAAGGTCTAGACTAGACTCGATCAGTCGCTTCTAGTGTTTTGGATTGAATTTACTTTCTTAAAGAAAGAAGAAGACAAAAAGTATCGTCGTTTAAAAATTATGATTTGTTTTGCAAGTTCCCAAATAAGCCACGTTTAAATGGTAAAGCTCAGAAAATAAATTAATTAAATAATTTAAGTTATTGTGATGTGATGAGACATGAGAGGTTATTTTAACAGGAATGGGTATGGGGTATGAAGGGGTTTCCCAGCTGGGTGCAACTACAATATTTATTCACCTGTGACAAATGTTCATTCATCACAAAATCTGAATTGTTCAGTCAGTTTTGGCGAAACAGCCTTAAACTTGACCTGAAACTGATCTATGAATGTTCTAAACCGGATACATAATTCCCCCTTTTTGCAGTCAGCATATCACGGCCTAGTATAATACAGTAGGCCTACCTTTGTTTTCTTGCCTCTATTTTAGAACAACCTTTTCAATTCAATTCAATAGCACATTTATCTTTCGTTTAATTTCAAACGAAAAGAGAGTGAATACATTTTAAAATGATGATAAATAAATACGTTTTGTTTTTGTTCAGCGCCACATGTTTTATCAAAAAAGTGGGTTACCTCACCGAGTCATTAGCCACAATGAAATAATCGGCCGAAGTTCTATTGGGGAAGACCCATGCTTCATGTGGCAATGGGCCAGTATTCAAGATGACGCCATAACATTTCCAATTTCTTCATAAAAAAAAGTGGTAAAACGCTGCCAGAAATGTCAAGTTTTACAGAGAGCTGTCCTTCCTTTCTTATATGCACAGCAGTTGGTTGCTTCCAATTAAGTTGCCTTTAATAATAATTGCCTGTCTCGACATGGCCGGCCCTGCATGAGTGAAAGTTCACCATTAATTATGAGATTTAGGTACATCGAACAATCCGGAGTTCATCATTTGCGATCTCAAAGTCCAAATGTTTTCAATACAAGTAATAAACTGCTACAAACTGCTCAAACAAATGAATATTGACCTGAAATATATCAAATGCTTGGAGTTAGGAGAGCCTTGAGAAGGGCCCTGCTAGGATCGAAACGTCAGGCCATCCTTATACTTCAAGATTTGTTCACTAAGTTAATTACTTCTAATTCCTGGAATGTGTAAAGCATCCTAGAGATTCCACTTCGTGATTTTTTTTGATTTTCTATCTCCGAAACTATACATATTTCTGTTCTTATTTTTTTTTATCCCGATTCATCTCTTTCACAGATCATTGTGAAGATGTAACAAGGTCTTGGTTTCCATCTACTCTCATCATCCCTACCTCATCAGAAAATGGAAGAGTCCGGACAAATAAGGTATGAAACTGACAAAGCAATGTTTACATTTCGTTTGTTTATTATCATATGTCAATATCAATGTTATAATTATTATTGTCTGTGAGTTTATACAAAGATTAATTTATAGCATACAACAACCAAAGCAGGCAGAGTTAACTCTGAACGGGCTTAAAGCCATAATTCTGTGCTCTTTTTTACTACCTAGCAGGAGTTCAAATTGACCAAAAGTTTTGGGGTTTTTCACAGAGTGAAATTACAAATGGCGTCTTAACATTGACTTCACTTTTCATACTATGAAAATATGGGCTAAATATGTGTTTCCTTTCGGGGTTTGTGGCACTAATCACATTCTTTGTATTCAAGAATGTGAAATTAAATGAATATGTGATGTTCTAGAAACAAACATCAACTTAGGGTATTAATTCCAGTGATCTTGTGATAGGGAGCAGTCAGATGTATAGTGTGAAATGCTGAAACATTATTCTACAATGTTTCATGCCAATTAAAAATGGCCAGCAACATTCCTTGTGAATTTGACCCGAATGTGACTGCAAACTTACAATGTGACCTATAAATTGAGTGGAAAGTCGGCAGGTGTTATCCACCTGTTCAGCTATTCAATGGCAACATTCTGGATGACCACTCCCATCTCACTTTTCATGCACTGTCTCAGATTCCAAAAGACAGAAGAAAATTGCCCTCCAGTGTAAACGGCATAATTGGAGAGCTCATTTCGACATCAGTTCACTGGTCATATTTTAATTGTGGATTTTAGTGACAATCCACCTGTTGTGTGGCCCACTTATAAAGTCAAAAATATCCATGGTCGCAGAGTGAACATCTTAAATATATGAATGCAAATATATTACAAATCTTTACACTAACTTTTTGTTTTCTTGTTAATTTTCAATAAGTATTTTACAACCAAGAGAAATAAATAAAATGAAAGAATACAATAATCAGGTTAGTTCACTCTAGGGCACGAAGCAACACTCCAGCTCAGGATAATGATTAAATGCGTCGAACAAAACTACTAAGAAACTGAAATTTCAAGAAATGAAGAAACTAAGTTGAGGGGAATACGACCAGGAATCACAAAATGAGTGGAGAACAACCATGGGACGTGCTTAGCAGACAAACTTCCTAATTAAAGAAAGGTGTTTTTCAGCTATCAAACGTCACCCAGAACAATCATTGTATTGTAAATCTCTTACAATTCCACTGCTTATTTAGCTCTGAAATTACAACAAGCTTAGCATAATTGACCATGTAACCCATTAGTTCACAACTGTTCTGCTAGATACTCTTTAAACTGCCCAGACTGCCCAAGAATTCCATGGCATCAACCCAAACCCTCTATATATTATTACCACGAACGGCAAGGGCTGCTTACCACACATTACCAGTCTCCACTAAGGAACTGGATCATCAACTATGTATTATCATGTAAACCACACTGTGGTGTATTGTGGTATTCACGCTACCACACTTACCACAGGAAAAGCTGTGTAAGGTAATTTGTGGTATGCAGGAGGGTTAGGGTTAATTAATGACTCATTGACAATACAATGTCTCTAATATCACTCTTCTAACGCGTCACTGAATACTGTGACTCAAATTGAGTTTGAGTTACTTTAAGACAGTGACTCAAGGAAGGTCACTCGGTCAAGTGACTTGGAACAGACTCAACTCATTGTAACAGGTGGTCATAACCCAAGGCAATATTAACCAGATTTGTTTGAGGAATAAGGCAAGAAAATAATTATGGGATATCTCAACAGTAGTTGTCTCTCCACATATTTTATGATCCCAGGCTTACAGAATTGCTTAATAACGTGACTAGATGAACATTTAATTCCTAAAAGGTTGCATAGTTTCTCTCATGACAGCAGAAAAATATACAGGAATGAAATGAGGAAAAGCAGAAATATAAAACTATTTCATAAAACGCACACGTATAAATTGCAATTCCAGTTACACTGAAACTTGTTGAATGAAATCCAGCACGCAGCTTGACTGAGAAAACCAAGAATAATCTCAAATATTTTGATTTCTACTAAGCCCGATGTATACAACAAAATACTCTTGTTCAAATACATGGTGTATTTGTATCTGAAAACTAAAATAAATACAGAGTTTACACATGAACATCAAAGTTCCTACAAATACACGTTTTTTGTTGTTTTTTTTTTACAATTAAAACTATAAACTGTCCAGAAATGGGGCAAAAATAATGTGAAGAATGTAAACTCACCCAACTTGAGAAATGAAATGAAATATTTGTAACTAAAAGGCTTTCTGCCATTCAAATATCTACGCAGTTTGGGAAAACAATGACAAGTTATATGTTGTGTATGTGAATGATAAAACTGAGGAATAATACCCAAAACTCTTTGAACTACGAGAAAATATAAACAAAATTGTTACGTTCCTTTGAATTTATGGCAAAGTTGAAAAGAAGGCAGGGAGGAATTACATGGGAGATGATTTGATAAACAAGGACTCTGGGAGTTGGATCATATTGGACAAGATGTAACACGTCAATCCTTTACTAATTTTTAAATCGGCAAATTATCCTAAAATTCACTCCATCATTCACTTATAATTTTTAAAAGGGAGAAAATTACCAAGTCGTATTACCTACAAAGTGTGTGCATGTATCTAGTCACATGACCCAGTTCCAAATGCTTCATCACTGAGTCACATGTCAGTCACATGACTGCGTGAACATTAACCAATAATTATCTGACCAACAGCCAATCAAATGCTTTTAATAGTCCAGCTATGAGCCCTAACATCAAAAATTCTAAGTTGCCAAAAAATTGTAACATTTTTAATATCAACATCCCAATAACTGCGCTTCTAAGGCATCAAATAATGAAAAAGTTCACTGATCTCTGTATGGATTACCATGATTATATTAATTTTTTTCTCCCTTGCTAAGCATGTATTTCTTTCTCCACATTGGCTAATAATCTACATTGTACACCGTGGATGTTTATACTCAAATTTCCTGTTTACAGATTTTTGTAATTAACTTCTATCTGTAGTTGGGCATTTTTAGTATCCAAGGTTACAATATCTAAGGTAAAAATCTCACATGGTAACACCGGTGCTATGGTTACCCAATCTTAAAAGCATTATACAGGATTTCTAAGACTTGCCTCAGTCAAACAGAGGTGCATCGGAATTTGACGGAGCTGCTTACCAGTAAAAATATTGCTTAACAAGTTTTCAGCTGGGTACCGGTCATCATATAATATTTTGGCTGGTAACCGTTGTTTGATGCTTACAAGTATTCAGCTGAGTACCGGGCATCATATAATATTTAGGCTGGTAACCGTTGTCTAATGCTTACAGGTTTTCAGCTGAGTACCGGTCATCATATAATATTTTGGCTGGTAACCGTTGTTTGATCAATCAATTTGCTATGCTTAGCAACTTTGACAAACCAGGCTGTGGGTACCAGGGAGTCGTGACTGCATTCTACTGCTTGTTTATGCTTTATGCAAACAATGTACAATATAAACAAATTTCCTAAAATGATAGTTGAAAGTTTAAAAGTTAAGTACATCTTTCTGAAAACCACTGAGTGAGACCAAACCCTGTACTGTGGTTCTGACATGGATATGAAATTGTCTGTATTACATGTCACCTGGACCCAATTTCATGGAGCTGCTAAGCACACAAATTTGCTTAGCACAAAAATGTCTTGCCCAATAAAACAAACCACCGTTGAACATTCCATTTGATATTCATGGTCAGCGAACAACAGCCAAAGAACAATCACAAGTGATGCATAACACATGGAAATTTGGTTGTTAACCCTGTTTTTATTAAGACAGAAATGTCATGCTTAGCAAATTTTTGTGCTAAGCAGCGCCGTGAAATTGGCCCCTGTTTAACATTGCTTATTCCATATCTCTCGTCAATATCTACAAGTATCTAACAATGTCTTTCAAAATTAATTGAAAACAATCCGAGTTTTGACCTGAACTATATCCTTTAACCGTTACAATTCATTACAACAGATACCCATAATGCTTCCGATGTTAACATACAACACGACTCCACTTCTTTTCTGGTCACAGACTTGGGAGGTGGCTGAAATTTAGGAGGCATTTGTGGACAGAAGGGCTGATAAACCTGAAATGAAATTGACTAAGGATGCTAAAATTCTGTATAATGACATTTCACTCTCATCTCTAAGCTGCAGTGCTTGAACAGCTAAGCCTATAGGTCCAGGGGTCGATTTCATGAAGCCCTACGATCAATCGTAACTCAACTAACAAAGGATAACCCATCGTAGGGGCCTACAACGCAGTACAAGTCCTACGATTGATAGTAAGCTACGATGAGTTTGGTGACATCGACCTCAGGCATGTGAGTAGGTTCTAGGTTCTGTGCTGAGTAGAGAACTTCTAGGTAGCTGTGTCTGTACTCTATATGATCATGTTCTACGTAGCTGTGTTTGAGTAGACAAACTTTTTGGAGGATTCAATCCTGGGAGCAAAGCCTAGAGAATTAAATAAGATACGTCACGTGAGAGATGCGATCCCCATCTGAAGTTATGAACTTCCGCTGGCGTTATTTGAAGCCGACTTTGAGTTGATATTGTTCAGTCCCAGCGCTTCTATAAGATCGTCTAAAACTGCGTAATCCTTGGCATCGAGAATGTGAAACTCCTGTGAGAAGAGGACCATCTGACAGAAGAGACTGTTTAGATGTCGATGGAGGTCAAAGTGCACTAAGAGTTCATAATGAGCATGGTAGATGTGTGCCGTTATATGAAACAGTAATCTTGTGATCCGTAGGACGAGCTGTTCAAAGTCCGCTGGGAAGACATGGCCTGTGGAAGTAAAAGCAATGCAGAAAAGACTCTGTGTTACCACTATTCAATCGACATTAGACTTTTACATCAGAAATAATCACAGATTCAGTCAGATGTGATGATTTCTACAAGCCTCCACAAAATGGGCAGAATTCCGGCAAATTTGAAAGTGGGATATCACTTCTGCTGAAATGAGATGGTCAAGAGTTTTGCTACAATATGATACTTGAAGATTTAATGGGCCCTAATCCATAGAATGTTGCCTTGGAATAGTTTAACAGGTTGATTCCACCTGTCACATTTCCACTTGTTTTGAGATGGCAGATGATGTGATCCTGTAAGGATTTCCTCAGATTGGTGGTTCGAATCCACACCGAGGATCCTACTTCTTTCAACCCATAAGTAAATAGGTGCCGCAGGGGTCAAAATTAACTTCAGTCTCTTGGTGGCACACAAGGCCAGTGGACAGTGCACTGCACAGACATTGTTCCTCAAATCAGTGGCCTGATGATTGTTATTGGTGGCCTGCAGGGCCAGTGGACAGTGCACTGCACGGGCATTGTTCCTTAAATCAGTGGCCTGATGATTGTTATTGGTGGCCTGCAGGGCCAGTGGACAGTGCACTGCACTGGCATTGTTCCTCAAATCAGTGGCCTGATGATTGTTATTGGTGGCCTGCAGGGCCAGTGGACAGTGCACTGCACTGGCATTGTTCCTCAAATCAGTGGCCTGATGATTGTTTTTGGTGGCCAGCAGGGCCAGTGGACAGTGCACTGCACTGGCATTGTTCCTTAAATCAGTGGCCTGATGATTGTTTTTGGTGGCCAGCAGGGCCAGTGGACAGTGCACTGCACAGACATTGTTCCTCAAATCAGTGGCCTGATGATTGTTATTGGTGGCCTGCAGGGCCAGTGGACAGTGCACTGCACTGGCATTGTTCCTCAAATCAGTGGCCTGATGATTGTTTTTGGTGGCCAGCAGGGCCAGTGGACAGTGCACTGCACGGGCATTGTTCCTCTAATCAGTGGCCTGATGATTGTTTTTGGTGGCCAGCAGGGCCAGTGGACAGTGCACTGCACTGGCATTGTTCCTCTAATCAGTGGCCTGATGATTGTTATTGGTGGCCAGCAGGGCCAGTGGACAGTGCACTGCACTGGCATATTGTTCCTCAAATCAGTGGCCTGATGATTGTTTTTGGTGGCCTGCAGGGCCAGTGGACAGTGCACTGCACTGGCATTGTTCCTTAAATCAGTGGCCTGATGATTGTTTTTGGTGGCCAGCAGGGCCAGTGGACAGTGCACTGCACTGGCATTGTTCCTCTAATCAGTGGCCTGATGATTGTTATTGGTGGCCAGCAGGGCCAGTGGACAGTGCACTGCACTGGCATATTGTTCCTCAAATCAGTGGCCTGATGATTGTTTTTGGTGGCCTGCAGGGCCAGTGGACAGTGCACTGCACTGGCATTGTTCCTCAAATCAGTGGCCCGATGATTGTTATTGGTGGCCAGCAGGGCCAGTGGACAGTGCACTGCACTGGCATATTGTTCCTCAAATCAGTGGCCTGATGATTGTTATTGGTGGCCTGCAGGGCCAGTGGACAGTGCACTGCACTGGCATTGTTCCTTAAATCAGTGGCCTGATGATTGTTTTTGGTGGCCAGCAGGGCCAGTGGACAGTGCACTGCACTGGCATTGTTCCTCTAATCAGTGGCCTGATGATTGTTATTGGTGGCCACTGGCCAGTGGACAGTGCACTGCACTGGCATTGTTCCTCAAATCAGTGGCCTGATGATTGTTATTGGTGGCCAGCAGGGCCAGTGGACAGTGCACTGCACTAGCATTGTTCCTCAAATCAGTGGCCTGATGATTGTTTTTGGTGGCCAGCAGGGCCAGTGGACAGTGCACTGCACTGGCATTGTTCCTCAAATCAGTGGCCTGATGATTGTTTTTGGTGGCCTGCAGGGCCAGTGGACAGTGCACTGCACTGGCATTGTTCCTTAAATCAGTGGCCTGATGATTGTTATTGGTGGCCTGCAGGGCCAGTGGACAGTGCACTGCACTGGCATTGTTCCTCAAATCAGTGGCCTGATGATTGTTATTGGTGGCCTGCAGGGCCAGTGGACAGTGCACTGCACTGGCATTGTTCCTCAAATCAGTGGCCTGATGATTGTTATTGGTGGCCTGCAGGGCCAGTGGACAGTGCACTGCACTGGCATTGTTCCTTAAATCAGTGGCCTGATGATTGTTTTTGCTGGCCCCAGGCCAGTGGACCACTGTTAATTTTGACCCCTGTTAACTGGTACCAGTGAAGGTACAGATGGCTCAATGCTTTGTGTTTGATCAGTTTTCATGTGCTTAAATGTGATCCTGTAAGGAATCTCTCAGATTGGTGGTTCCAACCCACCCCAGGGATCCTACTTCTTTCAACCCATGAGTAAATAGGTATCGGTACCAGTGAAGGTACAGATGGCTCAATGCTTTGTGCTTGATCAGTTTTCATGTGCTTACATAGAAGCCAGGCCTGTACACTCCACAGGGTTTGAGGTAGTCTCAGGCCCAAAAATTTGATATTTTTCTTGTCAATTTTGATTACCTACCACTTTAGACATCTACCGTTTCATATTGGAAGGTCTTGTGCATTGATATTCTATAACTTACCGTATCTCGTTGGTAAAACCGTTTCGTCCATGATGTGTTTCTGTATATATGACATAGCATAGTTGATGTACTGAGGTTAAGTCACATTGATATTCTATAACTTACCGTATCTCGTTGGTAAAACGGTTTCGTCCATGATGTGTTTCTGTATATATGACATAGCATAGTTGATGTACTGAGGTGCTGTCACCTTAAGTTTCTTTCCTTTATCATCATGCCAGAAGTATTGCCTGAAAAGAATTCATAGAAATGGTTTCATTTACAAACTTTGCACTGACTGTGTTACTCACGACCACATGTATAGGGGATCAAACCAGGGGACTTCTCAAAGCTCGGCTCCGGCTCCGGCTCCGACTTTGTCTCTGTTTTCATACGCTGAAAATATAGGTTGTGGTTTGCCATTGAAGCCGAAGCTCTGTTGTCCTTTTTAAACTAAAGAATCTACTTCCTACTAGCTTCGAGAAAGGTCCCTGGACACGTTAACTTTGCAAGCTTGGTGATTTGCCTAGTAGAGTATATGTGAATCAGATAGCATAGACAAGATAAATAAGTGCTCACCAATTAAAGTGTTGGCCAAATGTTAGACCCTACTGGGTCTTCGTCAGGGCTTGAAATGGTGTTCTGAATGCAGGAAATTCTACATTCAGGTCACCAGTTGAAAGCATCCCCAATTGGAATATGATATGCGTTTTTTTTGCGTGTGTGTGTGTTGACGACCATAACATCCAACTCTCAAAGCTCGGAGATGGAACAACGCGCCATATTCCAACTGGGGACGTTCGCACCGCACTGTGTTCTGTATTTCCAACAAGCACTTGGAAAAGATACTTACACACATAGGCTGGATGAGTACAGAGAAATGACATGTATATGCAGTAATGCATTGAAATTTCTACAAATGTCAACTCCTTGGGTGTTTCAAACTCTCAATAACCCCAAACTTTGTCTGGAACACACAATTTGCCGATAAACTTCTGCTTAGCCTAAGACTTACGTATTTCCAGGAGCTGACATGATAGGGCATGATTCATTGGTGCAGGAAACATCCGATGCAACTCCGTAAATAACGTTGACATTGTTGAAAAACTCTAGAGCTGAGAGGAACAAGGTGAACAAGATAGAATAAAAATAGTCATTGTAATAATTAATAAAGAATTAGAATGCTCATCACAAATACAAAACCTCTAAATTACTCTTTGCTAACCTTGCCCAAATACAATAAAGAGAAGGAAATGATAGAAGACTTTCAGAAGTTAAGATATTTCCAAGAGTTTACTGTCCTTAACATTGAATTAAACCTCTATAATCTCACATATTAGCTCTTTCCTTTTTAGAAAACAATCTTTCTAAAGCGCTTTACAAATGATATTTATTATTTTCATCATAGCTATTTGATTCCAAAGTAGCAGGTAGCAAGAGAAGTATAGGTTTTTCAGAAGTCTTAACTTTTCTTGGAAATGTCAAAAGTAAATGTCTCAAACATTTATACTTCTAAACCTTCTTCACTTTCAATTTCTGACTGCCAATCGAACAAACATAATCAACTATTAGGGACACCACCAACATAGGTCTGGATAGCTCAGTTGGTAAGAACACCAATACAGTTTTCTGGAGGTAGCTGGTTCGAGTCCCTCCCTGGTAAATTTTTCTTAGTTCACTTTTCTTTGATTTCAGAGGAGATAGTCACAGTATGCACTGAGTTTTCACCATCCTTGCATTACCAGAAATGTCTTAATCTTCCAGATTTGTTCAACTCACTGTTGGATCCTAGCCACTCGTTAAGATCTAATCCTTTGGGTAACCGAACGACCTCCCGTATATCAAAGTCTATAATCTGTGCTCCTAGGTACTTCTGTTCAAGGAATAGCTTGGGTTCTTCAGGTGCGGTAGGAGTTTGTGGTTTCTTGTCTTTTCCTCTGCCAGCTTTTCTGTGAGGACGAAGAAAAAGAAAGTATGAGTTGTGTGGATCGGTTTGCGGAAACACCATGTCGTTCGAACTTTTGCACTTCTATTTCGTTCGCACTTCTTGTAAGGTCTCAACGTTTCGACTAGCCTGGGGCCAATGTCATAGAGCTGCTTAGCACAAAAATTCGCTAAGCACAACATTTCTGTCTTAGTAAAGGATTCACAACAAAATGTCCGTGTTTTGTGTAAAACTTGCAATTGTTCTTTGGCTGTTGTTCGCTGACCATGAATATCAAATCAAATTTTCAATGGTGGTTTGTTTTTAATTGGGCAAGCTATTTTTGTGCTAAGCACTTTTTTGGTGCTAAGCAGCTCTATGAAATTGGCCCCAGCTCCAGTCCTCATCAAGTATGAGCCGCTGCTGACCCTTTATCAAGAGATTATATCTCTGCTAAGACGTAATCCATATTATAAAACGCCATGAGGAAGACCTGTTCAGGAATAATAATAATATAATATATCAAGATTTATACAATGTACATCACCAGTTTACTGTGTGAATAAATTATCTCAAGAAAACCTTTGAGAAAGATCCTGCTAAGATCGAAATGTCAGACCCTCCATACTCTGAAAATTTAGCTTCTGAGAAAGATCATACTAGGATCGAAACGTCAGGCCCTCCTAACTCTGAGCAGCCTTTGAGAAAGATGCTGCTAGGATCCAAACATCAGGCCCTCCAAAATCTGAGCATTTAGCCTTTGAAAAAGATCCTGCTAGGATCGAAACATCAGGCCCTCCTAACTCCAAGTAATTATACATCTCGGGTAATTATTTTGGTTGATGAGTTGGTTGATGTTTGCAGCAATTTATGACTTTTTTGTTTTGTACACTTATGTATTCAAAAAAAGAGATACATTCTTCTTTCAAGCATCTTTACGTTTCCTCAGTTTTTTCCTCCCAGAATCTTTTCCTACCAAAACATACAATACTCTGTAGTGTAAGCCTATGAGTAATTCAATATTAAATCAAATCCTTTCATTACTTCAATTAATCCTGCTGGATTTAATAATCCTCAGGATTTAATCCGTGGATTAAAATTGCGAGGTACATGTATGCTATGTAATACACAGCCTACTTAACCTAAATGCATGTACATATAGGACAAGTAATACTCTAAAAGGAATGGCATGTACATCCATTGTATATTTCATTTGTATCCGATTTTTTTTTTCATTGGGACTTAAATCCTTGGACTTAAATCTTGCTTGACAGGGGATCTACGTAGCATATGTGTACAGCGTACAGTATGTCTCAGTCAATTAATGTGTATGTACAACATCCTTAGAAGTGCATAACGTATATCACTCTGTGCTAGATGCCTTAGAGTGGTACATGTTGTATATACATGATGTGGGGGCGGAGGGGAACATATGGAACCTGAGGCAAAGATGCTATTTGTCTTCATCAATTTATGTGCGGCATCTTTTCACATACATGTATGTATACTGTTTGTATATTACAAGTATGTATTGAGGGTAATGTCCAGGTGTGCCAGTTAAATATATGCATAAAGTACATGTCATCATTATACATTGTACAGTTGATAAATGTCACGCCTTGAATTTGGTTCTGAAATGGGCAAGGACACTTTTCCATTGCAAGGGGCACTTCCATTGAAAAATCATAATGTCTATGGAAACATTTGAAGGGGCACCAAGGCCAAGAACCAGGGCAACGAAGGCCATGGCCTCCGTGGCCTCCATTTAATTCCAGGCTTGAAAGGTCCCTTTGTACTGTGTATACATGTACTATCTATGAATGTTTGACATTTGAACATTGTAAATGAGCATGGCCATATTATTATGTGTGTACACGTACGTACATGTACTGCTGCAGGATTTCTATGGACACAGTGTTGAAGCCATGCATGTGTCCTGTTATCCATCCAAATCCACAGCCAGGTGTGGCAGTATTTGGATGGATTCAGGACTCTACAATCCAACCATGTACTGCTGCAGGATTTTAATGGACACAGACAGTGTTGAAGCCATGCATGTGTCCTGTTATCCATCCAAATCCACAGCCAGGTTTGGCAGTATTTGGATGGATTCAGGACTCTACAAACCAACCATGTACTGCTGCAGGATTTCAATGGACACATAGACAGTGTTGAAGCCATGTGTCCTGTTATCCATCCAAATCCACAGCCAGGTTTGGCAGTATTTGGATGGATTCAGGACTCTATAAACCAACCATGTACTGCTGCAGGATTTCAATGGACACAGACAGTGTTGAAGCCATGCATGTGTCCTGTTATCCATCCAAATCCACAGCCAGGATTGGCAGTATTTGGATGGATTCAGGACTCTATAAACCAACCATGTACTGCTGCAGGATTTCAATGGACACAGACAGTGTTGAAGCCATGCATGTGTCCTGTTATCCATCCAAATCCACAGCCAGGTTTGGCAGTATTTGGATGGATTCAGGACTCTATAAACCAACCATGTACTGCTGCAGGATTTCAATGGACACAGACAGTGTTGAAGCCATGCATGTGTCCTGTTATCCATCCAAATCCACAGCCAGGTTTGGCAGTATTTGGATGGATTCAGGACTCTACAAACCAACCATGTACTGCTGCAGGATTTCAATGGACACAGACAGTGTTGAAGCCATGCATGTGTCCTGTTATCCATCCAAATCCACAGCCAGGTTTGGCAGTATTTGGATGGATTCAGGACTCTACCAAAAACCATGTACTGCTGCAGGATTTCAATGGACAGTGACAGTGTTGAAGCCATGTGGCCCAGGGGCACTGAGGCAATAAACAGGAGCAAAAAGGCAATGACCAGAGGTACATGTACCAAGGCAATGACCAGAGGTACATGTACCAAGGCAATGACCAGAGGTACATGTACCAAGGCAATGACCAGAGGTACATGTACCAAGGCAATGACCAGAGGTACATGTACCAAGGCAATGACCAGAGGTACATGTACCAAGGCAATGACAAGGGGCAGCAAGGCAATTACCAGTGGCAGCAAGGCAATGACCAGGGGCACCAAGGCAATGACCAGGGGCACCAAGGCAATGACCAGGGGCACCAAGACAATGACCAGGGGCACCAAGGCAATGACCAGGGGCACCAAGGCAATGACCAGGGGCACCAAGGCAATGACCAGGGGCACCAAGGCAATGACCAGGGGCACCAAGGCAATGACCAGGGGCACCAAGGCAATGATCAGAGTCACCAAGGCAATGACCAGGGACACCAAGGCAATGACCAGGGGCACCAAAGCAATGACCAGTGGCATCAAGGCAATGACCAGGGGTACCTTTGTTGCATAAAGTTTCTGCCCTATGGAAACACATACCGGTATGCAAATGGTGTGTACATAAATTCAATCTTAGGTATTCAATTTTTACATGAACATTATGTAGAATGCCTGCATACACGACACAAACTTGTACTACGTGAGTGTACTTTACAGTACATGTACACTGTATATCTGACAACACGACATTCATCAGTCTTAAATTCAATTTTACCCGCCTCAGGCAAATTCTTATCATTTTTCTCATTTTTCCACACCAGCACTGGACGGTTTCCTTTTGAAGGGAAGGAAGGGGGAGGGTGAGTTGAATCCTTCGGGCCGTCTGTGCAGAACAACTTAAAGGGAGCATATAATAGAATTTGCAAGGCCTCCAAAAATGTTTTTTTTGAGTTTGAGACAGAAAATGGACTCAAGAGTTCGTAAACAGTGCAAACAGTCACCATGGGAAATCTTGGTTCATCAGATGCTAGGTTTTTCAAGGAAATCAAGATTTAGTGTCTTTTCAAAAGATCGTTCCTCCGAACGATTTTTGGAACAAACCTAAAGGCTGAAAGGACACCCTCACTTGAGTTGTTTTAGTTATCCCCTTTCACTCAAGGTATGAAGATGGTGCTGGTAGAAACATACCGTTAAAATATTTCCACCTGAAATGGTTTATTTATCAAGAAATTAGTAAAACAATGACCGAAAACAGGTTTGATCTCGGGGTATACATATAAGATCAAAACCATTCTATATGTTTATAAGAAAAATTGAGTCGGGTTTTTGCTATTTTCTCATGACTCAGATGTCCGATTGAGCTCAAATTTTCACAGGCTTATTATTTCATGTACATGTTTGATCAGACAAAGTATGAGTGTTGTCCTGTGACATTTACCAATCATGTATTGTACCTTTAATGACATTGACTGAGCAGTGAGCACACAGGGGTAAACCATTGCACTGTACAGTACATGACTGTACTTATTTTACCCCCAGACCAATGTGTCTTCTCAACTTGCTGAAATGTTGTCTCATTCAGGTCGATGTTCTGACTCCTGACTGATGCTGGGACCAAATTTCATAAAGTTATTTGTCAATGACGTAGAGTGTTGGCCTAGTACAGTGCACGTAGGCCATGTACATACACTGTATGATGTATGTATGTCATTTGCCCAAGGATGTAGTACCAGTACATAAAGTGTTGGCCTGTGTACCAGAACTGGGTCATACAATGAATTTGGATTCCAATATCTTTTCTCATTTTTGTCAAAGCTAACACATATAAATTATATGCTTGGAGTTAGGAGGTCCTGACGCATTTCAATCCTAGATAGCAGGATCTTTTTCAAAGGCTTTGAGAAAGATCCTGCTATAATTGAAACGTCAGGCCCTCCTACATGTAACTCTGACCATTTCCATTTAGCCTTTGAGAAAGATCCTGCTAGGATCGAAATGCGTCAGGCCCTCCTAACACTGAGCAGCCTTTGAGAAAGATCCTGTTGGGACCGAAACGCGTCAGCCCCTCCTAACTCCAAGCATGTAAATTGTTAACTTAAATTTCCCCTCTACACATGGTACACATACTACATGTACAAAATGTACAGTACAGCATGTACGTACATGTAGTCTATGATGGAAATGCATGCATACACATTGCCATTTCTACCTTATAGGACAGTGACCTTCTCAGTGGCATTTCAGACTGAACCTCAGAAGCATCAAATTCCTTTGTCTATGCATGACACGTTTGTTAATAGGCACTGACTATCTGTACATGTACATATCATGCATATTATGCTGTGACTGTGAGAGACCTCGCTGTGGTGATATATTGCTGTGCAAGACTTGTAATGGCAGCATCATCCTTCGGATTCATTGATTTATCTTCTCTAAATGATTGGTGCGATCGGTCGTTAGACCACCAATCTGTAAATTTCCACAACCTCACAATTTTTAAGCCATTGCAAAGCGGATTTCAACCTTGCAAAGCCTGACATTATCAAATAAGACATAACAATATTTTTTTTTTTAACTAAAGCTAAAATTATATGATCTAGCTTGAATACAATTCTTGAATATGTATCCACTGATGTTACTGAACTTGAATTTATAAACAGACTCCTCTTTAAATTACAAAATAATTTCCCAAACCTTTCTAAGTCCAGTAAATTTTTCGAATCAATACAAATTTACTGGAATGTTCAAAATGTTGAATATAGGGTGATGCAGTATATTTGATATAATTAATTGTTAATAATTTGTTTATAATGTATTTGTTTATAATTTATTTGTTGATTTAATTTATTTGTTGGTGTTTAATTACCTGTTTATTCATCACAATGAAATGGCCTTTTAAAGGATAAAGTATTTTGAATTGAAATTTGCACTTATTCATGTAAATTATGTACATGAACATACATGTAAATTGATAGACAGTTTTGCATAATTATATATATTTATCATACACTTGTGCAGATGTTATGGTAGGAGTATACACGACTACACGTTACACCTGTCTCTATTCTTTATAACACACGGCACTCCTCGATCAATATTCCCTTCATCAATCCTTCCTCCATGATCTACATCTACATGTTATGCCCTATTAAATATCACCATGACAAACACTGACAGCGTCTACCATGGCAACGCTGTAAAAGATGCCTGCCATGACAACCATAGAGCTTCAAAAGAGATGCACAGTATATACTGATGCACAGTATATCATGATGTTTAAACATCATGATAAATATTTCACAAACATTAAGCGGGAGATCTCTAATGTAAGTGTCTGTTTGAGTTAAAACAAACAAACGCACCAGTGAATGTATAGAGGTTATCGGCCATTCCGGGGAATTCTTTGAACAATGCAAGATCAAACAGCTGGTTGAGTTATATTTGCATCGTAACAATACTGCGCTAAGTCTCCTATTATTCCAGAATGCCATATGTTTACAGTTATCCAAGGCTGACATTTAATGAATTTCATACACTGCAATCGAATTAAAGGAGCATTGGATTTTTGAAAGACCAATCACTCTATCAAGGCTCTCTTTAACTAAATATGACGCTCACAGACTCGGCTTGGCCCAGATTTGGAGAATGTGCTGATTATATGATGCAAAGTGAAGGATTTGGGACCGATTAGGTAGATTCAAAGCCTATATAGAGGCAGCAAATTGAAAAGAAAATTCTTCAGTAAATTCTCCTAATAAATAAGTAATGTTGATTGAACACCGCAGAAAGCAAATAATGAACACTCTTTGTGTACATTAAATGCTTCCCTATCATAACCCCGTACATTGTATTTAAGTTGCCTTTGGCAAAATCGACCTTCACAATTGAAAAGGATCGCTGGTCTTTTTTATAAAACCAATAACCCATTTATACAATCAGTGGACCCCACACAAAGATACAGTGCACAATTGGTAAACCAACTTTACAAATGTAACGCGTTCCAAATTCTGGGGATTTTTTCCGGGAAAACCCAAAGGTGTAGGCCTAAAGCTTCAAATAGAAGCACACAATATTGTGTGCCATGGGGAATACTAATTCTCCATACATTGTACATACAGTATGTCTGCCTGAGTTGTACATACATGTAAATGTATAGGAAATAATGGTGGGTAGCCGTGTCAGTCAGATAACATATAAAATACAAAAATACAAGTAGCACTATATATTGACTAACGAGAGTTTAAAAAGAGCATGAGCTTTCGTAGCAACAACTACTTCATCAGATGCAATGAAGTGGCATCATCAAGCAAGGTATATATATGGGGGCCAAGTCTGTCCATAAATGTATAGGATAAGCATTGTCTATCCACTGCCGTGATAGAAACCACAGGGCCATGAAGTTCACACTCAATCATGAATGTACTGTAGCCTCCTATGTATAATGTCCATTGAATGTGTGTACAGTATAATCCCATGTGTATCAAATCATAGCAATGATTTCAGGAACTTGTTCATATTCATTTTTTATTTTTTGTATAAATCAATCAAATCTACATCTGGTCTTGTAGGTCACTCAAAACCTGACTATTATGCTAGCCTTTTGTTGACTGTAGAGGAATTATAAAGGCCGCAGGGCCAAGGCAGTGCCTCAGCCCAGCCCAGCTTATCAACGGCGGCACTGTGCCATGGGTTTTGACGTGCTCCTTAAAACACATGATTTTTAATACAATGTAAGTCACGGAAAAGACAGATGGTTATATGTACGTATATTACATATGCTGACTTGAAAAAATAATTATAATCAATGCGAGAAAAAAACTGCTGCAGACTGTTCATCCATGTTATCAACCAATGAAGAAAATAATGACCTAGAAAATATAAAATATCATAATTTAGAAGTTTCAAAACCTGCTCGGATTGTAACATCAGCACCTCCAAACTCTGAGCACTCAAAGAACTATTAGTTTGGTCAAAACTACCGGTACTTCTAGATACTATGCTAAAAGTAATATACACTGTACATGTACATGTACATGTACATGTATGCACATGTATACAGTACACATGTATGTATAATCATAGAGCTACATGTACACTCATGGTATAATTACATACACCATGTACAGTATACACTGTACATGTACATCCTCATGGGTGGACTTGTACATGTACTTGTGTTAATATTGCGTACTATACTGTGCTGTACCCTGCAGTGTGCACGTGTGCACGTGTACTGTATGTACATGAATATTACCGGTACATACATGTATGGGGACTCTGTGTGTGTACCAGATACAGGTTTATTATGCAGTAATGTGTGTGTACCAGATACAGGTTTATTATGCAGTAAGAAATGTTCATGATAAACATAAACTTGTCACATCCACAAAAAAAGCTCCTTCCTACAGTATGAGGAGCTCTTTGGTTCTCCCGGCAGCATTCCTGTAGAGACAGTCCAGAACATTTAATCAAGATCAGTGGGATGTCATTGACATGGTGGATAGGTTCTTTGCTATTTACAGAATAATTGCAAGCTACATGTATACATGTAATATTCAACTTGCCATGACAAAATGGGAGTAAAGTCACCAGGGGTTGATTTCACCATGGAGCTAGGAAGAGAAGGAGTGAGAACCAAGGCACTTAAAACAGCAATGATCGCCGCCGCATTCATGCAAGTTGCAACCACAGGCTTTGTGTAAAATAGTAGTTATTATGCAAATTTATCATTGCGGTAGTCTGGCTGGGAGCTGGCTTGACCAACTTTGTCCCGGCACTGTGGAAAGGTCTAATTTCCTTGCGCGTGGAATATACAAACGTAGTGGACTCAACATGGCCAAAAAGGAAAAACCGACCGGACTTTTCAACAACTGGTCATAGCTGGCTAGGCATTTGTCATATTCACACATGTACCATATTTTCTGTCTGGACATTATGTACAATTTAGGCTGACTCCTCACCGTAGGAAATCTCGGGTCAAGCTGCATAACGAAAAATGAAATAAACCTTTTTAAGCATAATTGGTTTTCGATAAATGTCAAGAAAAGACGACAAATTGCCGTTAAATGCCCGATTTTGACAGACGATGCACCGATCGAAACAGAATTTTCTTGCGCATCTTTCGGTTTGCCATGTAAGCATGCAGGGGCTTTCAGTATCAACTGCGCTTGCCATTTATATTTGTTACTCCAATTTGCCATTTCAGTTATGAACCATTTTGAGGGTTACCAGGGAATTCCGGCGACCATCATATGATCAAAGGATCGACTGCGGTTGTGTTATGTAACAGGTGCATGCCCGGCCGCAGTGCTTTTCCAGTGATTGGATTAGTGATACATGTAGGTTGCAGTTCTCACTCCTTCTCTTCCTAGCTCCATGATTTCACAAAGCCCTATGAGCAATCGTAACTCGAAGGATAACCCATCGTATCCTACGTTGGGCTGCAATGCATCATGAGTCCTACGATTGATAGTAAGTTACAATGTATGTACAATGAGTTTGGTGAAATCAACCCCAGGTGTCATCATCAGTGACAGTGTGTCTAATTATTCATAGGTTACATGTATAACGTCACACCTAACCTATGGAAATCTTTTCATTCGTCTCATCTTTCAAACGATGAAGGCAGAATGCATCTCAAGTGTAGCCAACCGTTAGAAAGCTCTTTTTCGAGATATCTCAGGGGTTGGTTATAATATCTCAATTTTGCATTTTTTTGTGATTTTCATCCATTTGTCAGTGGTACATATGTACATTGTACTAGTGCGCTCAGGGGTCGATTTCACAAAGCACTTAGATTGATCTCATGTGTTAATTGATCCTAATTGCTAAGCAAAGTGTGATGTCACAATGCAAATCACCATGGTGATATTGACAACTCAAAGTTAAGATTAATTAATCTTACGTATTAGGTGAAATCCAGCCCAAGGCTCATATACTGTACTGTTTTTTAATACATTGTACGATAGTACATCTTGTATGGCTTGTATCCACACTCAAGTCCTAATGTCTCTTGACGTCTACAGAGCATAATTCCCTCTTCATATGTGGCTAACCAGCTGCTCCATCTGACATTTGAAAACTCCTCGGCAGCGGTTGACGCAACCTTTCTTATAATGATATCTCTCCACAGTCCACAACACAACGGTGTGTGAATCTGAATATCATGATCGGATGACAGTTGACAGTTGACACAGTTTCCCTGATTTGCAAGACACAGGAATCTAGTGCATGATATTCAGTACATGTATGAACTGAGTATACGTACTGCACAATGCAGAATTTAAAACTGTGTCTCCAAAAAGAAAAATCTAAATGGCACATGGGTTAATGTACAATGTGCATACAGTACATGTGCACAGCAGCCTAGTTTTATCATAAGATGCTCAGCATTACGAGGTCCGAGTCTTCCATACCTACAGTAGTAGCAGGATGTTTCTCAAAAAAGCATTTGAGATAGATCCTGCTAGGATAAAAATGTCAGGCGGGCGAGGCCCTCTCAACTCTACATGTAACTTAGCATTTTGTGTATTTCAGATCATTATTTTGGTTGATGAGTAGTTTGCAGCAATTTATTACGTATATGTACATGTACATGTATGTTATGTAGTTGTATTGAAATTATATTAATTACGATGCGAGTTATTAGTGTACAATGTCCAGTTCATGTCCAGCTAATTAATATTTCTCATCGACCAGATAAATGCTCTGAAAATATGAACAAATGCTTAGAATTAGACAGGCTGATTCTCTTTGTTCCAAGTAGAATCTCTCTCAAAGGCTGGGTCAAAGGTCAGCCCTTAAGGAAGATGCTGCTAAACATAGAAACAAATACATGTAGAACTATTAGAATTAATTTCATTCTTTATGCATTCAGTACTTTAAAGACAGACTTCTGTGTACTCTCAATGCTCTTGTTAAATTTGCACCAAATAATAGGCCCTATCAGTTTGATTTCAGATAGAATTGAATTCTGATACGATAGGCCTGCACTGTGAGAAAAGAGTGACTACAGTTCAGCAATTTTTGGCTGTGTACATGATGTAAAGATGTAAATACTGAGATTGTAATTTCTGCTTCAATTCATCGCTTACCCTGCCTTGACCTCAGTATAGGCAACAGCGTCTGTCCCCGTAAAATGTTTCCATGGAAACACAGGACCACACAAAAGAAAAATGTCCCTGCATGAATGTCAAGAAATAAATTCTAGACTTGTATACACAAAAAATCAGTACATTTGCTACAGTATGTACATGTATATATGGTAATTATTTGCCTTATGAGTCTGCTTAAATGTATGATATGTATGTACACGTATGTATGTACAGTGTATACATGTACATGTATGTGACTAGGGCTGCAATTTGTAACCGGTTACCCGGTTAACCGACCGTTCAAATGGTTACCCGGTCACATTTCCCAGTTTCGGTTAACCGAAATGGGTTCTTTCAAGCATCTTTTCTTTTTCAAACATTCATTATTGATGACAGTAGGACCGACCTTTTTTGTTTTGTATACAGTACCATCTAAATTCACAATGTGCGAATGTTTTCTTTGTTATACGGGTAACCGTAATCGTAACCGAATTACAGACGGGTAACCGGTTACAAAATTATTCGTAAACTTACAGCCCTATATGTGACTGTGTTTGTAATTGAACATAATGTACAGCCATGTTCATTCGTAACAAGCCTTCAATTTCATTGTTGAAGACACAAGGACAATTTCAAAAGGTAAAGGATGGTTGCATCAGAATTAAACTGAAGTGTCCAATTCCTCATTATACATGTACATGTATAACGTATTGGCTATTTCAGTTGTGACCCGAGGCCAAGGACACAGTAACAGAGGCCATAGAGTTTTCCCACTGTGATATTAACAATGGCAGATTCATCAATGCTTTGTACAGCTGAGGGGGAATTAAAAGGGCAATGTATACAATAGTTTTCATGCTTCAGAATAACAAATTATGAATTGAATAGAAAATAAATAAATGCAATTATTAAACATAAAATATAGATACTGGTTTGCATTTTGTGTGATGAAGCACAGAGTGAAACAAATACCATCTGATCCTTTGCTGAATCAGGAATGAATTTTGCATAAATTTAAGAATTTCCTCACAAAAAACCCAAACCAGAACTGTAGGCCTATAGATGACACGGATTGACATCTTCCATTTTTCAACGTTATTTTATCCGTTTTTAGGAGACATTTGAAAAGGAAACACAAGAAATCATTTAAATACTACAGTTCCTTTATGTTGTAGTGTTTAAATGTGATTTATAATGTGTTTGAAGACTTGGATGAGGTTTTTAAATTTATATTTAAAGGTAATATTATACTTTGGTTTTTATACAGATTCATAGGCAAAAATATAATACAGTCATCTGTGAAAATTTCAGTCCCATACGTTGCCCACTTTTTGAGGAAACAGTGAACAACAGCCACAGTATTTCTTAAGTCTTTTCTCTTTTATTTTTGATCTTTTAAAAGATCAAAAATATTTTAAGTCGTTGTTTCACTAATTTCTGGATAAATACACCATTTCAGGTGGAAAAATTTCAACAGCATGTTTCTACCACCACCATCTTCATACCCTGTAAGTTATACGTAAATCTGTGAACATTTTTGTTTTGGTTTCTTACCAAAAGTATAATACATGTACTACCTTTAACCAAAAAGGAATGTGGACACCGAGTATATTCATTTGACGTTTTTTTTCAAACTGGTTCTTGGAAAATTAATAATTTGATACAAAGTGTTTTTTCCAAAATTATTTCCTTATTTTCTCATAAAGTTATGAACTTGGCAGCTATTCTCCAAAAATCTGTCAAATTTAACAAACAATCAAATTTGTCAAGCACGTTTTTCATGAGTAATTTCTTCCAAACTTCAAAATGATTCTCAGTCCCAGATTGATGATTTGTCAACATGTTTATAAATGGAAACTGTGTATATTTTGCTGGCACTGTCTTTTCTCTAAAGGTTATTTTGTCGGAGATACATTCTTATACTGCAATTTAGCCAATGGGAATGGCAAAATAGCGTTTGTAGGAAAATTGCAGGTGCCGACAAAATATACACTGCCTTTATAAATAAAAACTGATCATCAACAATTCCTTCTCAGGTCATGTAGCATTTGATTTCTAGCCAGAAACTTGACCAAACAATTTGCATGATTCTATCTCCCGACAAAAAATAATTACTGGTAACTTACCGGTAATTATATTAATTGACGTGTAATGCAATTAATACTACATTGGCAAAGCTTTACAATTACACCACTAGGTGCACCGTAGACCAAAGCATGGAAAAATAATACTTCGTTCTATGGCAGACCTTCTGTTCTGAGAAAGAAAACACAACGAGAATGGTACCACTTTTTCAACAAAAGCAGTTTTTGAAAAAGAGAAAAATTTGGTCTTGTAGTTGTGCAGTGCGCATCACATCACTGCTGGAAAAATGTTTGAAATTAATTAATTAATCAAATCTTTCCATAACTACTACTACTAGTGAAAAGTACTAGGCCTAGCACAAGTACTTAGTAGAACTAGGCTTGCGTGTACAAGTACGTAAGTTATAGTAAGTATAAATTAAACAATGCACTACAGTACTGCACTGTCACCTCTATCTGGTTGGTGTGTGATGAGAAAAAATTTAGGTTTAGGCAGTGTATTTTGCCGACGCCGGCAATCTTCCTGCAAGCGCTTATTTGCCGTTCCCATTGGCTAATCTGCAGTATAAAGCGTACCTCCGGCAAAATAACCTTTAGAGAAAGAAGGCCAGCATGGCCAACGAGAAGAATGCATGATGGTGCCGGCAAAATATACACTTCCTTTCCTTACCTTAGGTTTACAATCACACGTGCAGGCATGCTCTGAAACTCGGCTAAATCTGTCACATTACTGAACAATAAATACATCCTTCCATGATTTCTCTTCCTCTTGAACTAAGTTAAATACGAAACCAATGTCTTTCTTTCCTCCAATGGTGAAACTGAACACTGATTCGCACTGCACAACAAATAAAATTCATCTTTCACTGTGGCCTATTTGTAACAATGTACAACAAGCATGTTAAGCACATACAAACTTAGCTGAGAATTCTTCGTATGCAAATTAGGTGAACAGCGCCGCTCATTATGACGTCACGAGC
The DNA here is from genome assembly GCA_963971285.1 of Astropecten irregularis. NCBI lineage: Eukaryota > Metazoa > Echinodermata > Asteroidea > Paxillosida > Astropectinidae > Astropecten > Astropecten irregularis. The sequence goes on along the minus strand of OZ020251.1, from coordinate 1,432,640 downwards.
AAATTTCGCTTCGCGCGCTCGCCAAGACTTCGGCCGATTTCGGCCCGACTCGCTTCGGTTTTATGAATGAAATCTTTATGCATCGGGTGTCGCACATGCGCGAAAATACATCGATGTCAAGCTAAAGATGGCTGCTTCCTGGTACCGAAGAAAACGTGAAAATCGGTGAGGTTTTCGGTGAGTTTTGACAGTTTAAACATTTTTTTGCCGTCTTCCTTTTCGGAACTGAAACTTCGTTTTGTCTGAGGGGGTCCATCTTTTTAATCCAGTTTTTCTTCCTTCTCGAAATTGGTTGGAACTAAACTGCATTAGGTCTGAATAGTGGAGGGTTTCAGCTGTCGAATGGTGTGGCACACGTTGGTGGTCGGTCTGATACTGCGATGGTCGCGAGCGATATGCATAAAATTCATGGTCATTTTTCGATTGAACTTCCATAATTCGCGAATTATTTTCATGTGCGCAAGTGATTACGTGATAAACACGTGCGCGCGCAGGAACCAACTTATGTGTTATTGTTATATACGTACATGTACATGCCATGTATATGATGTAGGGCCTACTGTACATGTACTGTACGTGATTAGAAAGCATCGTAACAAAAAAATTAAATTTTATTTTCTTGCTTGGAATTTTTTTATCCTACGTTTGGTATGAAAATTTAAATTATTCAGGGATGTGGGACTTCAGATTTAAATCTAAATTCCGATTAAAAAAAAGAAAGATTTTAACTCCAAATTAAAATTTCAGATCTGAAAAATAGGTACAGGAACTTTTAAATTTTAGATTTTTCCTTGGTGTTTTATTTACTGTTTTCAGATTTTGTGTGTGAGCCCACTCATCTCCGAGTTATGATCGTTAAACATTTTTATATATTTCAAATTTGACCTTTATTGTTTTTTTGGTCAGTGGTTTATTTAACAAGTCATGATTATACATTGAAGTCCATGCCCAAATGCCAATTTAAGTCGAAGCAGGTAAACTCGTATGGCAATAAACTTATACGCTGACCAACTCGTACCCTATATTATTACCAACTCGTACGCCGATCAACTTGTACGCCAGTAACGCCACTCAAGTAATTAATCAGGTTTTTTTTCGAGGGGTTTGAGGGATTGGATATTTTCAGGACAAGTTCTTTTTTTTAGGCTTTCCATTTAAGAGGATAACAAGATTTGTTTTCAATGTATCAATGGTTTCCTTTTTCTAGTGATAAATTTTTCAGGGGATTGATATTTTTAAGGGGAAGAAACTTGAAAAAAAAAAAATCCAGAATCCCTGAAATTCAGAGAAAAGTCATTTCATTGGAAATGGTGTACGAGTTGATTGGTGTATGAGTTGGTCGGCGTATGATTTGGTTGGCGAACATGTTGACCTACTTTAGTATATATCGACTCCCGACTTCATGGAAAAAAATTATAGTATTGTATAGTCATCACTCATAGATCATGCTTTTAAATATGGTAAATAAATGAGCTGTTCAAACCTGTAGTAGTTTTCAAATTTCTACTTCAGAATGTACAGTATACGGTCATTAACTTCAAGTTTTTAGAAATCGGTTGAACAGACAATTGAATATTGATAACAAACTAACAATTGTGGAAAAGAAAGACTTCGAACTAGATTTTGTTTCAGAAATAATTCTGAAACAAAATCTAGTCCGAAGTCTTTCTTTTCATAATTCTGAAACAAAATCTAGTCCGAAGTCTTTCTTTTCCACAATTGTTAAAAATAATTTGTCTTAACTACTTTAACAGTACTCTTTGATCTTGTTCTTTTCAGAACAATGGGCGAGTTAGACAGACGCAAGAACAACCTTAGGAGGTAATGCAGTAGTGCAGGATTTACAAGACCCCCTTGAGATACCTCCGTAACATCAGTACAATCATATCAGTAAGTGATTGATTAAGGTATTGTATAACATAGATATTACTGAAGATGATTTGAATGTGCATCCTTCTAAGATGTGTAATGGGTGTAGAAGTATGATTACTACTGGTACATGTATATCAAATCCACTGGTGAAGAAGAATCGGTACAACGGCAACATCATGTACCTACATACACCAGCCACAATTCCTCCTCATTCACAATATTGTGAGATATGTATCGTAAAATATGGTGCCACTACCCCCCCCCCCCCCCCCCCCAAAAAAAAAATATAAATAAATAAAACTGTATTTAATTTTAAGAAATATAAATCACAAAGAGAGTGTGATTAAGATCCACCTGTTAAGCTTAGTGGGCTGCCTTCACAATAATCTGAGATTGTTCATCCGGGACAGAGTTTGAAGTGCACTATCATCACATACAGTATAACCATCCCAATTTTAGCATCAATAGTCTTTCTATCAGTCAATGCCACATTTCTTTGCTTAAAAGTATATAAACACAACTAAAATGACTCTATTTATATGTCCATTGAACGGATGGTTTTGTGCTCTGACTATTGTTTTTTCCTCTCCTGATTTGTATTTCACGGCTACATGTATGATTTGCTCTTACCTTTGCACACACATCACAGCTAGTTGGTACTGAGGCAAGGGACATCATTGTCCAGCACTATGACTTGAAAAAGTTCCTTGAGACATACCTCCGGCCTCCGACTAGCATCAAGGGTATCAACATTTCAGGTAATAATATTTTTAAAAGAAAAAAAATGTGTCCTAAATTTCACCCCACCTTATCACTCCTCAGTATGCTGTTAATATGCAAGACATTAATATTAATACATTTTTGTTTATTTCGTTTGTTTTTTGTCATTCAAGGACTACACAAACCTGGAGTTATTTTTTCCAGGAAGTCCCTGCAAGACCCTGAAACACCAATCCACCCATCACCCACCGGCCAGCTGATCTGCCAGCCCCCAGAGAGATCCCCCCACCAGGCTTGGATCCACAACGATAGTGCACTGCAGTGGTATTGAGAAGATGCACCAATTTCGCAGCGATCAAGCCACCAAGAACACCGCTTGCCCTCTCCCAGCTGTCCCCAAACCAACCAATACAAATCAGGGCAAAATTTACACTAACGTCAACAGGAGCGGTCCATTATTTGGAACACATACACTGACTACATTCACATTCATGTACGGTACTTCAAGTTTGCTTCAGTTATACATGTACAGTTAGAGTCAAATGTCCCTAAAATGTACATTTTCATTCAGATGGTCTTCCTTGATAATAGGAATTGGAACAAACCAGAGATTTTCTCATTTCTCAATCATTGTTTTACAAAATGTTATTCATTAAAATATGTTATTCTTTTTGTATGAAAGAATGTATTTTTTTCACAAGAAAACGGGGAAAAAATTCCAATCCAGACCCAGTGATTTATTCAGTAGCAACACTACAATAATCCAGATAAGGGATTTCCATGACACTTACACCATGATGCATTTATTTTCATGGATTTTTTACACAAATGTTATTGTTTACCCAGAAAAGGAAATGGTACAATATATGTAATTTGTCAACCTGCATGTTACATGGAGTTTCTTGATTAAAAATGAATGTAAGTCCAAGGGAGAACTTAGCAGAGAAATTTCCACGGCTCATTTTTGAACACTAGTTTCAATTTCACACTTTTTGCCCTCATAACATACTAGTTTTTAATCAACAAAACAATGTCGGTGAAGAAAACTAGCTCAAGTTTTTATTAGTTGAAGGCATTAAAATAATTACAAATGTGACAGTAAACCGCAAATTGTGTTCATTTTGAGTCTTGAGTGTGTTTGTTTAGATCATATTTTGTTCTAGAATGAGATTAATATAAAGATAGACAGATAGATCGAGGGATTAAATATATTTACTCGGTGTTAAAAGATAAGAGATTGATCAGGATGAAGTGAGGAGCTGCTGAGTTTACAGCAGTGTTCGTTAAGTGTTTGTCAAGTTGTCTCGATTCATTCTTCTTCGCTTCCTTGATGTAATTGGTAAACCCAAATTTCACAATAAGCAAACAAGTCTGGAACAAGATACAAAACTCTACAATTTCAAGGGAATACAAACTCAGGAATATATAGGTTGCTAAGGAAATATGTAAAGAGCATTATATGCCGTATCCAGTTGTAGCACTTTTTATCTATGTTTTGCCTGTTTAACCTTTCAGACTGATCGAGGAAACCAAAAAAATAATACAGAAAAAATAATCTACTACAATGCAGTGTCACACCATTTTTAAATCAATCTCAATTTCTGCTGCTGCTCTTTCACATGAACCCCAAAACTCAAAACAAACTTTCATCTCATGTACCCCTCTCTCTTGGTTTCATTTCACAAGTGTCATTTCCTTTTATTTGCATGTCTCTGGCTTTCTTGGGAAAAGTAGTGAACATCGGGATTCTCCGACCATAAACTTTGATCTCGATCACTTTTTTAGGATGTAGGCTTTGTTCTTTATCCATCCAAATAACCACAGGTACCATCCAGACTTGTTCAGATCTGAAATGTTATTAATATGAAGTTAAATTTACTTAAAACATATACACAGAAAGTCACAGATTACTGTGTATTTCAGTGGCTAATTTACACATAATGTAGAAAACCACGGTTGCCAAATTATTGTACTTTGGAATACTAGAATTCCATTGCATTTGGTAAAAAAACATGAAGCAAGGAGTTTTAAACGTGCTATTAAAAAAGTATTAAAGTATTATTTAGCCTGAGGCCTAGGCCTACAAACAAAAATCCACACTATACACAGTGTACAGTATATCATGTACAATATTACTATGCATGCATTGTACAGTACGTACACTGCATGCACACAGGCCGGGCGTGGGAAAAAATCAGATTACACGCACACTATGCAGCGATCTTTTGTGTGTTGCCCTTTTGACCCGGCCATTGCCATGGTAGCTGACCACAAGCCTCGAGGTTCAGATTACGCCTGAGGGGAATGACCAGCGGCAGGAAAGTCACCGACAATTTTTTTCATAAAATGATTGCAAGTGCGCAGGCGCGCAAATTCCCGCACGATGTATAGGGCAGGTTTGTATGTGTTAAGATGAATGAACCAAGTTTAATATTTCATAACAAATATTTTCTAAATGAAAAAACAAAGATTGTCCATCAACTTACGACATCAACCACTCCATTCCTGCCGGTGGAGGTCCAAACGTCGTTCTGGTAGGATCCCCGGCTGCCAAATGAGAGAAATCACGACATTTTATGCCACTAGTACCCGGCTTAAAACATTATTCCCAGTAGGAAAGTGATTACATCGAAGCCGGTATGTGACTTGCTCGATCGTTGGTCAGTTTGAGGTTTAGTCAAAGTGCACAGTAAATATATAGGTCTGGACCCTACGCCAAAGGCTTAAGAATAACATTGTAATCTAATCAGGAAACCTGACTAAATATTCACATGTGGAACATCACCGAGTGATGGCGCTGTTCTAATTAGCTAAGAATGGGCGTGGCGATATCAACTCTAAGCAGCCTAAAACTTTACCAAAAGAAAAAAGGAAGATTTAATTCGTCACTGCAGCTCACAAAAGAGGATTTTTTGTAAATTGTGTTGAATAATGCATTTCTGGCGTAGACATGCTGTTACAAAATACATTTCTTTCAATTAGATATTTGAAAAGAACTAAAAACTATAACGATTTTAAAAACGAAACCCAAAAGTTCTGTCAATTTTGGTGGGGGCCATCACTTCAAACCAAGCCTGTCAACTTATACCAAAGTTATCTATGCAAGGAAATTGATCTAAATATAAACAGTATACTTGGCTAATTGAGGATTCGATAAACGGAAATAAAATACTTCCCACTCTGGGGGTGCTCAGTGCTAGTGAGATGGGATACTAAGCCCACCACTAGGCCAGTTAAGCCTGCACAACCTGTCCCCCATAATTCATAATATTTATCCGTTCCACTTTCCATGAAAACCAAAAGGAGAATCGAACAAGTGGTATAAATTAGATTAAGCGGCCATGATGTTATACTTTGTATGCCTCGAGGGACGTCGTTGACGCTGTGCTCATGTTTTGTAAGGAGTCAATTTATTTTTGTTTGAGAAAACTTTCTTTGTTACGGAAGAGTATAAGGGCCACCTGCAAAAAAAAAAATTCGAGTTGCTATCTCGCCGCGGCGAGTTACTATCTCGCCGCGGCGAGTTACTATCTCGCCGCGGCGAGTTAGTATCTCGCCGCGGCGAGTTAGTATCTCGCCGCGGCGAGTTACTATCTCGCCGCGGCGAGTTATTATCTCGCCGCGGCGAGATAATAACTCGCCGTGGCGAGTTACCGTATCTCGCCGCAGCGAGTGACCGTATCTCGCCGTGGCCAGTTACCTTATCTCGCCGCGGCGAGTTACTATCTCGCCGCGGCGAGTTACTGTCCTGAGTACCATCTGCATGCATCCTGTATTGCAATTGACACAGCAATGTTTGTGTGTAAAAAGGAACAGCAAATTCGTACATGTATAGCCGGCCTGTGGAAAGCAAACAAAGAGAGAGAAGACCCAATCGTCTGACAATAAAACAAACAATTTAATGAATAAAGAAAGAGAGACATCTCAGTTTTTGCTTATTTTTTTGTAGCACAGAAAATTAGAAGAACCGGGATGCGCTCCACAAGTTTTAAGAAGCTTTTATCAGTGTAGTGTATAGCGAGGCCAAACAACTTGAAGAGGCATAGTGTATAGTTCTAACTGAAAGTGGTTAATCAGGTGGTTGGGGTTGGGGTAGGGGTGGGGTGTGGGTGGGTTGGGGTGGGGGTTTGTTGAGGATGAAAGGGGCAGATGACTGAAGAAAGGGGGAAAAGAAGAAAGGGAGAAAAGAAGAAAGGGAGACAGGGATGGGGAAAGAAAAATGGAGGTATTGGTTAGTTTGAGGTCAAGAGGTGGAAGGTAGGCAAATGGAACAGTGGGCAAACAAAACCATCATGATTGTGGTGGGTCCAGGCTGAGAAGAGCAAACGGAACTTGTGTTAATAGGAAGAGTGGAATAGTATAGGGTAATTTGACATACCACTCGTCTATATAAGAGTATAATATATTTTGCAAAAACAGAGACAAATCCAACTTGCGGGCTGTTTAGCTGTCGTGCACAAAGATCGGTTGAACAAATCGAAATGCATGCAAGAGGGAAACCAAGAAAAGGGAAGGAGAAAGTCTTTCAAAGAACAATTTTTTCCGTTGATAATACATGTATACTGATCCCTAGGATTTTTCCTTTTTTATGGAGGGTTCAAAACATATTTTCTGACCGTTTTTTTGCCGCACTTCATCAGTCACCTTTTAGCATTTTTGTTGTCCTTTGAATAATCATAGATGCGAGATAATGATTGTTCGTTTTATGTGTTTTAGTCCACATAACAACCAATTGAAAAAACTGTCATCCTGGTTTATTTTCTAATATAAAGAAATGACAGGATCCCTTTGGTTCAACTTTATATTGAATCGAGGTTGGTGTACTTTACTGTTGCTCTTGCAATAGTTCAAGAAATTTGCAAATTCTGTCACAAAATCCCTTTCGTGTTTGCAAATGCGTTTATATCTCGCCACTTCACCCTTGATAACGCTGCCAAATACAGATTAAGGGTGAGCAGAATCCCGACTGAGCAAGATCAAAAGTGTCAATTTAAGTTGGTCGAAACCTTGGGTATCCATCTTCCCCTCTTTACTTCCATCTTTCTTTAATCAATCCCTGTCTCCCATTCTTCTTTTCCCCCTTTCTTCATTCATCTGCCCCTTTCCACCTCAACAAATCCACAACCCAACCCACCCACCCACATCCCACCCCGACCCCTACCCCAACCACCTGATTAACCACTTTCAGTTAGAACTATACACTATGCCTCTTCAATTTTTTTGACCTGGCTATACAATACACTAATAAAAGCTTCTTAGGACTTTTGGAGCGCATCCCGGATATTCTAATTTTCTGTGCTGCAAATAAACAAAAACTGAGATGTCTCTCTTTCTTTATTCATTAAATTGTTTGTTTTATGGTCAGACGATTGGGTCTTCTCTCTCTTTTTTTGCTTTCCACAGGCCGGCTATACAATGAATTTGCGGTTCCTTTTTACACACAAACATTGCTGTGTCAATCGCAATACCGGATAAATGCAGATGGTACTCAGAACAGTAACTCGCCGCGGCGAGATAGTAACTCGCCGCGGCGAGATACTAACTCGCCGCGGCGAGATAGCAACTCGAAATTTTTTTTTTGCAGGTGGCCCTTATACTCTTCCGTACTTTGTGATGAAAAGCAAGCAAACAAGAATAATGCTCAACGCGCGATGTTTTTTGTAGACAGTGCATGGTGTATATGCATGGGCAAGGGGTAGCACGCGCCCCGGGCGCCACTTTTTAGGGGGAGCCAAAACGCAAGGTGAAAAAGAAAAAGGGGAAGAGAAAGAACCTGTACTGTTGAAGTTATTGCAAATTTAATCCGATTCACAAAGAAAAAGGAATCAAATTTCAAATTGTCAGATTTTTTTTTTCATTGGCATCAGAAGTTGGAATTACGGGCGCAATTTTAGCGCTTGCACCGGGTGCCGTTTTCCCTAGATGATACGCCACTATTTGTAGACTTTATCAAAATTCATTTCCACTTGTTGATTCAAAATCTAGATTTTTCGCCACTAGTATTCGATTATTCTGCCTGCGAAGTCTTGTTCTAAAAATGGGGAATCGTACAATTATTTGTATCTAAAAATGTATTTGATATTGTCTGCCCGGAATAAAAAGTAATTGTTTCTTAACAACACTAAAGTTAAGTTGGTTTGACTAGGGCCAGCGCGCCCACGATCCCAAAGGCTTTTGTTCGATATCTATATCCCCCCTCCCCATTTTTCCCCTTATGTTCATGTAATATCTCACACCTAATACAGATTATTAATTTATGAATCGTCTGTTTGTAGCCAGCATTATTGTACTTGGTTAAATATTAATATTTCGTTAAATTTTTCGTTTTAAAAAGGTTCTTTAATTTGATTGAACAAACTAAAATGAGTTCAGAGTTAAAATTTGGTGGACTTTCGGCAAAGGCACGCCCAACAGATTCTATTATTATTTTCTTTTAACGAAAACTGGTAAATTCAATTGTAAACTGGTAAGGTTGAACTGGGGGTAACTCAAATTTTTTTTTAAGTTCAGGGATAGGGAAGAGGGTGTAAGATGAGGGTATTTAGTGTTGGTAAAGGGAGGGGGTTCAAGCTAGGGAACCAGTATGAGTGATTGTACAGTGGGGATATTAATGTTTAAGCTGTGGAACCTCGTTATTCTGTGTTGGGCGTAGAGAGGGTGTGCTTATAAACAAGGAATCTGAACTTTATAGCCACGACATTCCAATCTTTATAATGATCAATGTCAACACATTTCAGGACGAACAATTCTTCATTATAACAATTTCTGTTTCTTTTATTGATCGGAGGGTAAAGGCATCCTAAAAATAAAATACAAGTACTGGCATTAATATATGCTTAATCAAGAGCAGCATAATTCTGTGGTATTAATTTATTCATGCATAAATGATAAAAAAATACTTTTAGCATACAATATAATAAAACATGGAAGAACAATGATCATCATGACCTCATCGTCATGACTACAATAGGGAAGGCACAATGGTATCCAAGCAACGGCTCCCCATCTGTACAATTCACAATCCATTGCATTATTCCTTGTTTCAGTGAAAAATATTTCATAAAATCTACATGTCATTCTTCCTAAAGCGGCCCAAACAAAATAATCACATGACCATTAGCCTTTGAGAAAGACCCTGCTAGGATCGCCTGAAACGTATAAGGCCCTCTTAACTAAATTTCAGGTCATTATGTTGGCTGATGAGCAGTTTATTACTAGTTTTGTATTGAGTTTATTACTTCCATGTATATGGAAATATTTAAGAAGTACTGACTGGGAATCAGTCACCATTAAGCACTATTCATGACCTGCTATTTTGAGAGGTAACCAATTCACCTGTGTAAGCATTATTTATGATAATTTTGGCTGGTAATCCATGCCTGGTGAGCAAAACTGTTTTTCCTTTATACCACATTTTATGCTAAGCAGCTTTCAGACTTACAGAAACCAGCTCTATGGAGGTTTAGGAATAAAGGCTCAGACTCAGGCTCAGCTCTGTCATCCATATGCTGAACAATAAAAAATATAGGTTGTGCTTTCTCATTGAAGCTGAAGCTCTGCTTTCCTTTTTAAAGTAGAGAATCTACTTCAGAACCGTAGCCAAAAGTCTCTATTTTGATACCCTTTATTTTCTAATGGATTCACAAAATGGAGCCAGAGCCAGAGCCTGAGCCCGAGCCTCTGTTTCATAAATACCCAATATCTAAGGTTCTAATTTCATTGGTTCATGTGAAAAGAATTGCTTTAATTGGTCAATGTACATGTATAGTGTTTATTTTGGCTATACAAACATTTTGAATATTACTAAGGAATGCAGTGATTGGTTGTTCCCATTGCCTGATAAGTAAGCCCACTTCTGATTGGCTCATTCTCCTCTTCCTAGTTCATCCTCCTGTTTGCTAATTAGCATAAGCTCTTCAAACAGCTCATAAGAGTCTTCAGAATCTTCACTATCTCCAGGCTTACTGCTACCAGACTTGGACAAAGTAGGCTTCTTGTTCCGTAGTTTGGATGGTGGTGACATCGTCCGAGACTCTTTGTTGAAGTAAAGAGGCATGATGCCAAGATCGCCGTCAAATCGATTCTTGACAATCTGAGGATTTTGAAAAATGACAAACGCAAAAATTCATGACAATTGTTTACACTGTTACAGACCAAAGTAGTATTTTCAACCAAAAAATCCTAATAATATATTACAACTGTTCTGAGGTTGCAGCTTTGCTTATGCTGTGTGTATCTTGAATGATCCTTAGGATATTGCAGTATGTGAGTGGTTTCGTGGCTTCTGACATGTGTCTGACTGCCAAATGAACAAAGATAATTGACTACCGGTATAAGGGACACCACCAACATTGGGCTGGATAGCTCAGATAGTAAAAGGGCCAGGACGGTGTTCCAGAGGTCGCTGATTCGAATCCCGCTCCAGTCAATGTTTCTTTGTTCTCTTTTCAATGACTTAAAATTCAATCAATTTCCCTTGTGGTTATTTCATAGTTGTATCAAAAAAACGTCAGAAAGAAAACAATCTTGACATGATTTGCATATATATCTTGACTTGCATGTTGTTGTCTTCTTGTCATTTAGCCTTCGATAAAGGTCCTGTCAGGCCCTCATAACTCCAAGCAGTATTAGAATAAAACTATATCCTTGCAACCTGAAATTCAGCCATAACCTGACACCGTGACTAATACCCAAACAGCTCTTTAAATAGCTCCCTATTTGATGATGTGCGGATAACCAGCAAAGACTAAAAACGCTTAAACCGTTAATCAGGATTCCCAAAACGTCCACTTTCCGTGCCAACATTAAATTGTTTATTCCTCCGCCAATCAAATGATATGACAGCCCCTAGCTAGGTGCCATTGATGAGGCCAATATGACCATATATGGGCATAAATCCATAGCGACCACTTCGGTATGAGAATGTGGGGGTTAGGGTTTGGGATTGAAGATTGAACCAATAAACTGATAGCTTAGGCCATAAAAAAAAATTGTTGTGTTAGGGTTGGGAAATAGGGTAGGGCAGGCGAATTTTTATTATTTTTTTAATTTAATTTTTCCTGTATTAAATGCTTTTTTCCCTGTATATCACAGTATTTGACGAGTCAAATAAAGACAAGAAATGACATCTTTAACCAGTCTGGTTTCCATCTTTTGCTCCTTTTAAGCTTTTAATCTGCATACAAATTTGCGATTTATTTTTTTATTATTCTTTTTTTCCCGATTTTTGTTTTTATTAAAAAAAACCACCTTTTTTTTGTTTAAAATGTTTACGGTCGGAGCATTTTTTTGGGTCGGGCGGGTTACGCCAATACAACAATTTTTTTTTATGGCCTTATCAATAATTGATTTTCTATTGATTAGGTACCTGGATGTATTTGCGGCCTTTGAGAGCTGTAAGCCGTCTGTCTTGAAGGATCATGACATTGTCAGCTTCTTGAGACGCCTTGGCACTTCCAAATATGGACGCAGTCTGGAGTTCCTCTGATGCATTCTCCTAAAATCATCAACATACCAAGATACGGTAACCAGGTTAGTAAAAACAGGTTACCAGCTAAAACTGTGTGCGATGTAAATTGAATGCGACTGGACCACTGTAATTAGAGCTTAGCAATTTGCTAAGCAGTATTTTTATTAAGCAATTCCTCCAAAGACCAGACAAGGTGAAGTTGAATTGAAATATGTGAAAGTTTATTGAGCAATTTGAGCTCTCTATCAATAGCAACCTTCTTTCTGTCTATAAATTACCAACTTACTAAGTAAATGTTATGCAAACAATTTATTGCCCTTCAATGACATAGATAAGCACTTCACCAATTGCCTTTTGAGTGCACATGAAAAAATCATGCACTGGCTCAGGTGGGATTCGAACCCACAACTTCATGCTTACTAGTGCAGATGCCATACCACTAGACCACCAAGCTAGCTGGGGTCACTTGGAGTGAATCGAATCACCTACTGGCGGGCGCAGTAAATAATCAGTTATTATTGATAAGATAATCATATTTGGTTTGTTAAACTAGAATTTAAGCAAATTGCTGACCATCACTTAAAGGTATGGATGGATGCAAATGAACATGATAACTAACCTTCCTGGGATGTATTACGACCGTCACATGACAATTATTGCTGGTTGCAAATTTGCGGAATGCTGCAATGATGTGATCGTACATAGCGAAACGTTCTAACGTGACCTGCTTGTCAGAATATCCGACCATGAATTGTAGGTTATCAACGATGACGTGTTCTATGTCATGGACGTAAACAGCATGGGACATAGCCTGCAATATAGAAACAAATGAGAACAATGTCAGGAGAGAAATGTTACCAGGGTGAAAATAAAGGAAAACATCTCTGTGACCATGGTCATTATCTTGGTGCCCCTGGTCATTGCCTTGGTGCCCCTGGTCATTGCCTTGGTGCCCCTGGTCATTGCCTTGCTGTCCCTGGTCATTGCCTTGGTGCCCCTGGTCATTGCCTTGGTGCACTGGTCATTGCCTTGGTGCTCCTGGTCATTGCTTTGGTGCACCTGGTCATTGCCTTGATGCCCCTGGTCATTGCCTTGGTGCACCTGGTCATTATCTTGGTGCCCCTGGTCATTGCCTTGGTGCCCCTGGTCATTGCCTTGCTGTCCCTGGTCATTGCCTTGGTGCCCCTGGTCATTGCCTTGATGCCCCTGGCCATTGCCTTGATGCCCCTGGTCATTGCCTTGGTGCCCCTGGTCATTGCCTTGGTGCCACTGGTCATTGCCATAGTACCGTACCCCTATTCATTGTCTTGGTGCCCCTAGTCATTGCCTTGGTGCCTCTGGTCATTGCCTTGGTGTCCCTAGTCATTGCCTTGGTGCCTCTGGTCATTGCCTTGGTGCCCCTGGTCATTGCCTTGGTGCCCCTTGGTCATTGCCTTGGTGCCCCTTGTCATTGGCTTGGTGCCCCTTCGCCATTGCCTTGGTGCCCCTTGGTCATTGCCTTGGTGCCCCTGGTCATTGCCTTGGTGCCCCTTGGTCATTGCCTTGCCTTGGCACACCTGATCAATGCTTTGGTGGCCCCGCGATCAATACCTTATTCTAGAACAAGTTCCAGTTCCTCTCAGTCATCTGATCTATGAATCCTTTACCAAGGAACTATTGCCGTTCAAAGCCTGTTCACACATCTTGACTTATCTTCATCTTTGACCCAAGTACGCGGCTTTGGAAAATGATTGATTCTAATAATTTTGTATGTCCGGATGAAACGACTTCCACCAAAAAACAGGATGGTGTCCCTGCCGGTCCGATAAAGACTAATCCTGGCCGAGATTTAAGGATTACTTCAGCTTCTCTTGTGGGAAATCCCAGATTTCCTGTTGAACTGTTCTTGGATATTAAGGCTCAGAGAAATCTCTGGACTGGTAGAGATATTGATACGGATGTTTACCGCGGAGCTGAAACTTTCTGCCAGATGGTAAACTTCCAGTTTTTATCTGATTCATTTCAAACATGGAAGTAAATAGGTACGCTGTCGGTCCAGATTTACAGCTCGATTTCACCAAGGCCTTCGATCGGAGTTACGAAGGATAACCCATCGTAATCCTACGTATGGCAGCAATGCATCATAAGTCCTATGATTGATAGTAAGTTTCGATGAGTTTGGTGAAATCTACCCTACGAACCATAACCCTTTGAACAATCAATTACGGTTTTGGTGAACATCATAAATCTATGTGAAATTTTTGAAATCCTTCAAAATTCTCTTACTCTAACCAAACACTACCCCATTCCCCAACCCGAAAAGTCTACCATTAGAATGATGATGTATCAACTACCTAGAATCGTAATAGCCACTGCAGGTGGATTTGTAATGAACGCTAGTAGTGACAGGTTGTTTTACATTCATTGCTATAATTGATAGACAGTTTTACAATCATTGCAGGTGGTTTATGCTCCTGGGTGATTTTACCTCAATTACAGCTTTCAGTGTCTGCTGTCCGTGGAATGTCATGAAATACAGAGGAAGTAACTCAAACTTGTCGGCCCATTTGTCAAATTTCTCCAGGTTCTTCTCCAAGTTGAGTCTGGGAACGACAAGGGCAAGAAAAGGACAAACACATCAAAATGGACTCAAGATTGCCATTTGAGATCTAACATAAGCATACTATGGATAAAATGGAACTGTGGCTCAGAGATGTAACTGGCCTATGTCAAAAAAATCTGAAAATGGTCTATGTTATAGATTGTTATTGTGTCTTGCCTGTAGACACGAAGCATGACCCAAGGCAGTGCCGCAGAAGACAGGTGAAAAATAGAAAAGAATCTGGTTTCAGATAAGAATCTGAAAAGTTGCACCTCTGGTGGTTAAAGCTTTCACAACCTGTACTCTACTAAGTACACCTTCCAGTCCTATTTATACTCTCATAAGATCATTTTCTTGTTATAGCGTAGGCATCTGATTTCTCAAAGGCCTCAACTTTGGCAGCCACTTAATCTTTTGGGGCAATTTTTCAATCAAAACCTCACAAGGAACTAAAAGGATGAGAACAATTTGAACAAATTTTTAATCAAAACCAAAGACTGACATATGACTACTCACTGTGCAAACTGTGTCAGCATAACTTTGGCAAGACGAACGTTTTGGATCTCAAAGCTTCCCCAAAGTGTGTTGACCTGCAAGCGAGGGACGGGATAAGAAACAAACAAACAAACAAGCTCAATCATCCCAGATCCCAAGGGACTGATGATAAAACCTTCAGGTTAAGTCATGATAAGACCAACTCTGTCAGCTTCATGAACAAGCTGAGCTGGCTTATAAATGCCCTCAGCAAACTTTCCAAGATGCAGTTTTTGGCCGATGCTAAGATACGAGGTGAAAAAAGACTGAAATGAACTTCTTTTCATAAGAGCTAGGTAGTCACAGAATGATCTCAAGTCAAAAGGATTTTTAGCTTGTCTTAAAACTCTAAGGAAATAAACCCTTCACTTATCCCATGCTAAGAATTCTAGATTTTGGGGAAGACAGCATGTGCCAGGTGACATTTGACAATGAGACAGAGAAATGGTTGACAAGAAGTAGACTGACAGATTCAAATTTTCTTACCCCTTGGGTACAGAGGTCAAGGGAGTATTCAGCCATAAAGGTTGTTTTTCCTGAGCCAGTTGGTCCAGTGAACACTGATAATTCCCCACGGCGATGTCCCTTGAGCAGCTTGTTCAATATCGGGAATCGCTTCCACTGCATAGTGAGGAAAACAAGAATGAAAGGCTAGACTCTTCATGAAAGGATTATAGGAGTATAATTGATTGGAAATACCTGCCTTACATGACTACATGTTGATAGACGATCAATCTAGGGTATGGCCAACCTATGGTCATCTAGTGTAGTGACCATATGGCTATTTAAGACTCATCTAATCTGGTCATCAACTCTAATGGTCATCAAGTGACCATACATACAATGGTCTTTAAAGCCATTGAGTGGTCATCTTTTGTTCATCCCATGGTCATGTAATGGTCATTCATTGTTAATCACATGGTAACCTAGAAACATTGTAATGGCCATCTAAAGGTCATCTATAATGGTCAATCTCAAAGTAATGTAACAGTTACCTAAAAAGGGATGCCTGGGCATCCTACCATCTAGTGGTCATTAATGGTCATTTAGTGGTCATCTGATGAACCTATAAGATTGTTCACAAGGGATTCTGAAGAATTAAAATTTGCGACGTATTACACGCATTTTTCCTCATTTTGACAGAGTTACTGAGGTTCACAACTGATGTCAAACTATACTAACCTTGACCCCAGCAACTTGCTCAGAATGAGACAACTCCCCCAGCACCTCATCTCTCAGTGATCTGAATGATACAATGGACTTGTGACTCATAGGATTGGCTTGCTGTAGTATCTTCCTCAGACTTAATCCTTGTTGCAGGGCCACCAGTGCTGGCGGGTGACAATCAAGCGGTCTGTCGGAACATGGATAAATTATTAAACAACGAGCCATTCTTTAACAATTATGAAATTCAATGTGTTAAAATCTGAAGCAAAGCATTATAAAAGGTAATATCAAAGAAATACAGATTCATGGGCAAAAATATCAAGACAGATACAGTAACAGTCATCTGTACCTACTTTTTCAGTGAAAAACAGCCACAGTATTTTTTAAAGCCTTTTCTCTTTTATTTTTGATCTTTTAAAAGATCAAAAAGATTTTCGGTCTTTGTTTTACTAACTGCTGAATAAATACACCATTTCAGGCGGAAACATTTGAACGGTATGTTTCTACCAGCACCATCTTCATACCCTGTAAGTTATACGTAAATCTGTGAACATTTCTGTTTTGGTTTCTTATTGTGACAGGTCACTTTTTATGCTAATTTGGAGTGCCCCCTCTGTGGTCCTCTTATGTCCATTTTGAGTACCCCTCTGGCACTTCATGTCCATTGTGAGACCCCCTCTAGTCTCATTGTATATTATATGGTCCTTTGTGTCATTCCACACTGAGTTTCCATGCAGTGCGCCCACTGAGACTCACTCTGCCCTAGCTATCCATGTACATGTATTTTTAATTTCTTCAATAGCTTCCTGTAGCCAAGGCTGGGGGTCGTCGTTGTTGTTGGTTTTGTTTTGCGTACGCCATGCACCATTAAAAGATCAGAAAGAAAACCCAAACATTCGTGTCTGGTGTCAACTTTCCCCTGTCACAAATGGCGTCGTAGACAGGATGGTGCAATAGAGCTACGTGATCGACCCCCAGCCTGAGGCGAAGAACACCCATCAGTCAACCAACCAGGGAGAGAAACGAGAATGCCGGGAGACAGCGATGAGGAGATGGCTCAGCTGAGAGCAGAATTGGAGATGATGAAGGTCGCCTTGCAAGTGGAGCGAGAAGAACGACAAAAGGCGACTGTGAGCAGCAGTACTGCATCAGCCACCAAGCAGATCTGCGTTGCTGCAGGGAGGAGGCTGGAGCGCTTCCATGGAGCTCCAGGTAAGCCGGGAGACCTGTCCATTAGAGAGTGGGTCCGAGATGTGAAGGGCCAGCTCCAAGCCAGACAGCTGAGCAGCGAAGACAGCTGTTCCTTCATCATCGACAACCTTGGCGGTAGGGCCAGACAAGAAATCCTTGGGAGAGGATTTGATGTTTCTTGCGACCCAGAGGTGATCTTCAACACTTTACTGAAAGTGTTCGGCGATGGTGACAGCCTGCCTCAACTGCAGCAGAAGTTCTTTTCGTATTGCCAAAGGCCAGGGGAGGATCTCCTGTCATTCTCTCTGCAGTTGGTCGAATTGTTCGACTGCATCATCGGACTTGACAGCTCTTTCAAGGCAGCAAGAGGGAAAACTTTGAAAGGACGACTGGCAGAGGCTGTCAACGATGAAGGCTTGAGGAGAGAGTTAAGGCGCCTCAACATCGAGTCTCCAGAGCTGAGTTTCTTCGAAGTTCGTGACCGTGCCATCGAGTGGCTTGGAAGTAACCATGGCAACCGTCCGAAGATGCAGGCTGCTGTGCATGAGGTGTCGACGACTTCAAACGACCTCAAGCATCTCATCGTCCAGCAGGGACAGCAACTGTCAAGACAACAGCAGCAAATTGACATGCTGTTGAAGGTCATGACGGAACGACCAGCACGCTCATGGAATCGGGGCCCCCGCCGGTGTTACAACTGCCAATCCACCGAACACCTGAAGCGAGACTGTCCTCATGCAGTGTTTCCAGTAGAACAATCGCAGCAGACCAATGGTGCCAGTATTCAGGTCCATCAAGTCGATCCCCCAAGCTTCACTCCCCGGCAGTCTTCTCAGCAGTTCGTTCCCCATCATTCATCCTATCAGCAGCAAACACCCCAAAAGCCGTTAAACTAGAGAGGTCTGCCATTGAGAGCCAAACGACAGGCCTACAGGAAATGCGGGACAGTGGCTCAATTATACGGAGAGCAGTAGGGGACAGTCCAATAGTCAGAGTGAAGATTGGAGGCACCGAGGTGACATGTCTTCTCGACACTGGAGCACAGGTTTCGACGCTGACTGAGTCGTGTTTCAAGGAGAACTTCTCCGATGCAGAGTTAGTCGACATACACTCCTTGCTCCACATCTCGGGTGCCCATGGCACTGCGATCCCCTATGTCGGCTATGCTGAGCTACCACTTCAGGCATTGGGGCAGACCCTTGAACAAGTAGGATTTGTGGTAGTTAGAGATCCGGAAAGTCCCAATATGGCGGAGAGGAAACGGCGAGTACCTGGCGTCATCGGCTCAAATATCTTCAGGGACATGAGAAACACTCTTCAGAAGGGCAGCAGACTGGGATTCCTGCAGAACTGTGGCAAGAACGGCGAAGAGGCTGAATGGGCCCACGTGCTTGCACTTTACGAGGAGGTGAGAGGTGATACAGTCCAGCCAGAAACGACTGGGAATGTTTGCATCCTCGGCCAGAAACCAGTACTGGTACCAGCGATGTCCCTTCGTGTTATTAACTGTTCTGTGAAGCCAACAATCGGGAAGTTTGCATACCAGGCCATCGTAGAGCAGCTTGAAGCACACAGCAAACATCTCCCCCAGGGTGTGAAAGTCGCCCCAGCCTTTGTCAGCGTAGATGCGAGAGGCACGATACCGGTGCAGATTGCCAATTTCAGCCCAGATGATGTATATCTCCAACCCAAAACACCTGTTGCATCAATTTCCCCAGCTCTTCCCGAGAGCACTACACAGCACATCCCCAATCAGGAGACTGAAGCTTTTGTTCAGCAAATAGGAGTTGACGACGACCCTACAGCAGATCTGATGTCCAAGATCCAGATCGGAAAAGATGTCAGTAGCAGTCAGCTGAAGGACCTCACAGCGTTGATAACTAAGTATAGTGAAGTCTTCAGCAGGGATGATGACGACATCGGGTACTGCAACAAGGTCGAGCATCGAATCGTCACCACTGACGATTTGCCAGTGAAGGTCCCACACAGAAGAATTCCCCCTCATCTGTGGCCTGAAGTACGAGATCACATCCAAGCATCCCTAGACAAAGGAGTGATACGAGAGTCTTCAAGCCCTTACGCTTCACCAGTTGTCCTTGTGAGGAAGAGCAACGGAAAGCTGAGATTGTGTGTTGACTACAGAGCACTCAATGCGAAGACACACAAAGACGCGTATCCGCTCCCTCAAATTGATGAAGCCCTGATACTCTGAATGGTGCAAAATACTTCTGCAGCTTGGACCTTGCTCATGGCTTCTATCAGATTCCAGTTCAAGAGAAAGACATAGAGAAGACGGCATTTCGCGTAGGGACAGGTGGCTTGTATGAGTTCACACGAATGCCGTTTGGGCTCTGCAATGCCCCTGCCACTTTCATGCGTGTCATGGACAAGGCGTTTGGTGATAAAAATTTCCAGTCGCTCATCGTCTACCTTGATGATATTCTAGTGTTTGGCAAGACCTTCGATGAAACCCTTGAGCGGCTAGAGATGGTCCTCACACGCCTGCAAGATTTCCAGCTGAAGGTAAAGCCCGAGAAGTGCCACTGGTTTGCAGCTAAACTCCACTATCTGGGGCACGAAATCTCAGCTGATGGAATTTCACCTAATCCAGAGAAAGTACGAGCTGTGACCGAGTGGGAAAGACCAACAAAAGAGGGAGAACTCCGAAGTTTTCTGGGGCTAACCAGTTACTATCGACGCTTCATCCCAGAGTATGCCAAGGTAGCTGCCCCACTCCATGCCATGCTAGGTGGCTCTACAAAGACGAAAGACAGACGAAAGAAAGCGGCAATCCCCCAGAAACCCTACACGTGGACTGAGGCATGTGAGACTGCATTCAACCAGCTGAAGCAACTCTTGACCAGTGCTCCATTGTTGGGTTACCCAGACTTCAAATCCCCTTTCATTTTGGAAGTGGATGCTAGCCATCTAGGACTTGGTGCAGTACTTTCGCAAGAGCAAGAGAATGGTCGTGTTGTTCTTGGTTACGCCAGCAGAGGTCTCAGAGGGAGTGAGAGAAACATGGAGAACTACAGCAGCATGAAGCTCGAACTGTTAGCTTTGAGATGGGCTATCACTGTGAAGTTTCGAGATCTCCTTCTGGGTGCAAACTTTATAGTTTACACTGACAACAACCCTCTGAGCTACCTGCAGACGAATACCAAGTTGGGAGCAACTGAGACAAGATGGGCAGCTGAGTTGGCACAGTTCAACTTCAAGGTGAAATACAGGTCAGGAAAAAGCAACAGGAATGCAGATGCTCTCAGTAGAAAACCCGCCCATGGTGCCGAGCCAGAGAATGCAAGATGTGAGGAAGTTTGTATTGAAGCCAACCCTCTTCAGCAGATGTCCACCACAGTTCCATGTGAAGTGCGTGACGTGCTACTGAACACCCTTGCCGAAGCAGGACTTTGTGAAGTTCATGCCAGACATGACAGGTCGATGCCTACTGCAACTTCAACCCTGCCTACAATACCACCCGTGGAGATGGCCCGTTTACAGCAGAATGATCGATATATTGGCCGACTCCTTCACTACTACCAGAAAGGAGAAAAACCACTGCACAAACAGCTCATGATGGAGGAGAAACCAACCGGCAAACTGCTCAAGTTCTGGGATAAGATCCAGGTCAAAGATGAGGTGCTCTTCAGGAAGACGAGAGACGGCGGCTGTGATGTGTCCCAGATTCTCCTACCACTTGTTCTACGAGAGCAGGTTTTGGAGGCACTTCACGACAGGGTTGGGCACCAAGGAGTCGAGAAGACGCTGGCACTTGCACGCAGCAGATGCTTCTGGCCAGGAATGGCGAGTGATGTTGAACTGTACTGCCAGAAATGTCAGAGGTGTATCTTAGCCAAAGCTGGAAGGAAGCTTCATCCAACAATGGGCTCGTTAGTTGCCAAGCGACCACTTGAAGTTCTTGCGATGGACTTCACAGTTCTCGAACCAGGGACCGGCAACATCGAAAATGTCTTGGTGTTAACTGATGTTTTCACTAAGTTCACTCAGGCGATACCCTGCAAAGACCAGAAAGCAAGGACTGTTGCTCGCGTGCTGGTACGAGATTGGTTTTTCCGATATGGGGTACTGCACCGCCTACACAGTGACCAGGGGAGGAACTTCGAGAGCACCGTCATCAAGGAACTTTGTGAAATGTATGGCATTTCAAAGAGCCGCACTACTCCATACCACCCTGAGGGCAACGGTCAGTGTGAGAGATTTAATCGTACACTCCATGACCGTTTGCGCACACTCCCACCAGAGAAGAAGCGTAGATGGCCAGAACTTCTCCCCGAGCTGATCTATGCTTATAATGCCACACCACACTCGTCCACCGGGTTTTCACCATACTACCTGTTCTTCGGACGTGAGCCCCGACTGCCTGTAGATCACCTGCTTGGAACAACAGACACAGGTGATGATGATGACCCTAATCTCGATCAGTGGATTGCTGACCATGAAACCAAGATGAAGATGGCGTTCGAGCTAGCATTCGAGAAGACTGAGAGGGAAGCCCATCGGAGAACAGCGAGACACAACGAGATGGCCAGAGATGAAAGTCTTCAAATTGGGGAGAAGGTCTTTCTTCGAAACCGTGGAGTCAAGGGCCGCAACAAAATCCAAGATGTATGGGGAAGCAAGCCTTACAAGGTAGTCGAGAGGCCATACCCCACCGCACATGTGTACATCGTTGCCCCTGTAGACGGAGATGGTCAGCAGAAGACAGTGAATCGCAGAGACCTCTTAGATGGTCAGGCTTTGGTGCCTGAAGAAGAGGAAGTCCACGATCATCTGCCACCAGATGAAACCCCAGTTCCATCAGTCCACTCAGATGATGATGATGATGACGACGACATCCTTGTGATGGTGGAGCACAGTGAGGATGGAGGCCAAGATGCACTGGAGGACAGACCGCCTGCACCGGAGAAAGCAGGGGAGCAACGCCAAGACGTACTGGAGGACAGACCACCTGCACCGGAAAAAGCAGAGGAACAACGCCAAGATGCACTGGAGGACAGACTGCCTGCACCGGAGAAAGCAGGGGAGCAATGCCAAGACGTACTGGAGGACAGACCGCCTGCACCGGAGAAAGCAGAGGAACAACGCCAAGATGTTCTGGAGGACAGACCACCTGCACCGGAGAAAGCAGGGGAGCAACGCCAAGACGCTCTGGAGGACAGACCGCCTGCACCGGAGAAAGCAGGGGAGCAGCACCAGCACCAAGCTGAGGTCCCACCAGCAGCAACCCTGACAGCACGACTGGATGACCCCGCTGCGGTTCATGCTGAACCTCAACCAGAAGATGAAACATCCGAGCTCGAGGCCCCAGGAGACGAGGTGATTTCAGAGGCACCAGCACAGCTCCGCAGGACAAGCCGCAGAGGGGCAGGACATCATGGTAATCCTCACCACTTGCCAGAGTCTGCTGTGCTATCGGAGACCCCTGCTCGAACACTTCGAACTGTTGACCCACAGGTGCTTGCCGACATCAGCCGCACCCAGTTATTGCTCGCCCAGATGTTGGCTGGTGTTCAGCCATAGTGACTTTATTATGCGTATATCTACATGTGATAGCCTAAATGTAGTATTAACTAATGTATTGTATTTTTTTAGTTGCATAAGATAGCCTGGTTGTCGGGACGTCAACCAATGAAGCAGGGGAGTATGTGACAGGTCACTTTTTATGCTAATTTGGAGTGCCCCCTCTGTGGTCCTCTTATGTTCATTTTGAGTACCCCTCTGGCACTTCATGTCCATTGTGAGACCCCCTCTAGTCTCATTGTATATTATATGGTCCTTTGTGTCATTCCACACTGAGTTGCCATGCAGTGCGCCCACTGAGACTCACTCTGCCCTAGCTATCCATGTACATGTATTTTTAAGTTCTTCAATAGCTTCCTGTAGCCAAGGCTGGGGTGAGTGTACTTATATTCACAGAATGTATAATTAATATTATGTTTTGGTATTGCTTTTATAATGTTCCATGTATGAAATGTTCAATTACAGATAGTTGTAGTTTTCTTTAGTGATTGATTGTGCCCAGATCAGCTGGATCGACCTGCTGACTTTATATCCTTTTATCCTGCCTTTCATAGTTTACAGTGAATAAGGAGAGTTTAAGAATATCTTTATTGTGTTCCAAGTCATAGAAAGATGAATAGTTAGTATGAGGAGTAGGAAGTTCCTTTTGAGTTAACATTTGTGTGAGCTTTGTGTTAAGTTTATATGTCTTTTTCCACTTTTGGATTACTTTGTTAATAATTCACCTTTATTTGTAAGGAGGCAGAGCTACAGCCATTTTAGAATGTTAGAAGCATACATCTGTTAAGTTTCCCTTTTATGGGAGTTGTTTCTTCCTTTAGATGTTCAAGTACATGTATTATACTGTATGTAATTCATTGATTGTATGGATATATTCATTTGTTCCATGTGCAAGGTACACCCCATGTGTGGCATATGGAACAGGAAGTTTCTTTAATCCTTAAGTTGCTGCATACTTAATGAAGTGTAAACAGTCTTGCCATCCCTTAGTGCAGCTAGGGCTAGGACAGCCACCAGTTTATGGCCCAGTACTGGGAAGCCCATTGTGTGTGGTTAGTTAAGCATGGTGGGAAGACTGAGTGGTTGCTTACTAGACTGGCGTACTAGTCACTTTGTGATTTGTTTTGTGGTACATTGCCCTCTTATCACCAAAGTGCAGGTTTAGTTGGTTATTGGTATCAGTTGTATTTGTCTTAGTAATAGTTTCAACATTGAAAGTGGTATTTATTGTCCAGTGCTGATGCAAGTTATGTGTGTATTTTATTACCCCAAGAGAGTTCTAAATGGATCCTTGGATGGTAATAGAGGAAGGACTGATACAAGTTTATAGTTGCTATCTCTTCATTGTTGAGGTCATTGAACTTTGATTAAGTTATGTTCAGATAGTGCAGGTGAAAGCATACACATGCCCTGTACATCTAAGCCTAGTATGTTATGCCTTATTGTACATTCCAAGTGAACTTTGCATTTTGTTGATTTTGCTAATTTCTTTGTATTTATCTTAATATTTATGTATCATTTGTTTTTATCATTTCAGGGTCGTCGTTTGTTTTGTTTATTTTGCGTACGCCATGCACCATTAAAAGAACAGAAAGAAAACCCAAACATTCGTGTCTGGTGTCAACTTTCCCCTGTCACATTATCAAAGTATGATACTACCTTTAATGTGTACCTTGTTATTTATCTTACACAAGACCAACATTAGAATGAAAGACTAGATAGCATCTAACCTGATGAAATGACATCGTTTGGTGTTGAGTTTACGAGCAAACTGCTTAGCAGCTTCCCAGGATCTCATGTTGTTGCCAAACCACAGGGTAATCTGATGAAACTGCTCCAGTAATGGAAGAATCTGAAACAATAAGACAGAACACGGGCTTGATAAGACTACTTTATGACTGTGAACTGCTAGGATTACCTTACCTCATCACAGAAAACAACAAAAATCAATCTCCAATTTCTCTGGCCAAGGCTCAGTCTAGTGTCTGGGCCTTACAGACCTGAAATTAAGTTCATCAAGGAGCAAGACCATTGTCAAGGTGTCTTCTCAGTCTTCTTTAATAGTCCATGAGGGACACCAAGGCCAAGAACAGCCCGGGGCAACTTACAGCCATAGCATGTATTAAAGGCATTAGTGTTAGACCCTCCTTGGATGAGAAGAGCTCCTGAAATCTTCATAAGTGAAACTTAAAGGAGATGAGAAGCCCAAGAACATCCTCCATACATTTATATGACCTCATGTCATACTTTAGTAATAACCAAATGACATTCATGGTAATGGCTAAGTGTTTAAAGGGGACACGTTCATCCCTCTGAAACAAGGTGGATGTCTTAACAGAACAGAGAGGACCAAAGGTCCTCATCTTCCCCTGAAGGTCCTAGAGACTCTTTAGGGATTACCTCTTGTGGAAGACATGCACTGCCATTGGGGAGAGCTAGGACGGTCTGTCTGGTCATCTGATGAGCAGCTAGTGCATCTAAGACACCAGACACAAGAACTGTCTCTCCATCTCTAGGCCCGATCCGATGGAATCCAAACAAGCCCATTTGACAATTCCTAGAGGAGAAAAAATACTTTAAAATAATAATCAACAACAATGTCAAGATGTAGTAAAACTAGTAACCATGACGATGACTTAGAATTATCAGTGGCTAGCAGACTTTCAGTTCATAAACAATGATTGCAACTAACGCAACCCTAAAAAAAAAAAAAATTGAGCTGTGATGTTCTCTTGTGCATCAAGCCTTAGATCCAAGCTTAAGTCTGACTTTCACTCTTAACTGCACTTACCTAGGATACAGTGTCTCTACGACCTCTGACCCTTCTTGAACTTTCTTGACCTCTAGTTTTTTTACCCCTCGTAGCTGGTTATTATGTCCATATAAGGGCAGCACTAGGGCTTTTTGCTGTCGGTGGTATCTCACGTGGAAGTGTTCCAGGGTTTCCATCAGAATTTGCTGCAAGAGAGAAAAATGTTCAAATTCTGTAATGAATATTCATAGATTAAACCAACCATCAATGTTGGGTCAACCCAGGACAAATTTAGCCTTCAGCTGATGAAGGTCAAAATTATGAACCAATGGAAAACACTGCCAGCAGGATAAAACATCCACTGTGAGGTTGGTTTGTTCACCAGGGGATAAATGTGCCCTGGCAGGTAGGGGTGTTTAGAGTCAGTATGCTACGATTGTTCTTAGAATACTTGTCAAAATGTTAGATTAAAACATTTCCTGTTTTCAGATGTACATGCTCTTTAGAGAAGAGTTATTAAACTTGAGCAGTAAATCTGTTATTCTTTCCAGAGATTGTCTTGAGCATATTGGCCAAACTAATGCATTTTAAAACCTTCTTTCAAATCTACCAAATCTTTACAGAAGGGTAATAAACACTTCCAAAACACGCCCAATTTCATGGAATCCGTTACCGTTAGCAAATTTTCTTCGCTTACGGTAGCAGAATTTGTTGGGTTATGGTTAGCGTATTTCACGGAAGAGTTTCCTTTTTGGTAACGGTAAGCAAGGAATTTGTGCAGAATGCATACGACAGCGCGTTAGCAGAAAATTATCACAGTAACCCTAGAAATTCATCGCTAACCGAGAGTCTTGCTTACGGATTCCATGAAATAGATTTCACACGTAGCAGAGCCCGCAAGCACAAAAATAGGCAGTAACGGATTCCGTGAAATTGGGCCCTGCTCTTTACAAAAGGGTTATTGTAAACCTACACCTATTGAATTGTGCTTTAGTTTGAAACAACGTTATGTACCCAGTGGCGCACCCAGGGGGGGGGGCTCGGGGGGCTTGAGCCCCCCCCAAGAGGGTCCCTGAAAAAAAAAAAAAAAAAAAAAAAAAGAAGGAAAAAAGAGAAAAAAAGGGGGGGGGGGGAGAGGGAAAGGGAAGGGGGGAATGTTTTGTGGGAGAAAAATTTTCTTTGAGCCCCCCCCAAGACAAAATCCTGGGTGCGCCGGTGTATGTACCTCGATTCCCATGGAAGCTCTTAGTCGCTCAACGACATCCTTCCTGACGGTACTCAATTCCACTGACTCCGCCCACAACTCCTGAACCTTCTCCATGTCTGACCTCTGACCCCTAGCTTCCTCTTCCTCACTGGTGGCAGCGGTGGGATCACTAAAGGAGGAATAGTCCTCACAGCCCTGTTGCTTAGCGATGGCCATGTTGTCATGGAGACACTGCCAGCTGCCTCTGACTTGTGTGCATTCGCAGACACAATGACCTGCAACAAGACACCAAGGTTCAAATTCACATAGCTGGTTATATCAAATTTCTCAGCACAAACAAATTCTGCTAAGCCTAGCAAATGTAGGTTACCGACTAAAATTCCATGTAATGTATATTAATTGCGACTGGTTCTCTACTGGTTTTTGCTTAGAGCAAGATGCTGTCTCTGTGTAGTGATCTAGGGTCATATTTGACTGCCATGACTTTAAAACCATAGGGTTATGTAATGTTTACTGTAGACCTGACATATAAAGGAAATAAAATGGATTGTAATTAAGTGATATATTCAGCGTAACAGGTGCATGACAGGTGCATGACAGGTGCATGACAGGTGTACTGTATTGACTAGAATGGATAGATTCATTTACCAGTCGTCATATTGATGAATATTTTCTTTGTATCTTTGTTGTTTTCCTGTTGATTGTTATTGAAGCAGAAAGGACAGTCGGCACTCAGGCAAGTAAATCCAATCTGGGCATCTATCCCAGAATCCCTCAGATGTTGTTTCATCTCCGTCAATGTCGGAACCTGTACGTCCTCCACAGAGTTAAACGTCATCTGTGTTTGAGAAGTTGTGGCAAACGTCCTTTCCAAAATATTCCATTGTCTCGTTGGGGATATGCGTATCCATGGTTTGGGGCCACTGTATCTGTGTGAATCCGATTGGTTGGGACTACAGTGGCCCCGTACCATGGATAATGAGTTGCTGAGTCTGAGACATGATGGCATTCTCCGTGTTTCTGTCCTTGCCAAACATGATGACTTTGTTTTGTTCGTTCTCAAGCCTGGCTGTGATAAATTACTCTTCCATCTTAATAAACTTGAACTACAGATGCCTCCATTTTGGTGCGACAAAGCACCGTCTGATGCAAGGTTGCCTGAAGTTTTTGAACATTTGGGAGCAGAATCTACATCTCCGTATCCAGTGGCAACAGATGTCATAGCAACTGGTTTCTTTGTCACATCTGAGGATGAGCGCTTTGTAAGACATGTTGGTTGTAGGTAAATTGACGGTTTCAATCTTGAAAGGCATTTCATCTTCAGGTTGGAAACTCAATCATTATCAACGCAGATTTATCTGAAGAAAAACAATACAAAATTGCATTTAATGTGCCATGTGTGCTGTTCTGGGCCCAACAAATAATTGAACTTCTGGCTTTCAAAAATCATGATAAGCGATTGTAGAAAATGTAGACTTTTCAGCCCTCAATCCCCTGATGTTACATTAAACAACTTTCAATACCTAGGCTATACACCGATCCAATGGCGCAACCATGGAGAAAGGAAACACCCGCCATTACCGCAGTGTCCCCAACCACCTTTTCAGGGGACGTACACCCTGCAGTATATAGTGCGGCGGAGCATAAATTATTTTGTTGCCGGACAAAATGCGGGCGGGGTCTCTGCAGTAATGGCAGATGGTATAGACCCTGTTTCAGAGACTTCAGCATATTGAAATTTAATACATGGATGCATAAGAAATATTTTTTGCTAGACAAACAAAAGCTGAAATGAAGGCTGAAAAGCAATGAACATTGCGTACTGTTTTGTATTTTTTTTTTATAAAGCCTGGCTTAAGTTATTATTTGGCTGTAGACCCAGTAACTGGGGCGCTGAACTCCCTTTTTTTAATTTTGGGGTTGACGGTCGGTCTAGCCGTCAACCCCAAAAATAAAAAAGGGAGTTCAGCGCCCCAGTTACTGCCTGGGTCTAATTTGGCTGATCATTTTTTTTAATGTGAAATTAAGCAGTTCAATGACAGTTGAGTTATAATTATAGTAACTAAGCACAGCCATGGAGAAATATTCTTATTCCTCCCTGGCCGCACTTAGTTTCTATGGCCTATTATTATTAAATTAATTAGGCCTTCTATTACTTATTACTTATAGTTAGAACACGATATAACACGCCCATTTCAATGACTGCACGTGAAGATGGCATTGCAAGCAAATGCAAGGCTGCATCGCCGAAATTTGTATACAGAAAACAGCTCACGAAATCGATCAAATGGGCGTTTCACATCATCCTATTATTTGAAATCCATTACATTATGAGGAATGTCTATGTATTTGACATACATTTGGGCTACATCACTAACTAAACGTGTCAGATCTGGCGCGCCAAATTCCAAAACAAACTCACGATGACCTTCATAATTTTAACACATGTGCTGGGTGACATGAAGGGCGCCCTCAATATGTGGAGGACAAGTTATTATTTTTTGTTTTTTGCCCACCTCTGCTCAAGAAAATGCTCTATTTCGGTATTTCCATCAGGGTTTTGCTGATTAAATCACCATTCCCTAAAAACATTAACTCCATTATCATTTCATGCTAAAAAAATGCCCGAAAATCTTTCAGAAATTGATTATGACTAAAAGTTGTATCGAATATTGTTCAAAGAAACTGTGGCAATTTTCCAGGGACTCGTAGACATAAATAACTGTGAGATTTTCTAATGGTACACTCACATCACCGATCTACACTCAAGTTCACAGTTCAAAAAGCCTCATGCAGGAGTTTCTCATCCTTTGGTTACAAAAGTGTAAATAGTAGTCTCAACCCTCATCTACCTAATCATTTTAAATTTTTGGTTTGTTAACCGATCAGATATTTTGCTTTGCCCAAGAAAAGAAAAGGAAAATACTCCCAAAATGATGTCTCCCGTAGCCAACTTACTGCCAGTTTTCATGGAGCAAGTACCCTTCACGTCCAAAAATGTAGGGCCAGAAGTTAGCTACAATTCTCCACAAAAGGGGCCAATTTCATAAAACTGTTAAGCACAAAAATTGCTAATCATGACATTTCTGTCTTAATAAAAACAGGGTTAACAACCACATTTTCACATGTTGTGTATCACTTAATTGTGATTGTTCTTTGGCTGTTGTTCGCTGACCATGAATAGCAAATGGAATTTTAATGGTGGTTTATTTTATTGGGCGAGACATTTTTGTGCTAAGCAACTTTTTGTGCTTAACAGTTTTATGAAATTGGCCCCAGATTGGAGCATTGAACCCTTCATACGTACACAATATGGTACCAATTGCGTGACCACCCAGAATGCATACATTATTTGAAATACATTTGAGGATTATACACAAAATGATCAGGCGCGGTTCTAGAGCCAACAATTTGGGGGGGCTAGAAGAGCCACTATTTTTTGGGGGGCTAGAAGACCAATATTTTGGGTTCTTCTAACACTCGCTTCTGCTATGTCTTATTAGGGGTCGAAACCATGCACATTATACTCGCCATACAACGCGTTTTTTATGTAATTGGCGCTTAATAACTGAAAAAAATCCAGTATTTTCAAGAATTTTTTTTTTCACTTGCAATTTTTGGGGGGGGGGGGGGGGGGGGGGGGGGGGGGGGGGGGCTACAGCCCCCCCTAGCCCCCCCCCCCCCCCCCCCCCCCCCCCCCCGTAGAACCGCGCCTGATAATGATTATCTGCTCGGCGCATTGCATCGGAACATCAGCCTCGGAGACTAGGAGTGTCTAGTAGCCTTGTATGGAATATGTTTTAAATTTATTTTGGAATGACTTAACACATTTTGTCTTTATATCTTGCCGACTACGCCATGTGTAACCAAGAGGACTCAAGGTAAAAGGAGAACAGGTGGAAAATTATCTTTAAGGACAGACAAATATAGAGTGCGAAAAAGCTTTTTGCCTTGCCAATTGCTCTATTTATAATTGTATGTTGTAAGTAATCATGTACAGTATCCTGTTTGTTATTCTTATTTGAAATATGGGTTGTAAAAATTGATGCTATTGTTCTTGAAAGATGTTGTTTCTTAAACTTTGCTTTGTGTTTCCAGTCACTGTAAAGTATATGTTAAAAACAGTCATGTACGTATTATATCTTGTTGGTTATGGTTATATACTTATTTTGAAATTTGCTCGCATAAAAGGGCGTGTCCACCAATGCATCATCCTTCTTCAGCTCAGGTGTACAGGACGGGATGCTGACCGGTCATTCCACAATGATAACTTCCGCTACCATGGGATACCAGGATGAGACTGCACTGAAGGCTACCAGCTCAACGGTTATCGGTTGGAATGGCTGGACTCCCCGTTCTCATGCAGCTGGGCTTCAGCATTTGACTAAATTTATTTGTATGTCATTTACATTTGGGTGAATAGAAAAGATTGAAATTGTTGTTTTAGATATGATTTTTGTCATTTTAGATCAAAGACGGATACTGTATGTCATATGTCTGCCCTGTTTATTGCAATATGACCATTTTCTTTTTTGTTAATAAATTGATTTCCCTATTATTGTGATTGTAGAAAACGTTTCCACCTGTGTTTTCTGTTGTTTGTGTCATTTCCCTTAATTGAATAAGAGGCTGCAAATCACTTGTACTTAGAAATTAAATCTCATATTAATTTTCTACAGACTCGAATAGTCAATCATGAAGAATATGCCTTGGAAAAAACCATGACAAATTGAAGTATAGCAAAAGAATGAATAAATTAAAAAATAAATTTATAAATAATTTTTTGGTCCTTCAGAATTTTCGTTTGACTAGCATTTTTAATTATGATGCCCTTGTTTCTCGTTTAATTAATTAGCATTTTAGCAATTATTTTAATTAGCCCATGCAATAATCGATTCTAATTGCACTAGTGATCACAGATAACTCAGTGGCTTAGTGGTGTGGTCTCTGTGTCGGCAATCGAGAGGTTCTGTGTTCAAACCCCAACTTGATTTTTTTTCCTTGCAAATTTTTGGATTTTTTTCAATTACTTTTTCCCATTGTTTTGACTGATATTTTCTATTCAATTATGATGCCATTGTTTCTCGTTTAATTAATTAGCATTTCAGCAATAATTTTAATTTTTCCATGCAATAATACATTCTAATTGCACTAGTTAATACAGATAACTCAGTGGCTTAGTGGTGTGGTCTCTGTGTCAGCAATCGAGAGGTTCTGTGTTCAAACCTTAACTTGATTTTTTTTCCTTGCACATTTTTGGAATTTTTTCATTTACTTTTCCCCATTGTTTTGACTGATATTTTCTATTCAATTATGATGCCATTGTTTCTCGTTTAATAAATTAGCATTTTAGCAATAATTTTAATTAGCCCATGCAATAATAGATTCTAATTGCACTAGTTAACACAGATAACTCAGTGGCTTAGTGGTGTGATCTCTGTGTCGGCAATCGAGAGGTTCTGTGTTCAAACCCCTAGTTGATTTTTTTTCCTTGCAAATTTTTGGATTTTTTTCAATTACTTTTTCCCATTGTTTTGACTGATATTTTCTATTCAATTATGATGCCATTGTTTCTCGTTTAAATAATTAGCATTTTAGCAATTAAAACCCCAACTTCAAACCCCAACTTGATTTTTTTTCTTGCAAATTTTTGGATTTTTTTTCAATTACTTTTTCCCATTGTTTTGACTGATATTTTCTATTCAATTATGATGCCATTGTTTCTCGTTTAATTAGCATTTTAGCAATAATTTTAATTAGCCCATGCAATAATACATTCTAATTGCACTAGTTAATACAGATAACTCAGTGGCTTAGTGGTGTGGTCTCTGTGTCAGCAATCGAGAGGTTCTGTGTTTAAACCCCAACTTGATTTTTTTTCCGTGCAAATTTTTTGGATTTTTTTTCAATTAC
Source organism: Astropecten irregularis (assembly GCA_963971285.1). Classification (NCBI taxonomy): domain Eukaryota; kingdom Metazoa; phylum Echinodermata; class Asteroidea; order Paxillosida; family Astropectinidae; genus Astropecten; species Astropecten irregularis. The sequence goes on along the minus strand of OZ020251.1, from coordinate 1,399,693 downwards.
TTTTTCCCATTGTTTTGACTGAAATTTTTTTTATTCAATTATGATGCCATTGTTTCTCGTTCCATTAATGAGCATTTGAGCAATTAAAACCCCAAATTCAAACCCAAATTGATTTTTTGTTTCCCTTGCAAATATTTTGATTTTTTTTTTCAATTCCTTTTTTCCCATTGGGTTATTAATGTCTGTGGTAGAAATAGACCAGAAAACAATAAGAGCGCCCTCTAGCGCGTGGAAACATTTTACTTTTGACATCACATGAATATTGAAATGAAAGCAGAAAAGTGACTTCGTGTCGGTAATGTACCATATTTTTTTTTATGAAATAAGCGTAATTTTTGTGTGATAATCACGATAGTTATTCGAGCCGTATTTTGGGACCGTTAGGGATTGGTTCAACAATGCTGGACCTTATTTGGGACTTCTAAGTTCTAGTTGAAGCTCAGTCATGAGCTTATGAAATGCTTCGCCGAAAAGCATGAGTCGTGGTATGCAACAATAACAACACAGTGCTGGAGCGGCTAGCCGGTTGCTTTTTTCACTTCACATATATCCTACACTGCAGCCAGTGTAGTGTACTACTGGGCACCGGACAAGTCGACCGCGGGACAACTCGACTCGAGACAACTCGACCGCAAAGACAACTGGACTCCAAAGACAACTCGACTCTGAGACAGCTCGACTCCAAAGACAACTCGACTCCGTTACAGTTCGACTCCAAAGACAACTCGACTCCGAGACAGCTCGACTCCAAAGACAACTCGACTCCGAGACAACTCAACTCCATATAATTATCACAGAAATTGAAATAAGGTAATAATCCAGACCAAAAAGGAAAGTAAAATAATTACCTGAAATAAATGATATGAAATGCTCAAGAGGGCCTATATATAATGATGTCGGAATAGGCCTACAAAACAGTTGATTCTTCGAAATGATCTCGGAATTATATTTAAAAAAAAATCAATATTCAATAATTATTATTGAAATATTGACTCTGGTGTACTTCAGTTCAATCAAACTAGCCAGCTGCAGCGTGCCCGCTATGCTCATCTTGGCCGTCGGCCACGGCACAGCCATGAGCCCGTTTTACGCTGCCCCCACGCCGGCGGTCTCGTGTAAAACTCCGCAAATTGACACGGCCAACATGACGCTGCGGCCCGCTGATAGTCTGTTTTTACAGGCCGACGAGCAGCCTTTTGCTTCCTATTTATTGCTATCGGAATAGTATTTTTTCTGTGTCATTTTTTTATTCACATACATTTTCGTTTGAATAATTTATATTGTTTTGTCGTGCACACCAGCCTAGCGTCAAAGTAACATAGAATGGAGTCGACTTGTCTCGGAGTCGAGTTGTCTTTGGAGTCGAGTTGTCTTTGGAGTCGAGCTGTCTCAGAGTCGAGTTGTCTTTGGAGTCGAGTTGTCTCGAGTCGACTTGTCTCAGAGTTGAGTTGTCTTTGGAGTCGAATTGTCTTTGGAGTCGAGTTGTCTTGTGTCAAGTTGTCCCGCGGTCGACTTGTCTGACATTCGTACTACTAGGCTAGTCTTTGTTGGTATGAAAGTGAAATCTTGCCAAGTAGACGGCATATTGTAATTTGTTTCTTCGTAGATCAAACTACATGTAGATCATGTTATCTTTCATGGGATTTTTGGCATTATAGCACTCCGCACTTGTGCTAAAAATAGCACACCGGATCTCAGACAAACATTGCAACCACGCAAACGTGTGGTGGGTGTGCTTGTGTACATGTATTGTGTACACTACGTGTGTGAGTCAATGTTTGTCTGACATCCGGGGACTTTGTACATGCGCGCGCTGGCCAAATCACTTGTGTGACGTCATTAGTACTGAGCGCTATTGCAGAATACCCCGCCACTCACCTCTCCCTCATTATAGCCGTGTATTATGTTGGCTTTCGAGTGGCAGAGTTTTCTGCAATTGCGTTGGATTTTACTTAGTAATGGCATTGGCTAGTGTACTTTTGAATTCGCCTCAATACAAAGTCGACATGATATTTACTTAAGCCTGGCTGGGGTCTCTCATTAAATTGCATCAGTGTGATTGAAATTCCTTTTGTGCAGTTTTCAATTGATATCAAACCAGTCAGTAATTTTTTCTTTTTGCAGGATATTTCCAGTCAGTCGTTAGTTAGTCCGAGTCTGACCAAAGTCTTTCCATGATGACTGCTTCAAACAGCCAAGCTGGCAGTAACATGAAGCCTTCATATGATTTCAATCTACGCACAGAAGAAGTGAAAGCACTAGGAACAACATTCAAGGTATGTATTTATTTGATAAGGGCTATGAATGTGGTACAGTATTCAGTGGTCACAACTCCCAGAATCTAGGGAGCTCTCAATGGGCCTCTCAGTAAGCTTGATGCAGATGCCGACTGTAAAATAGCCCTCCAACTGCCCAGCAGATAGCAGCTTACTGATTCTTTGACAGAGCTCACTCCAGTTTCTGAGTGTCCTGAGAAGGATACTATGTATGTGCTCAAGGTGATGCCGAGTCCTACAAAACGAATGAACGAACAAACAAACAACCAACCAATTAGCCAATTAATGGAGCAATGATCCAACCAAAGATTGAACCAATAAATCAACAAATGGACGAATATCAAACAAACAGACAACAAAAACAACAATAATTGAGAGTATATTTAATTATTTATTGATGCTCAACGGATAATTTAAGTTTTTCTGCCAAGAAATTTACATATAACATACATCTGAAGGCCATATAGTGAATCTTGAATTGATTACGTTTTTCTGTCTTCTTTTTGTCTCAGGTTGTCTTTGCAGATGAGGGTTCTAGTGATGATCCAGTCATCGTCTGTATACACGGAGCTCCAGCAACTCATAAAGCATTTAGGCACATTGTACGAGGTCTTAAATCACAGGGTTATAGGATTATCATACCCAACCTGCCAGGTATGTTATTGATTTTATCATACATCCTTATTGATGATTTCAGTAATGATTAATTGCGATACCCTCCACGATATTGGATTCGACTTACCCTGCTGACCCTAGCTAGCTCGGTGGCCTAGCGGTATGGTGTCTGGGCTAGATTTCACAAAGCACTAAGAACAATCTTAAGATGAGTTGTCAGTATCACCATAGTGATTTGTATCGTGACGTCACACTTTGCTTAGCAATTAAGATTGATTCATGATTTAAGATTGATCTTAGTGTTTCATGATGAAATCGGCCCCTGCACTAGTAAACAGGAGGTTGTGGGTTTGATTCCCACCTGAGTTTGTGTATGATTTTTTTCAGTTTGCAGTGCTCATCCACATCGGTGAAGGAGAAGCCTAATTTGCATAATTAATTGAATGCCAACAGGTGCATTCTGAGGAGATGAATATCTCTATATTAATGTTTATATGCTAACTACAATATTGCTGTAATTACAGGAATGGGGTTATCTTCGCTTGATTCTGATGGAGTTTATAACCACACGACGGAACACAAAGCAGCTATCATCAGAGAGCTGTTAGCAAAGATCGGGGTCACAAGGTAAGACTTCGACAATTTGGTCAATTTGGTGCATATTGGTCAAGTTGGTGCAGTGTGGTGCAAGTGGGCCTGGAATGGTCCAGATGGAGGCAGCCATAGCTGGGGGCCATTCATGGAGGATATATCAGGATTTATCATTTTGTGTGTGTGTGATTGTTACAGTGTTGCTTCGGTTGTTGGCCACTCTATGGGCGGTCATGTGACTTGCCAACTGGCAGGTGATTCAGCTCTAGAGGGCGCTGTTAAGTCCATATGTTTGCTGTCGTCAGCGGGATCGAGACCACACAGGTAGAAACAAATTCCACTGTGTATTTATGGCTTTTTGAAATGTGAAATATAAGATCGCTTTAAATCTTATTCTGTTTGAATAGAATGGGAGACTTTTGAGAACCGTTCTCCAAGTCAAAAGCGCACGCTCACGCAATTGTGAGCATGCGCAGTGTTTTGCGCCTGCGCTGTTGTGCGTGCGTGTGCGCTGTTGACTGGAAGACTGGTCCTCAAAAGGCTTCCATTGAAAAGGAATGAACAGAATTGACTACAATTGACTAGATTTGATAAGAATTGATGTAATAAACTGTACAAATTGCTCATCATCCAAAATGACCTGAAATATTTCAAACACTTGGAGTTAGAGGGCCTGACACGTTTCGATCCTTGGATCTTTGAGAAAGATCCTGCTAGGATTGAAACGTGTCAGGCCTTCATAACTCCTGGAATTAAATAAAATTGAGCAGAATTGAACAGAAGTTAATAATTTTTTCTCCGTTTGGTATGATTTTCAGGTTGTTTAGTCCATACTGGCTGTATTTCATATTGGGACATTTGGTGTATTTCTCCGTCAAGCTTCCACTGATTGGAATGGCAGTCAAACGTCTCATATGTTACTTCATAAACTCAGCTGGTCTGAGGGGATTGACCAGGGACTCGGAGGTATATTCCTGGTATGAAGGCTCTCAGTTACATTTCTCTGAGGTATGTAGTGGACGTCACAACTGCTTCATAATAAAGGATGATAGATTGTACATATGTTATATGGAAACACCTGTAACATATCTTGGTCCAAACCTAGGGAATGACCCAAATGTACACTCAACTATAAAGGTTTAATACATGTACATCTACCTGTATTATAGGGAGACACACGTACCAAATCTTGGTACCTCAATTTGGTGGAATGACCCATCGACCTGTTGGTGTCGGTCATTGTTGTACTTGGGTTATTTTTGCTCAAGAGTTAGGAGGGCCTGTCGTTTCAATCCTAGCAGGATCTTTCTCAAAGGCTAAATTGTCAGAGTTAGGAGGGCCTGATGTTTCAATCCTAGCAGAATCTTTCTCAAAGGCTAAATGTTAATAGTTAGGAGGGCCTGGGCCCAATTTCATGAAATCCGTTACGGCCTATTTTTGTGCTTACGGGCACTGCTACACGTGAAATCTATTTCATGGAATCCGTACGCAAGACTCTCGGTTAGCGAAGAATTTCTAGGGTAACCGTGATCATTTTCTGCTAACGCGCTGTCGTATGCATTCTGCACAAATTCCCTGCTTACCAAAAAGGAAACTCTTTCGTGAAATACGATAACCGTAACCCCAAAAATTCTGCTAATTCTGTAAGCGAAGAATTTTTGCTAACGGTAACGGATTCCATGAAATTGGGCCCTGATGTTTCGACCCTAGCAGGATCTTTCCAAAAGGCAAATTGTTGTTACTTTTTATCTGTTGCAGTTTATCGTCAACGTAGAGAGGTTGGTGAGGTTAGACATGGCAGCGTTGTGTATATTCAGCAGCAATGACAAGTTCATTGAAATGTCAGTCTTACAAGACACGGTTGATAGACTGGGAGTTCAACATGATGACATCATCAAGTATGATAAAGAAGGCGTCACCATGGAAACTTTCAGAGGTATGTCTAGCAAAGACTGGCTACTTGTCAAATTTTTTTGACAAATTAGATTTGCTTGTTATAACAGTGGTACCACTGTTCTCATGTGCTGCAAGCGATTTTACCAAACTCATCGTAACTTACTATCAGTCGTAGGACTCATGGTGCATTGCAGCCCTGCGTAAGATTTTTGAAATTGAGCCATGATTCCTTTCAAGTATCTATCACCTTGAACAAAATCCATGCCACTCTAGTAAGTGGTAAAGTGTTCATTTCGAATCCTGCCAAGAAAAACACTTATAGGAAAAGAAAAAAAAACAGCTTCCCACCTTAAATTTTCATCAAATAATCACAAGGAAAACTAACTGGATAATTGAAAGTTGAATAAAAAAACAAATTATTGGAGCGGGACTTGAACCAGTGATCTCTGGTATACCATACCAATGTGGTATTCCGGAAGTTAATGGTTCGAATCCCTGGTACGGTATTTGAGAGGTCGCTGGTTCAAATCCCTACTGTAAATTTTTCTTTGTTGATTTTTCAAAATATATCTTGGAGCTCATCTTTGATGTGTTGACACTCTGAAGGGCATGGGCAGACTTGGAGAAGACACAGAATCAGGGAGGAAACTTATGTCAAGTCAAGTTGTGGGACTGGGCATTTATTCTTTACAAATCTGTGTTGTACTTGTCATTAAAATAATGAATTCATTTGTTTTATTTTGATTTTATGTACAGAGTCATCGTACAAGAGAGCCGTTGAGTTTCAAGGAGGAAGTCACATGGTCCATTACTCCTATCCTGAGCAGATTGTACAAGAAATGACGTCATTCCTAAAAACTGTATTAGCCAAACATCCTAAGTAAATAATAGGTTATTCTTTTTAATCATCAAACAACCACTATGGAAAATGACTGAATTTTAAGTCATTGAAAAGTGATTAAAGAAAAATTGACTGGAGCGGGATTCGAACCAACGATCCCCGGAATACTGTACAGGCACTCTACCATATGAGCTATTCAGCCTCCATTGGTAGAGCGCCTGTACAGTATTCCGGAAAATTGCTGGTTCGAATCCCACAGCAGTAAATTTTTCTTTGTTCACCTTTCAATAACTTATTCTTGTATCCCTCATCATTATGAATTAGCATCTAGTACAGTGAATACTCACCTGGGATCATAGAGTTATATTAAAAAACTAGAGTGCGCGCTTCGTGAATGTGCGTGCTCTTGGCACTCTGGCATGGACGCGCAGCCGCCATTTTAGTTGGGGTGACTGAGCAACCGCAGTAGAGTCCAAAAACGGTACCCGGATGTTACTTGAAGGAGTGCGCACACTGTGCGTGACGCGACGTGTATTTTATGCACAGTGCTGCGCGCACGAACCGGGGTAAGAATATTTACGCACAATTTAAAACGGGACGCGCGCGTTTGTCCTTGTTTTCTTAGGCAATGGCGCTGGCCATGGTTCGAGCATCACGCGCAGAGTGCACACTCTAGTTTTTTATTTAACTCTATGCCTGGGATTGATTGCACTAAAACAAAAATTAAACTTAGCTTTGAGTTATCAGTATCACCATAGTGATTTGTATAGTGACATCACACTTTGCTTAGCAGTTAGGATAGATTCAAATTTTAAGATCAATCTCAGAGCCTTGTGAAAATTGACCCCTGGTGCCAATGTTACCAATTCTGTTCAAGTCCCGCCCACCTTAGCAATGCCACGTGTTTCACATACCCTGTATGTGACCGAGTTTGACCCTAAGGTAATGGCTTTCACGTCCTCCAATTGGTCAATGCTCACAGTTTGATTGACAGGCCGGAGGGGTCAGTTTCATCATAATAACTTCTAATGTGACATCACACTTTGCTCAGCAATTCTGATTGATTTGCATTGGATGGTTTATCTTGTAGTGTGTTGTAAGATTAGCTGCAGGTGTCATGAGCCTATCCAGCTGGTCTAGAGGTAACAGGTTGTTGAGTCAATCCATTAAAACCTCCCAAACTATCAGACTTCATGGGCCAATTTCATAGAGCTGCTTTAGCATAAAATTTGCTTAAGCATGAAAAGTTTTCCTTGATCAAACGGGATTGCCAACCAAATTTTCATGTGATGTTTACTGCTTTTGACTTGTATTCGGCCATTATTTGCTGAGCATAACATTCACAAGGAGTTTGGGCTGATTTCATTTACCACAATGTTTGGTGCTTAAGCAAGTTTTGGTACGTAAGCAGCTTTATGAAATTGGTCCCAGGGGCCAATTTCACGGCGCTGCTTAGCACAAACATTTGCTAAGCATGACATTTCTGTCTTAATAAAAACAGGGTTTACAACCAAATTTCCATGGGTTGTGCATCGCTTGTGATTGTTCTTTGGCTGTTGTTCATTGGCCATGAATATCAAATATGAAACTTTTAACGGTGGTTTGTTTTATTGGGCAAGACATTTTTGTGCTAAGCAAATTTTTGTGCTTAGCAGCTCCATGAAATTGGGCCCAGGTCAAGAAAGATAGCACCTTGCATGTCATATGTCAATCAGAAAACCTTTTATTGCCAGCTTTTGTCAGTGATGTGTCGATATGTCAGATTTTTATGTCATCCAACAAATTATGTTGTACTTCTTCCCAAAATCATTTTCTGCAGCTGTAACCTATTTATGATTAAGCTAATTCATAGGGAAAACAAATAAATTGAAGGGATATATTATAATTATTGATACTATTCCCGAAGGTACGAGCCCTGATGTGGGATTTTGATAAAAGAAAGTGTCATCGTTGGAAGGGTTTTGACTTAATTATTTCTCATTCCTGACATGTTATCAAGTGCTGAGTAATAGGAAAGAGCTCAGAGTGACTGTTCAGTCATGGATTCTTAGGTGCAATATTTCCAATCGAGGGCCCAATTTCTTAGAGCTTCTTAAAGGTAGTATCATACTTGGGTAAGAGACCAAAACAGAAATGTTCACAGATTTACGTATAACTTACAGGGTATGAAGATGGTGGTGGTAGAAACATGCTGCTAAAATAAAAGAGAAAACAGTATGATTACTACCTTTAAGCACCAAATTTGCTAAAGCACCAAAACCTTGGTAAATAAAATCAGTATGCCAGCCAAAAACCTTGTGAATGTTATGCTCAGCAAACAATGGCTGAATACAAGTCAAAAGCAGGAAGCATAACATGAACATTTGGTTTGTAATCCTGTTTGATCAAGGAAGACTTTTCATACTTAAAGTTTTATGCTTAAGCAGTTCTATTGAATTGGCCCCAGATTTTAACTGTGAATAAACTTTGAATTGTAAAATTATAATTTATAGATGCATCATGCTCGCACAAAACTTGTGAGGTTTTGTGTCTCTTTATACCATTTTGAAATGCAAATATTATATTAGATGGGATTATTTTAAATAATTGTGAGCCAAAAATAGATCTTAGCCTGTAAAATGATATATTTATGTTCTCATAATTGAGGTGGATGTTTATTTTAAAAAGCACTTGCAATAAAGATCAATATATCAAACTAGCTATACTTAATTTAATGTGTGGAAATCATTTTAACTTTCCCTTGAACAATTAAGTCCACAGAATTTAATTTTTCCTATTGAATATTATCGCCAAAATCTATACCCAAAAATCACTAAAGTTGTAATGCTCCGAATTGATCTTTTATTTCAATGATAATACACACTACTGACTGGATGTGGTCAATCGATTTAGATAGGTTGGGCGCCCTCTTTTGACCAAAAATGCATGCTGAATTTGTTTCTGTAATTCTGCAAGCTGTGTGGGCACTCGTCAGTGGAATTTGGGTCACGATCTAAATTAAATGGATAATCTTTGTCAATATTCCAAGTTATGAACCCTTAGGTTATTGAGATATTCAGATATAGAACAAAAATGACATTTAAGAAAGGAATGCAAACTTATAGCAGGTATAAATTCTGCAAAAATTTTCATATAAAAATGATTTTTGTTTTTAAGGAATCATAAAATGCTGTGATGAATAAAGAAGTGAACGTTATGTAATTTCTCAAGTAACATACAGAGATTTTGCATTTATTTTTGCAGTATTATTTTTTTATTTGTGTAGTTTTGTTTGTTCGTCTGTCTTTTTGTTGCCCATGGTAAGATTTTTCGCTGAATTGCCTGACATTATTGAAGTATTTGTTTTTAGAATGCGTGGAAAGGGTGAGAAAATTAAGCAAAGCAGAAATTGTAAAAGAAGGGCGAATGATTCTTGAAAAATTCAAACAAATCATGCAACTTTAAAATAACCTTGGTGAAAATCGCGATACTACATTGACGAAGGGGCCACGGAAATCCCTAATTGTTTATTCTATAAGAATAAATATACATTTTAAATGATTTCTTATTGGAACAAGCGCTCAAGCCATTGCGCTATTCAATAACCACATACAGACAAATACAACGACCAACACACCGACTTGGCCACGAGGGCGCCCTTTCGATTTTCCTTGAAATTTTCAGTAACAAAAAAATCGTCTGCTAACTGCATACATGCTGTCATACCATGGAGCTTTTATAGCTCCATGGTCATACCGATGGTTATTTGAGGAACCTTATAATTAAGTTCATTTCCTAACAATTTTCTTCAATTCCACTTTCCAAATATATAAAACATAAAGCAGCACATTTTATTTATGATATTTTCAGTGTCTCCCAAGTAATGTGAAATATTCAACATGGCTGCCGCACTATGTGATGCTGCCACGAAATTTCACTGACCGCTGTTGAGAGAAAATATCCAGCCGAACCTTTCATTCAGTGAACAATTTCTCCTTCATTTTCCAAATTTGACAAAAGTGCTGATGCGTGATGCTGAACAAAGGGTAAATATCGATCTGGGTTCCTGTTTAAAAATGACGATAAAAATGGCATTTATTGAAATAATTTTGACGCGTGCGTGTGTGAATGGGGCTCGTGTGGTCCGGTTATAATGTACGTGGAAACCGCGCATAAATTGAACAGTGCTTTGGGTAAAGACTTGTATTTTCACAACACCACTGCACTGGTAGCAGAACAAAAGCCATTGTTTGCTGCATTGTGTCCTTGTATTGTGTAGTTGACAAAGCCTTTGTCATGACACGAGGTACAGCCGGCCAGGTGCAAGGAATCAGCGTTGGTTGTGAGCCCAGAAATAAAGCCAAGAAATGAATTGGTCATTGGTATGAAATTAAAATAAACGACCGACCAAGGATCGAGAAGTAAAAAACAATATATTTTATTACAAGGTGCACTCAAGAGTTACTAACGGTAAGTCATTTTTTTTGTATTTTGTTGGGCTGTGATGGCGGATGAGGCTTATGCTTGAGTGAGATTTTGGTCTGTGGTTTGATTTTGGTTGTGGCATTACACTACACATGCTACTACTGTAATTTATACAAAAATGTGTGTGTTGCCATGTGTACTGGATTTGTTATTGCATGAAGAATCTATGTAAACTTAAACCTTGTGAAATTATTACAAACTAAGTAAGGGAATTGTGTCTTGATTTACGATATCTTTTCATGTATTGCGACTTATTACTAGAGTAATACATTTCCTGTATACATGTAACAGTAAGAAAGATTTGCATTCACGGCCGGACAATCAAATAAACCATGTTTACAAAAACATTCTAAATTGTGACTTAAGTTACAGGTACCATATACTTTGACAGTTTACCTGTGAAAACCAGGAAACACTAAAAATTCTTCAGTTCAGTCCCATAGAGTTTGTGCATGGGGTGTCAAGTGTTGTCCCTGAATGGAAATCTTTCCAAAAGGTGTTTGTATGTCATAAAAAATCACAACAGTAAGTCGCAAAGTCCTTGGTCTTCACAACTTCAGAGTTAAAAGTGGTTAGTTGTGACCATGGGCCAATTTCATAGCGGTGCTTAGCACAAAAAATTGCTTAGCACAAAAATAGCTTGCCCAATAAAACAACCATTGAACATTCCATTTGATATTCATGATCAGCAAACACCACCCAAAGAACAATTGCAAGTTATTCACAAAAAACACACAAAAATTTGGTTGTTAATCCTGTTTTTACTAAGACAGAAATGTCATGCTTAGCAATTTTTTGTGCTAAGCAGCTCTATGAAATTGGCCCCATGACACATGGTGAGTGGTGATGTGGTGAAGTATATGTACAAGTTGGTAATTATATGCCCAATGATTTGAACTGCGCATAATTGTGGTGATGTCATATATAGTGCAGTGACCTTTGGTGATTGGACATTCATTTTTATTAACCAGAAGGCTCTGAACATTACGATTATGACATAATCGTAATGTTATGTTACATCAAGGCCAAGGGCAAAGCCCTTTTCATCTCCCCTTGTTTTTCTATGAAACGTGAACAAAAAATTAACTGTGAGTGGGATTCAAAATTTGAAATTATTGTTTAAATTGTCTTATCTTTTCACTCTGTGTAAACTGAAAGTTTGGAGTTTGTGTTGTTGTTAGTGGAATCTCCCAAGCTTATAGTACGTGTAGAAGTGCTTTGACATGTGTGTATCGATAGCGATAGGGCAGAGTTCAGCATACACACGTACACGTCCGTCTATACAGTACACATGCTATTCATTCATGTTGTACACTGAGAGTCATGTATTGTAAACAGGTCAGTCTACATGTGTGCATTGTCAATGAATGTGCTTGGACCAAGTAACATAAATATCGTAAAGTACATTCATGTGCCTCAATATTATAAATACAGTACTCCAAAAAGACTACTTAAGGGAAGCCATTTTTGATTCTATATTTCGTTCTTTATTCAGAACATCTTCAGGAATGATCTTCAGGAACATCTTCAGCACATTCATGTGCACTTTGCCGTTTTTAATAGATGTATATTGATTATTTTGCAAGGAAACTTTGTTACCCAATAAGCCAGGAGCTTATGGTACATATAATACCCATGCCTCTTTCATGTGTATTGTAATAAGACCGAGGACAAGATTATAAAAAGATAGCATTTTCATCCTGGAACGAACCGTTCTTTTGTTCTAAGTTTTACAAAGATATAAATTATGCAAGCTTAGTCAATGGGAGCGTATTGAAGTGCAAGGAATCAGCGACAATAGAATGTATCCATTGTCTTGTCCCGGAGTTCCCGGACAGTATGTAAAGCAGAACTGTGTGCATTGATTTATAAATTTAGTAAACTTTTGGAATTAACACACACACAAACAAATTGTGATGACCAATTTCAGTCGATTTTCATTCCTAAGTAGTAATCTACATAATACTTAAACTTTTCAAACTATCACTAACATTTTCCTGTAGGTGTCATCTTCACTGTACTTGAAAAAATTATGAGAAAAATTGGAACTTTAAATTCATCATTATGATGCATTAAAAATGAACTTCTCTCTTTAACACTTGACGTGTTTATGTTGATAAATCAGCTGTTATAATTAATAGCGTCAATGTTGAATTTGTTGATATTATTTCAAGAGAGAGAGAGTTTGACTTCACTTCAGCTTGATCAAACATTATCAGTTTTATCTCCTTGCAATTGTAGATCCATTAATTCAACCGATATGTGAAAAGTTGAGTGACAGTTTGTCTGATTTTAGGGGAACCAAGTTGTCTCAACTCTTCAGGTTTGTGAGGGTGAGCAATTAACACTTCAAGAGCTCTGTACAGGAAATTATTAATAAGTGTTTAGGATATAATCAGAGATTCAGGCTGATGCTTGTCAAGTACGTGTCTTTCATATATATTGACTGTATCATCAGAGCTCGACGTTGAATAGTGATAATCTCGGTCCTGTATTAAATTGGGGTTTTGAAGAGACCAAGACCACTTTTTTTATCTCGGGGGAACGTACAGTGGAACGCCACTATAACAAACATGCTGGGATGCGCAGACATTTTTCATTATAATGGTCATTCATTATTTATAGTGAACACTGTTCAGCATGCCTATACATTGTCGATTGGGAGTCAAGGATGATGTTCAGTATCTGGCCAAATGTTCGGTATAGCGGTGTTCATTATAACGGCGTTCCACTGTAATTCAAAGTGTTAATGGGAACATTTGAACATTTTAAAGGACAAACCTAAGCAAAGACCAAGGTCACAAAGGTCATAGAGGTCGTGACCTCTGCGACCTCCATTCAGAGATCATGACCTTAACTTCCATTAAATTTTAACTTGATTGTTTAATGGATGTCTGCAATGGGAGACTTTGGAGAACAGGTCTTGAGTCAACAGCGCACGCGCAAAACCTGCTTGCGCAATTGTGAGCATGAGCGCGTTGTTTTGCGTGTGCGTGCGCTGTTGACTTGGACTTTGAAGACCGGTTCTCCAAAGTCTCCCATTAACATTTGGATCAGATTATTAGGTTTAGTATGAGAATGAAGCTGTCAGCTGTTTCACCATATTGTTAAATATACTCTGAAATTCGGACACAGGTGACGTGACTGACACACGAGATATTGTCTTCTATCTTCTGTCTTGGAAAATGGTGTGCAGTCGTTTGCTCTTAATGACTAATCCAGATTGTATTATTGAGATTAATGGCACATTTGGTCTACTTAAAATTTAAAGCTACATTAACTACGCTTGAAGTGCATGACGAATTTGATGTTGTAAGATGACAGAACTGGCTTGGTGTTGATCAGGTTCATGTAATGAGCTATCCAGATTGCATCATGTAGACATGTACAGTACAGGTTTAAAATTTGTATATATGGCTATGACTACGACTTGAATCAACATGCTCAAGTCAATGGCAGTGGCTACGGCCATTGCCTGTAGACTAGTGTGTTACTGTACTGGTACTTGTACATTATATCTCATTCCACAGCCACTTGGCCATTACCGGTATATGGCTACGACTACGACTTGAGTTAATTTGTTTGTCAATGACAGTGGCTACAGCCATTTCGTGTTGAGTCGTGTGTTACTTGTATGTCAATTCATAGCCACTTGGCCATTATATGGCTACTGTATTGCTTGAATACATACTTGTTTGTGGAAGTGGTCATAACCATTTCCTGTAAGCTCAGATGCCTGACATGTTGGACAGGGAGCTTGTTACAGATCAGTGGTTGGAACTTGGAAGTAACATTATCTGTGAACTGAGATCAGATTCCGACACCTAATAGAATGCTCAGGAGGGTCTGATGTTTCAATCCTGGCAAGATCTTTCTCAAAGGCTATTAATGACAAGAGGACACAACCTTAAGGCCTTTTCACACTACATGTATCTCCTTTTCGTTGAAACCAACCCAGATCCACCTTGGTTCAAGCCCGTCAAGGTTTTGAACCGGATCAAAGGAGACGCAACATTCACACTACATTTATGGTGAACCGGCTCATACAAATACAACACAGATCACACGTCACACGGCCCAAAATGCAGTTGAGATTTTCAACCCTGCTCCGATCCCTACCAATGTTGATTTCGATCAGGCTAGGCCGTCCTACCCGGGTTGGCTCGGGGTTGAAAATGTTTAAGTGTGAAAAGGGCTGAAAAAATCTCGGGGTTCGATCCGGTTCCAATCCCGAGATTTTGGATAGTGTGAAGAGCCCTTAAGAGGATCAGAACAAAGGGGGACATAGTGACCAGGGAAACAGGAAAGCATGCAATAAGGCTAGGAAACCAGAAAGAGAGGATAGAGGTGGGCATGTGTATAGTAGTTGGGGCTTGGGGGGAAACATCATACAGTTTTGGAGGAATGATTTTTTAAAAGGCAGATAAATAATTTATATATTGTTTATTTGGGTTTTGTATCAAATGGTTGATATTTCTCTTAATAAAACATCAATAAATCAATGTACATGTAGAAATTTGAAACTTTAGGGGCGTTTACGAAACAGCGGCTCAGGTTCAGGCTCAGGCTCAGGCTCCAGCTCTGACATCCATGTGCTGAAAATATAGGTTGTACTGAAGCTTTGTTTTTCTTTTTGAACTAGAAAATCTTCTTTGGAACCACAGCCAAAAACTTCTATTTTGATGTACCCATTATTTTATAATAAATTTAAAAAATTGATCCGGAGTGTGCAGTGGAGCCTAAGCCTCCGTTTCCTAAACGCCCATAGTTTAAAGGTAGTATCATACTTTGGTTTTTGTCCAAGAAATACAGATTCGTGGGCAAAAATATCAAGGTAGATACAGTAAAAGTAATCTGTGAAAATTTCAGTCCCATACGTTGCCCACTTTTTGAGAAAACAGCGAAAAAACGCCACAGTATTTCTTAAGTGTTTTCTCTTTTATTTTTGATCTTTTAAAAGATCAAAAAGATTTTCGGTCGTTGTTTTACTAATTTCTGGATAAATACACCATTTCAGGTGGAAAAATGTTAACAGTATGTTTCTACCACCACCATCTTCATACCCTGTAAGTTATACGTAAATATGTGAACATTTCTGTTTTGGTGTCTTACCAAAGTATGATACTACATGTACCTTTAACTGCTTCTTCCAGATAATTATGTCAATCGTATGAAGACAATTAACATACATATACTGTATGTTAATACACATCCATCTTCAAGACTTTGTTTGTGAGGTCAGATTGTCATGAGGATGAATATTTATTGAGAGGTGGCAAGATGGCTATTGTTGATGATTCCTCCATGTTGATGGCCTATTGTGCCTTCTTGGATGCAGGAATAATACCTCCTGATGCACTCAGCAGATGGTTGTCATGGTATCAGGCTTGTGGGTATTGTTAGCTGGTTTCCCCCTGGATCTAGAGGGACAAGGCCTTGCCTTAATATGAACAGGTGCAGATTGCATTGTCTAATGCCTCTAGCTCTCAGTGAAGCAAGCATAACAGTTATGAGGTATGTGGTGTATTGTCCCTGTAGGAAGCCAATCTATTGTTCTACATACAATAGACTTTGATTTCACAGATATGGACTGATCCATTTTAGATTGTAGGGGGGATCTGTGGGGCGGTCAAGTCCAAAGTTCCTTTTTGTGAGGGGGAGTTCAAAATTTAGTAATTTATTTTTATTTGTTTGACCCATTTCTATATAATGTCCTTTGTCTGACTTTGTAAATTTGCATTTAATAATTTAGTGAAATAAAGCCTCAAATCTTTCGTGAAATAAATTTTGCTATTAATATTTAAAACAGGCTGCACATTTCTGAGGATGATTTTGTAAAAGACCTTCAGTTTGTGTAATCGGTACTTTATTTCTCAAAAGAATAATTCATTTGATGGCTGAGGCCAGAGCCTGAGGCACTATATGCCATTTTCAGCTCTGATCCATTACTGTAAATAATGTAAATGACAATTGAGATTGTTGGTTAAATCTCATTGAAATGCTTTTGTTGACTCTCTTTTGTTGTGAATTGTACAGAAAATGGTTAACCTTAAAATAAAATGTGGTGTTTCTGAGGTAATACTAATTGAAAGAGTGAACATTTCAGGTGAATATTCGACCCATTTTGCATAATAGGGCCAGTGTGATGATTTGATCCTGGCAGGAGTACTACTTCAAGGCTTTGCTATTATTACGGAAATACTTTATGATCTGTTCTTTAGGCCTTTTCACACGACGCTAAAAAACTCTCAACCATTGAGAAATTCTCTCATGGATCTGGAGGCTGGACCTCTGTCAAAATCTCTTAAGGATTCACCAGGGACGTCAGTCACTCTAGCCTTGGTGTCCTTTCACACAATGACACTTTTGTAAGATTTCGCAACCATGAGAGAATTTCTCAATGTTTGAGAGTTTCTTTTAGCGCCGTCTGAAAAGGCCTTTTGAAGCTTACAGAGGAAGTAGGCCTACATTTTGTACATTACATGTTATACAACTTGTATACATGTATGATGCTATGCACAATGTATGGTGTTCGCCTATTGTTATTTCCTTTGTTCCATTCATCTATTGTTCTCCTAATACCTATAGATTTACTTCCTATTGTTCCAAATTCTATGGTGGGCATTATGCTAACAAAAGAGGTCTTTGTGTTGTGTAGCATTGTTGCATTATTTCTATGTACATCCACAGCCATCATACTACAAGAGTATTACAAGAATGTACATGTCGCATTGTACATGTTTGTATTTCATGTGTACATCAGGGATGAGATTTGTCAGATTGAAGTCTGATTTCAGACTTTTGTGTTTTGGATTTCAGACTTTTTTCCTCACAGGCTGTGTACAAAAGTATAGGAGATTCTAAATTTCAGACTTGTTATGCTCCCTGTCAGCTGTTTTCAGACATTTTTATCATTTGTCAATCTCATACATTTTAAAAAGGACTATTGTTGGCGTGGGTTCATTTTTAGTCTCACTTAGACAGCAAATACATATTTCTATTAAATATTTCCCTGGAAGGAATATTTCCCATTTGAAGAAAAAGACAGGTACCAGCTGATTGCTGTTACACACGATAGCAATGTGTGCACTCACTTTTACAACCAGAATATCTTGTTTATTGTTTTTCTCAAAAACAATTATTAAGCACACTCAGATCTTGGTAATAGGCCTATTTATTAAAGGTAGTATCATACTTTGGTAAGAGACCAAAACAGAAATGTTCACAGATTTACGTATAACTTACAGGGTATGAAGATGGTGCTGGTAGAAACATGCTGTTAACATTTTTCCGCCTGAAATGGTGTATTTATCCAGAAATTAGTAAAACAACGACCAAAAATCTTTTTGATCTTTTAAAAGATCAAAAATAAAAGAGAAAACACTTAACAAATATTGTGGCCGTTTTTCGCTGTTTTCTCAAAAAGTGGGCAACGTATGGGACTGAAATTTTCACAGATTATGTACTTTTACTGTATCTTCCTTGATATTTTTGCCCACGAATCTGTATTTCTTTGACAAAAACCAAAGTATGATAGGCCTACTACATTTAAATACTTTGAATGATAGATGATTTGAATGAATATTTTGTTATAAAAGCAAATTTGAGTATTTGAGGATTTCTGTATTCCTAAAATTTTTGACTACATGTAGAAGCAGAGTTTATAATTCTTAGGATATGTGGATCAGTTTGTGGAAACACCATGTAAGAATCGTTCGTACTTTCGCAATTCTATTTCATTCGCACTTCTTGTAAGAGCACAACGTTTCGACTAGCCTGCTTTAGTTATCATCAGGACTCAGGAGACTTAGAGCAGGCTAGTTGAAACGTTGAGACCTTACGAGAAGTGTGAACAAAAAAGAAGTGCGAACGTTCCACAAACCGATCCACATACCAATTCTTAGGATAGTGTAATGTACAGTCCAGTACAAGTACAACACATGTACAGTGCTTCACGGTGAAAGTTCTAAATCAGTGTAACTTACTCTCGTTCTTGCTTCGTGGCCAGTACATGATGTAAAGCACCCAACCTCGACCAATTATAGCGCCCTCTATTAGGTGTTTTGGGCCGCACCAATGACCCCATTAAAGTTCAAATAGTTTGGCCATCGGGAAACATTTTAAGGGGGAGTGAGTGGGAGTGTTTGACATAAGGTATCGGTGAGACCAGTAATCAGGAGTGTATCATTTTTAAGTTAACTTAATTGAAGGAGCATGTCATATCTTTGGATTTTAACGAAACAATTTTCGTTGATCAACATGAAGAATGAACAGTCAGTTTTTTCTCCCGCAGTCTGCACTTTAATTCATTTAAAAAGTAAGACGACATGGTCTAATGAGGACCTTGGCTAGTGTCAATTTGGATTCCTCCTCAAATCCATCAAAAGACGTATGCAGCTGTCCAGCCCCCCTTCCCCCCTTCCCCCCTCCCCCCTCCCGCAAACAGATTTTACTTTTTCGTAACCTGTCCCTGAAGTACCTCGATCCCCCCCTCCACATCGCCGTGAAGTGTAATCTTCAAACCTTATCGGCCACGTCAGTCCGCCGCAAAAGCCCTCTCATTATTTCCGTCTCCTGATGTACCTTGTCTCTTGGGTTCCGATCTCCTAGTTTGCCCCCCTCACGACGAGTACGCTGGCCCCCCTCTGCTGCACATGACTGCTAGCTGGTACGGCTGGCTTCCGAAACAGCTCCTGCCAGATAATTAGCCGGGACCCTCGGTACTGCCAAGCGGCTTCTTATCTTAATTGGAACTTTCCCTGCAAATTTCCTGCTTCTGTGTAAGCAGTAGTGGAACTTCAGCAGATGTTTGAAGTGCGTTGGTTTGCGCTGTATGTGCAGTGGTAGAGCTGCCTTCATAGAGTCATGGTCCAGGGGTTTGTTATTTGCCGGGTGACTATCAGGGGTACGTGGATATGACTGGATTTGCCTCACACGATGAGTGTGTACTTGCCACAAGAGTCTCGTCCCTGATGAATGTGTGCTTCTTGGTACTTTCATGTGCCTTTGACCAATATATTTTTAGCTTCCTGGGTAGGATTTGAACCTGTAACCATCTACTAACTTGTGCAGGTGTCTAACCAGGTATCAAGTGATCAACCTGCTAATTAAGATTAAGATACCCCTACCCTAACCCAGAAGATTGTGTACTTCTTGATACTTTCATGTGCCTTTGAGAAATATATTCTGAGCTTCCTGTGTAGGATTTGAACCTGTTACCATCTACTAACTTGTTCAGGTATCTAATCGGGTATCAAGTGATCAACCTGCTAATTAAGGTTAAGAAGCCCTAACCCTAACCCAGAAGAATGTGTACTTCTTGGTACTTTCAGAGGCAGATGCCTTTGAGAAATATATTCTGAGTTTCCTGGGTAGGATTTGAACCTGTAACCAACAATGTGCAGGTGTCTAACCAGGTACCAAGTGATCAACCTGCTAATTGAGATTAAGAATCTTTGTACAAGTAGCTGAAAGTGCTTCTGTTCATACATTATTTATTATTATTATTATTTATTTCTGGTAATGACACCGAGGATTTCTCAAAAGCCCCCTAGGCACTGTAGCTCGCAAGCCTGATGAAACCTTTTATGGAAAGATGATGAGAAGAAGTTTTAGAGGTGGGAGGAAAACTCCAGAGTAATATTCTGGGTAAAACCCACGGAATCAGGCAGGGACTGAAAACCCAATCCACTTGTGGACCGAGCCGGACTTGAACCCGGTCCACAGAGGTGACAGGCGAGGAAAGAACCGCTACGCCAACCTGAGTCCCTAATGATACCAACCTGACTCCCCAAAGAAAAAGACTCTGCTACATTGATGTCCTTCATCCCATTCATTCATCTACTGAAAGTAAAACAGAAATCAAAATGATCTTTATAATAATAGATGTATTGTCAATACAAATGGGGAAGGGCTACAAAGGGGGAGGAGTTTCACTCCTAGTCTATATTATCCATCTGCTTAACTTTTGCAACAGTCTTTATTTCTAAGTAGGGCCTAACAAACTGCTTCAAACTGCTAATCAGCCAAAACTGACCTCCTAGAGACTTTAGGAGGGCCTGGGGCCGATTTCACTAACGCTTTGCGATCATCGCAAAGCCCAACTTGAATCCATCGCTACACGGAAAATTGCTATGCAAAGTAGCAATCTATTCTCCGCTTAGTGATGGATTTGGGCTTTAGCGATGAACACAAATCGGCCCCTGACACGTTTCGATCCTAGGTAGCAGGATCTTTCTCAAAGGCTAAAATGTTAGCCTTTGAGAAAGATCCTGCTAGGATTGAAACATCAGGCCTTTCTAACTCTGACCATTTAGCCTTTGAGAAAGATCCTGCTAGGATTGAAACATCAGGCCCTCTTAACTCTGACTATTTAGCCTTTGAGAAAGATCCTGCTAGGATTGAAACATCAGGCCCTCCTAACTCTGACCATTTAGCCTTTGAGAAAGATCCTGATAGGATTGAAACATCAGGCCCTCCTTACTCTGACCATTTAGCCTTTGAGAAAGATCCTGCTAGGATTGAAACATCAGGCCCTCCTAACTCTGACCATTTAGTCTTTGAGAAAGATCCTGCTAGGATTGAAACATCAGGCTCTCCTAACTCTGACTATTTAGCCTTTGAGAAGGATCCTGCTAGGATTGAAACGTCAGGTCCTCCTAACTCTGACCATTTAGCCTTTGAGAAAGGTCCTGCTAGGATCGAAACATCAGGCCCTCCTTACTCTGACCATTTAGCCTTTTAGAAAGATCCTGCTATGATTGAAACATCAGGCCCTCCTAACTTTGACCATTTAGCCTTTGAGAAAGATCCTGCTAGGATCGAAACATCAGGCTCTCCTAACTCTGACCATTTAGCCTTTGAGAAAGATCCTGCTACGATCGAAACATCAGGCCCTCCTAACTTTTACCATTTAGCCTTTGAGAAAGATCCTGCTACTATCGAAACATCAGGCCCTCCTAACTCTGACTATTTAGCCTTTGAGAAAGATCCTGCTAGGATTGAAACATCAGGCCCTCTTTACTCTGACCATTTAGCCTTTGAGAAAGATCCTGCTAGGATTGAAATATGGAAACAAAATGTCTTTGTTTCTATTCTTAGCCCTACATGTATGCTGTGTACCATACATAGCAATAACACAACGACTACCCTCATAATTTGATGATTTATCCAGAGATAACGAGGCAATTAGTTTCAATGTCTTACTCAAGGACATCAACCACCATGATCAACATGATGAGTTGAATTTCAGTCTGTGGATAGTGTGAGTAACTTGCACTGGTTTTTCTTTTTAACCCTAACCCTCTACACCTATGTAGTATGTACTACACAAGAGAAGAGCTGCTTAACACACATTGCCAAAGTTTCCACAGGGGAACTGGACATTAAACTTTGGTGATCTTGGTTGGCCAGTTTAAGCTTGTGGGTCCAAGTTGCTGAGACTGTTCAAATGCAACAAAAAAGCTCATCTTTCCTCCTCCTAATAGTTTACAGTATATTAAATGCTCAGTTTTCTCTCATTACCTTTTGAGCCCTCACCTTGAATGGCCTTCTGGGGCCTAATGCTGGGCAATTTCCATTACCCCCCCCCCCCCCCCCCAAAAAAAAAAACAACAACAACAACAACAACCCCAAAACAAAAAACAACTAATTGTTGAAAAAAAGTCTTTTCAAAGTTTCTGAGATGCTTGTTGCTGGATGAATAATGTAGATTCAGTTGGGTCATTCCATTAGGTTTGTCCTAATTTGCAGCCAACCCATCATGCATACGCCTCTGTCCTACGATACTGAGCCAAGTACAACTTACAAAAAACAGTTAAAGGTTACCTTAATTGGTTAATATTATTTTTCAAACTGTTCTAATAATTGTTATTTTTCAAAGTCAAACCCACTTTCCTGTTGTCTTCCGATATGATATCCTTCAGCGTAGATGGCTAAATTGATTATAGATTTAGTTTTAATCATCTCTATTCTCTGCTGTCAATTCATCTTTTGTAAATTTGATGTTTCCACGAGTTACTAATAATAAGTCTATTTATAAAGTCTGTGAGATCAGTGGGGAGTAATTGAGGCGGCAGTAGGGGTGTTATGAGGACCCTGACCCCCTATTACCTCCTTAGTCCACAGGGTCACAAAGTAGGATCAGTTAAGATGTTTGGACAGGGGGCAGTTGAGACTCCTAGACCTTGAAACCTCAAACCTCTGTGGAGTCCGCAACATGGAAACCTCTTTCCCAGAGTTTGTAATATTTGATGGAGGTTGGTGTCCCATTGTAATGGACCGTTCCGGCTTTGCTCTTAAGCCCTTCCCTTACATGTTTTTGCATATGTGACTGAATTTGACCGAGGCTTTCGTGGTCACCTGATAAAAAAGGTGTCCTCCAATTGGTCAATGTGCACAGTTTGATTGACTGATCGGAAGGGTCCATATCATGGGGTTGCTGTTCAAGGGTCGCTTTCACGAAGCCCTACAATTGATCGTAACTCGAGTTGCGAAGGATAAACTCATTGTATCCTACATAGGGCTGCATTGCATCATAAGTCCTACGATTGATATTAAGTTACGATGAGTTTGGTGAAATCTACACCCCTGGACAGGTTGTGATAATCATTCTTCTTCATTCTCTCACTCTCCCCTGAGGATGGCCAGAGTACACTGGCCGGAACGTCAAGATCAAACTTCTTACCGGTTCTTTTCAGAACCACACATCTATAAAAGAGTTTCTACATGGTGTCTCCGAAAACCTTTATTCTTATTCATGAATTTTGGTTGAGGTTGTGATAATATTGTATGAAATTTCTGAAAGAGTTCAGTCAGTTTGGTAAAAAGCCACACATTTACCTCCTTGAGCGGCGTTAACGTGGCTCATAATTTGTGTGGGTGTGAGTTTGTGAAGGTAATTGATACCTGTTCTGTCATAGAATTGCAGCCTTTTACCCATCCCTACTACCTGCATGTTCAAATTCACCTGCTACCAGGGTGGGATTTGAACCCACGACCCCAGAAACTCAACACACTGCTGCTGCTTTTTAAATCGTGGAGCCTGGCTTTGGGTCCCGTCGTGACGGTGACTGCGGTTGAGTCACAGAGTACAAATGTAGTCTTTCCATGTCATATTTGATTCTCAGTGACAAGTCTTTCAACTCGGTGAGATTGATAACCCAGCAACTACATGTACACCTTGTAAGAAAAACCCGCTGACTGCCTAGTCTCCCCAAATCAGCATTTTCCTGAAAGCATGCAACTTATTTACCCTGCACGTGGAAGGTTTAGGGGAGGGGGGGGGGAGGTTCATGGCGACCTTGACTTCAATATCCGTTGACGTTTGACATCTAATAGGCCACGTGTATCTAGTTCTAGGTCCGATCATCTGAACTTCTTGCCTACAGGTAGAAATTTGATACCGAGAGTGATAAACTAGAAGCAGAAATACTGAATGAATCTACACGCAAGACAGATGGTTGAATGTTGAACTGAGAATGGTCTTGTGATCAAGAGAATGTCTACTATCTGACTTTGTAATCCTAATGGTCAGGGTATCGGGTGGATCCCAGAATTCCTGCAAACATGGAAAGTCATGGAAAATCTGAGACAATTTGGGAAAATCCTGGAAAAATCCTAGTAAATCATAGAAAATTCGGAAAAAATCCTAGGAAATCCTGGAAAGCACCTAGAAAATCCTGGAAAAAAACCCTAGGAAATTCTGGAAAATCCCAAAAAATTATCCTAGGAAATCCTGGAACTAGGAAATCCTAAGAAATCCAGGAAAATCCTGAAAGAAATCCTGTAAAATCCTTGGAAATCCTGGGAAAATCTTAGGAACATTGGTAAGGGATTGTAAAGAATTGTGCTGCCAATATTTTGTGTGGAACCCTGAGGTTCTGAATCTATCAAAATCCAACTCCTGCAACATTCCATAGTCCAGTGCACTCTTACTGTCAATCACACTGTGAAGTGTAATATAATGCTGCATTTGTGACAAATGTTCACAAATTGTTGATGGCATTTCAGCTTGTTAAATTATAATATCATGAATTGCATCAGTCATGTGTAGCAAACTAATATACAGTGACCAGGGGCCAATTTCATAGAGCTGCTAAGCACAACAATTTGCTTAGCACAAAAATGTCTCATCAAATAAAACAAACCACCATTGAAAATTCCATTTCATATTCATGGTCAGCGAACAACAGCCAAAGAACAATCACAAGTGATACACAACACGTGGAAATTTGGTTGTTAACCCTGTTTTTATTAAGACAGAAATGTCATGCTTAGCAAATTCTCGTGCTAAGCAGCTCTATGAAATTGGCCCTATTCAGTTGTTCAATTGAAGACTTTCTTCAGGCAAACTGTTACATGATGATCATTCCCAAATTTGCCAATATACCTGTTAACCTATAGACGCAGATGAACTGTCAGTCAAGCTGTACATAAGATATGTTATATGATCAGCTCTTGTTCAGTCTACAAATTGTTAAGTCTCGCACCACTTACTTCACTCTTATGCCAAGTATTGTTTTGACAGCTATTTTACGTACATATTGTTTCAGCAGTCTTTAGGCATGCAATTTTTCCTCGGATCAGCTGATTTCCTCGTTTTCTCATCACATTCATGGCATTGAAAATAAGAAAAACTGTACAAAGTCTAGTAAAGATAGGAATTTATTTGTTATTTGTTAAGTCTGAGTTGCATGCTATGCCTGAGTCTTATGTAGTACTTATTAGCATGAAATAAATTTTTCTACCACTACCAGTCTAAATAGTTTGGACAAGTCCTGTCTAAGGTCCATTGAGGCTTAGGCTCAGGCTCAGGCTCAGGCTCAGGCTCCGGCTCTGTCATCCATATGCTGAAAATATAGTTTGTGGTTTTACATTCAATTCATTCAACCTGAAGCTCTGTTTTCCTTTTCAAACCAGAGAATCTACAAGTTTCCGAACCGCAGCCAAAAGCCTCTATTTTGATACTCGTTATTTCAGAATGGATTCACGAAATGGAGCCGCAGCCTGAGACAGAGCCCGAGCCTCCATTTCGTAAATGCCTTTTGCCACAAAAACACAAATGATGGGTCCATTTAATTTATTGTCATGTTTTTGACATTTCATTGAGGCTGTTTGTGAGTTGTGACACGTGACCACTTTTTGGTTATGAAAACAAGAGCAACGCTCAAGTCAGAAACTTTGTACCAAATTTAGTTGACTTTGATTAAATTTAAACAGCCGCAATGTCAAAAACATGACAATAAATTGAATGTACCCATTGTTTGTGTTTTTTTGTGGCTCAGTATATTTATAAGCACGTTTGTTTGTTTATTATTTATGTATTTATTTATTTAAGTATTTATATATTTATTTATTTATTTACATGTATAATTTATTTCCTGTTGTTTTAAGAGGATAGCTTCATCAGCTTATAAAGTACTTTTCTTCCTGAGGGCTCTGTAATATGTAAAATAAAGATTACATACATAAAACATACAGTTTAAACAAATGTAGTCTACACATTGCTTCTTTTTTATTCACAGGAAGTTGAAATGACAGTTATAACGGTCATTAAATGCATTTCTTTGGACCAAGTTTAGCCATGTGGTCATCTCAAAGCTTTTAAAGGCTCAAGTCAGCGACATATTATCATTTGGTTTTCATCGGCAAATTTGTCAAAAGTAAGTGCAGTACTACTTTATGAGATGCTTGAACAAATCCAAACATCATGACTCATTGTGTACGTGTGCATTACAATACATCTTCAGTTACAGTGCACTACTATCCATGTGCAGGTGTGCAATACATACATGTACGTATGTAATTATGAACATTGCTTTAAACGTGTTAATTAATGTAAATAACAGATCGCTATCTTACTAGTGGTTTTCTTAAATCTCAATTCAATTTAATAACAAGATTTTATTTCCATCCTTTCCACAAATCAGGTTTGATAAAGTGAGACAAATGTTAGTAAATAATAATAATAAGCATGGGGACACAAAAACTGATTTTGTAAAGAACTTTAAGAAATGTGGATTGGTTTGCGGAAACACCATGTTAGAATTGTTCGTACTTTCGCACTTCTATTTTGTTCGCACTTCTCGTAAGGTCTCAATGTTTCGACTAGCCTGCTCTACTCATCATCAGAGATTTAACTTTATTAAGAAACTTAAGTAGCGTACATAAAGAGAAGGAAAGAAAGTATGGCGCTATTCATTTAAGCTGAGGCTAATTGTAGAGACTAGAGAACAGCCTTTGAAGACAATAGCGCTCCGCACTTGCGCTAAAAATAGCACCGGACCTCAGCCAACATTGCAACCATGCAAACGTGTGTGCGCGTGCGCGCGCGTGCATGTGCACTACGTGTGTGGGTCAATGTTTGTCTGAGGTCCGGTGCTGTGGAGCGCTATTATACATTAATACAAATAACACAAAAAACAATACAAGTAAATAAACTGCTGCGAACTGCTCATCAGCCAAAATAATGACCTGAAATTTATAAACTGCTTAGAGTTGGGAGGGCCTGACGCATTTCGATCCTAGCAGGTTCTTTATTGAAGGCTAAATACCCGTTTCGATCCTAGCAGGATCTTTATCGAAGGTTAAATAAAGCCTTTGATAAAGATCCTGCTAGGATCGAAATGCGTCAGGCCCTCCCTTGAACTCTAAGCAAACAAAAAACAAGTAAACAAAGACAAACAAGAGACCAGACTTGACAATCAAACATAGACAAAAGGAATGATGACATTTGACTAGATAATAAACAATAATTGAACAGTCGTAATTTACCTCATCCCAAGGTTATATGATACAATGGCAATTTATGTACATGTACCTGCATGGTTTAACGAGTACAAATAATTAACACTTCACCATGAACTGTACATATGACATTTCATGTGCCCCTCATTACTATGCATACAATCTGTGAATATTCTAATTTGCACATATGCACACATATTATTCTGACGAGGATTTCAAGGACTGACTTAAAAAAAAAAAAATTCCGAATATGATCAACTCGGTTTGTTTATTCTAAACACCCTCAACTCAGCTCTTGAACCCCTATTGCAGCCTGGGGGTTTAATCCATACATCATATACATATATCTTAGCTCTGCATTTGAAATTGACTAGCTGTATAGCGGTATGAACTACCGCAGTCAGCTGTGTGGTATACTCTGGCGATGTGGATTTCCCGGCCTCACCAGAGTGACAAAACACTCTTTGTTGATATTCTGAGGTCAGTTCCATGTCCTTAAGACATTGAGCTTATAACTATGAGGCCGATACTAGACTTGTCCTAGGATTCCGTGCTGAAGAACTACCGAGATTATGAATAGTATATTGTCAGTTTCAACCTTTGAGAAAGATCCTGCTAGGATTGAAACGTGTCAGGCCCTCCCAACTCTAAGCATTTTATATATTTCAGGTCATTATTTTAGCTGATGAGCAGTTTGCAGCAGCATATTACTTGTATGCATTATTTTGTTTTTCAATTTAAACTTTTCAAAGTTTGTTTAAAAAAGGATGAATTTAGTTACCGTGGAAACACAAGGTGAAATTGTAAACCAGATGTCATTCACAGTCATTGACATTTTAATTACAGTCGTATTAGGAATAAATAATGACTTGGTCAGATAGTGATCCAAGCCATGTACATGTAGGGGTTCAAGTCATACCCTAGTTTGCAGTTATGTGTCATATATCATGTCGTAGTGATACTCACTGATTAAATTTGGCAGTATAGATGAATATTTTGGTTTCATAAACTGGTTTTGTGCCAGTCAGCTCGTCCAGATCATCCTTTTTAAGACTCGGCTGATCTTGAGGCTGAAGTGTTCTGTTTAGTTTGTTACATTTCAAGACCTTCTCTATTTTACCAGAGCTCATTTTGATAGGTCTGCTTACTGTAAGCGTAGAATATTAGCCGTCATGCAAGCAGACAATTCTGTGCTTATGATTCCAATGTCATGGCTTAGCTGATTAGGGAGATATTTTCATTTGTGCGCCGTGCGTAGTTTGTGTAACTATGGATTTCTCACATGTACGGCTCTGGTGACCTCCTGATGAATACCGTACAGGCGCGCTTTACAAACGGAGCCATCCAGCCCTACGTGCTGAATGGCTCAGTTGGTAGAGCATCTGTACGGTATTCAGGAGGTCACTGGTTCGAATCCCGCTCTAGTCAATTTCTCCTTGTTCACCTTTCAATGACTTAAAATTTCAGTCAGTTTCCCTTGTGGTTATTTGATGGATAAAACTACATGGAGTTAGGAGGGCCTGACACGTTTCGATCCTAGCAGGATCTTTCGCAAAGGCTGAAATGAAATTAAAGAAAACTACATTACAGTGTACATACATGTACTGATGTATTAATTTGCTAGCCTCTCCCTTATTTGGACAAGCTTTTAATGACAGATACTGGGGGACCTGTTCAACAATGCACAATTGTTCTAGACTGACTGGAGCAAGTCTAATTGTGACTCTATTATAGAAGGTATAATAGAAGACGCATTGACAGAATGCCCCGTAGGTTTTGTTTGTAGAAGAGTTCTCCTCCTTGCAAGAAACCAAGAGTCTTTACCCGTCATACATAAATATCTACTTGTAGTCAGCTTAGCGGTGCTAAATCCTTTCCTATTAGCCTGTGAATTTAGGGCACTGAGGCTACTTAGGGGAATTCTGTACAACAATATCCTTTTGTTTTATATTGCCAGCCCAGTTGCATGTAAGGGTTGTTCATGTAACTTTTGTGGTTAATTTGTGTGCATGCTATCTTTATGCTTAAATTTTCTATTAATTTGTATGGAAATTTGTTTTTCTGAATTATTCATGAAATAAGAATATTCTAGAAAACTTCTGAAATGAGAAATGTATCTAGGTCGAGATAATTACGGGTCTTAATGGACTAATTAAGTCATCAGTGTGCAGTTACCCCAATCACAGATTGGAAGTACAAGTATGTTCAGTTAGTTAATACAGTGGAATGCCACTTCTGTGGAACACTGCTTTATGACATGGCAAAATGCAAACATATTGTTTGTTATAGTGGTCGTTCGTTATAGTGATTTAAATTCGGTATTTTTGTACACAAAATTAGGAGTCAGTTGGTATGTGTACTACACATACTAACTGACTTGTGTAGGTTGGACTAGTTTACAGTAATAGTTGGGAACCAACATCAGGGAACCAGTGGTAACTATGGAAATTACAGAGTCCTCAAGTTGACAACCCTTAACCAACATTGAATGTATGATTGTGCTGGTCATCAATTAAATTCAATTATGCCTCTGTGTACATCAGGGAACCAGTCGTAACTATGGCAACGACATGTTGCCAGAATCCTGTACACTTTGACATTTGTGTTTGGATATATGGCAGTCAATTGGTGTAGTAATGGTTGATGATTGAATACTGTGTGAGATATTTCAGGATATGATTGTCAAACACAATTCCAAAGAACTGTTGTTATCAAACGTCGATCTTCAAATTCTCCATCATGGCCGAATTGAGCTGTGAACCAGTCATGAGTTCATATAATATACACATTCATGTTTGGTTGGTAACCTGTATTGGCATTTGGCTTCAGAACAACTTTCAATTACAGTTATTTGTCATTTAATATTAACTCCTCATCCTGTGTTTTATCTACGAGCTCTCTGACTGTGTCTTCAATCTTGGTAGCCCTCTGCAGGTTCCATATAGATCTACATATAGTATAGATAGGAACATAGAGCAAGAATACAGGAAATGCTGTGAACTGCGACTCTGCTAAGTTGAGCCAGCAAACCCCTTTTGAATCTAATCTGGGTGCAATTTCATGGCTCTGAGCGTAAAATCAGCACTTACAAAACCAGGAAATTCTGTGCTTTATGAGATCCTATTTAGCAAGGAATTAAGTTGCAGTTGTGCATACATAGTTTGTAAGGATTTCTTGCTTTAATACTCGACTTGGTAGAAATTCAACGGTAACCCAGCAAGCGAAGTATAAGAAGTGCCAAATTCTGCAGTAAGAAGAGCCATGACATTGGGCTCATGGGCCAATTTCATAGAGCTCCTTAAGCACCAAAATTTGCTTAACCACCAAAAACTTTGGCAAGCAAAATCAGTTTGCCAGCCAAAACTCCTTGTGAATGTTATGCTCAGCAAACAATGGCCAAATACAAGTCATGAGCAATAAACATCACATTTGGTTGGCAATCATGTTTGATCAAAGAAGACTTTTTGTGCTTAAGCAGCTCAATGAAATTGGCCCCTGGTTTCTACAGTTCTGGGGCCAATTTCATAAAACTGTTAAGCACAAAAATTTGCTAAGCATGACATTTCTGTCTAAAATAAAAACAGGGTTAACAACCAAATATCCACATGTTGTGTATCTCTTGTGATTGTTCTTTGGCTGTTGTTCTCTGACCATGAATATCTAATGAAGTTTTCAATGGTGGTTTGTTTTATTGGCCAAGACATTTTTGTGCTTAGCAAATTTTTGTGCTTAAAGGGATTGCATACGTTTGGTAATTTGAGCCTAATGTTTGTTTCAAACCAATATAATTGTTTATATATACCATAAAACTAACCTGTGAAAGTTTCAATTCAAAAGGTGGTAGCGTTTTTGAGATTTTGGCGACAAACTAGAGCGGTTATTTCACGCCAGAGAACAGTAAATCAATAGCTGAGAAGCGTTACGGCCATAACGCTTCTCAGATTCATAATTTTTGGAGATAAAAAGTGACATATTTTTCCATAACCGCGGTACTTCGAATTGAACGTTTCTCAATATGCATTATACTATCCAAAGTAGCTGTACTTCTCACCAAGTAAGTTTTTATTGCCATAAATTTTCAGAGTCATTACCAAACGTATGCAATGCCTTTAACAGTTTTATGAAATTGGCCCCTGTACCCTTCATACTGGTGGATCGGAGTTGACTAACTCTGTCTTGATTGCTTTAAGGTTAAGCTGAGGAATACGGTAGTAAAATGTTATCGTTGTCCATCGGCTGCCGTGCATGGTGTGGATGATGTATGTGCTGAAATACTGTCCAGGCCATGTTAGAAGTAAGACCACATGTTGCTAGTGCTCTGATCTTGATCAAACCCCAAACTTCATAAAAACTTCCAATTGGAGGAGCTTAACATCTCCGTCAGCTTTTAACGACAGCTGCCAGTCAAAAGTCCGTCTTATCAGCCAATCAGATTTGTCATACAAGCTACATATATGATACGACGCCATTCTTTCCGACAAGCGTATCCCGTTTATGGCAATACACGCATATGACCTGAACTGATTATGTCTAAGGTATGATTATCCTACCTTTTTTTTTGCGATTTCCCGGCTTACATAATTTGGTCTGCGTGGCTTCACCCAGCAAATGTTGCTAATTCACGTTTGTCAGTGCTTTGTCACAGAACAAGTCGGGTTTTTTTGGAAAATTAAGAAAAGGGGGAAAAAAGGAGAAGTGGTAGGCTTAACCTGGCATGGAAGCCCCCCTGGAGTATAGCGTGCTAGACCCAAATTGCACTCGTTACCAGGGTAAATTGAAGAATTGGTGTTTCCTCTTTAGACCTGTCACGGAGAATCCCATTTTGTTGGGGAGAGGAGCGGGAGTTTGTAGAAGTACAAGGCACCTGAGAAAACCTGGTCAGTTTCAGGGACTTAAGCTCCCCCCTCCCCCCTCTCCCCCTCCCCCCTGTTCAGATAAATTTAGAATGCTGGTAATTTTAGAGTTTGTTGTGAGACAGGATACAGTAGGGCCTTGTTGATGTAAATCCTAGAAGTCGAGTCATATTTAAGGTTTATTTAAGAGTGAAAGTCGTTTCGGTATGAGCGAAGGAATAATTCCTTATGCATCAAACTCAAACTAAGGAGATATAATCAGCCAATAACCACAAGGGAAACTGACTGAATTTTTAAAGTCATTGAAAAGTGAACAAAAACAAATTAACTGGAGCAGGATTCGAACCAGCCACCTCTTGAATACTGTACCATGCTCTTGCCAACTGAGCTACCCAGCCCTATATTTGTGGCATCCCTAATAGTCAATTATCTTTGACTATAAAGATTTAATGAAATACATAATACATAAAAAAATGAAAACATTCAATGAATGATTAATGGCTTAAATTATAATTAAATTTGAATTTAGAAATTCCAAAGGAGTAATGAGAGGAATACAAATGAATTTTTATGTAAATTAGCTAAAAGTAATTAATATAAACTGCATAATACACAGTATTTATGATTCTTGAAGCTTACCAGAAAAAAATTCCTAAAACTAATTTAATAAAATGATGAGTTCGGACGGATACAGTAGATATTAAGGTCACACACTAGTGAATACGGAGATTGAAATCCATGATAAAAACAGACTATTTGCTGATGTAGAAATTAATGAAACTAAAGACCTGGCAAAGATCCAATTTTCCCCCCAAAAACCTCTTTTCTTTTTAAAGTTTCAAACTCTAAACTTTTAAATACTTTAAAAGGTTTCTTAAGTTTATTTGTCTGTTCCTAGTTCCGTGTAATCATTTTTCTGATTTGGAGTCCTTGGAGGGAAGAATCCCAAGAGCACTCCAATTTGCTGGACAGAAAATTGCCAGAAGAGGAGTACAAGTTGGAGAGAGTTTATTCGGAAATTAACCAAAACGCATCATTCATCATTTTACAGAATCTGATGGCGACGTGGCATTTTCACTCTCTCTGTGTTTCTGTGATAAACCCAACTCTAGCTCGGCCAGTTCTTTCCCGAGTCTTTCCCTTTTTTTCGTGTTCTATAAACAATGTTATTGTTTATTCAGCGCTGGCTTTAGACCATGGTAGAACGCAGACCAAATTGTACCTAATGAAACCTCTTTCACGTAATTAACTCTCACATCGCCAGAGGGGGTTTGCACTTGCGACATCTCGTTGCTGACAATAGCTAAAGAAAGCCAGTTGTCAAAAGAAAAGCCAGGGTCTGTCACACGCCATCTCCGTCAATTCCTGGCCAATTTGGGCATTTTTTTCCCCTCGTCTTGTTCTTTTTTTGTTTTGTTTCCTTTCCCCTTGATATTTTTTTTTGTATATTTCGGCAGCGACCGACCGCACTTCTCTTATCAGAGCCAGGGCTGTGATCGAATCAACACGCTTTAATGGTGCGCTGGAGTCCCCCTAACACAATTTCACCAAATTTAGACTAATTCATCTGACATCTGTGATATTAGTGTGTAATTATTGGAAAACATTTGTTAGATGTGCCCTGCCTGTGTGCTGTTCCTGTGGAGGTATAGGGCTCTGACAGACTGGTTGTAAAAGTGCAATTCAAGTGCATACACGTTCAGTGTCGTACAAATTACACGTGTTCAAAGTGCAGTCAGTACACGCCCACATTCTATGGGAGTGCACCTCCTATGGTATTGTATGTAATTGGAGAGGGACGTGAAATCATGTACACAATGTCACGGTGATTTCTGTGAGGGGTAAAATGTGCCAGCTATGACCCTGTGAAAAGGCCGGAGACGAAATGTTAAGAAATTGAGATGCTTGCTATGTTACTCTATGAAACATTCAATACAATGCTAGTATTGTGTTTAATGTTTTGGGTTGAATTTTATATACCCCGGTACATACATTGTGTGCATATTTTACTGTCTATTGAGGTCTGTGAAGAAGTACATTTGGTAGTTGCACCTCCATACAGCAATATTAACATGAGCAGTTGACATTTTAGCTTTCTTATGCTGCTGGTGCAACTGCTGTTCTTGCTGTTACATTGCTGCAGTTACCACTGCTGCTGCCAAATGCTGCAATTTCTGCTGCAGTCGCTGCTGTATTCATGATATTGTCGCTGTTTCTCATATTGATGGCTTTTATGCTGTCCACTGTATCATTACAATTGTTGCTGTTGCTGTATGAGCTGCGGGTGAGCTGTAGTTGCTGTTGTTTTGCTTTGTGTTGCCGTTGTTGCTGCCTGCAGTTGCTCTGTTGTTGTGTTTCTGATTGTCGCATTTCAAGTTCAAGTCATAATCACATTGAGCGAGATCACATAGTACATTATGTAAAACGTAGCTTTGAATAATTTATTCATTCATAATAAAGGCACTGCCATTTGTGTAATTGTAGTATTACATAGTACAGCCAGGATTTATTCAGTCCATTCAATGCATGAATGATGGCAGATACATGTACAGTACATGGATCCAACTCAATGCCTAGCTGTCATCAGTAGTAGAAGGAGCTCATGGAATGCCCCACTAGCAGACAAGACAAGATAACTCGTAGAAGACTGGCTCAACTCAGCTGCAAATGCTTGGATTGCCTCACAAGATGCCTAGATTTTTTCATTCACTGCATCGTTTGTGCTTTTGTGTCAATGTCTGCTCCTACAATTCCCAAACAAGTATCCGTAAAAAATGTCCTTTAAAAAAAAGTGCTCGCTCGGATCTTGAGAGGTATCAGTTCAAGGGTTGATGCTGTTCTTAGGTGCGCGGTGTAAATAATTGTGTGTTCACATCGGTATTTACATGCTGATGTACAGTACGTTCATACTGTGAGATGCCCAGATATGTGATCAAGACATATTCTGAGATTCTCTGTCAATCCCCACCCCCCCCCCCCCTCTCGCCCCTCGTCGTTCTGAAGACGAGGAGTATAAAGTCGGGAATACATCGTCCCATGGAACCAATCAGAGGGAAATGCAATCACTTGCACATCCTTCCTTAGACGTATGGCGTTTTTTGAGCACCTATGCCTCAACACAATGCCGCTATACAGGAGCTTTTGTCAAGATGGAGAATAGATCTTGGCTGGCCTTTGATTGAATAAACCTTGGTTCCATCTGCTCTACTATTGTCTGAGAAGCCTTGCGGATGCATTCAAGCAGTCACACACCGCTCTCCCGCAAACCTCAATTGCGAGCATTTCTCCCGCTATTTTTTTCTTAATTCTTAGCGTCTCATACACATTGGTTCTCTTGCCGATGATCGAGGCAAATTTGCTGAGGGTTTTTTTTTTTTTCGTTTCTGTCTGATTACTTTCAGTGTGAGTTGTGGAATTTTGTTGGAGATATTGTTATTGGATTTGTATTTTTATTCTTAACGGTTTGCGCATTAGCAGCAATCTGTAAACATGATGTTTTGGTAGCTCGGCTCAGGATGTCTGAAGTGTCAGAATTGCGGTTTAAATGAAATTTTCAATTATTGCTTTTTCTCAATTATTCATTGGAAATAATTTGATTTGATTTTCTATGTTTCTTAGATTTATATTAAAAAGGTGTTAATCCATTTTTGAGAGATGATGGGTATAGTGAGCATACAGTGGCATAACTAGGGGGAAGGGGGTAAAGGGTAAAGTTCTCCGGACGTCACTTTTTAGGGGGCGCAAAATATGCAAAGGCAAACAAAAAAAGCCGTTCTGTCAGTGAAGTTATTGGAAATCTAATCCAATGAACAAACAAAGAAAGATTCCAATTTCAAATTGTCTGATTTGTTTTTTTCATTGGCATCAGAAGTTGGAATTAGAGGCGCAATTTTAGCGCTTGCCCCGGGCGCCGTTCTCCCGAGATATGCCGCTGTGAACATAGATTCTGGTTTTTCTTTAATACTGGGTTGGTCTGCTGATTGAAAATGTTTTTGATAAATGTTTATCCTTTTGTTTGTAACCAAACATGCCATGCATGGACTCCATAATGATGTTTAGTTAAAATTGCCAGAATGTTTTTGTATATACATGTATCTTCCATTTTTTGTACTGGTACACAAATAAATGTGATCGTGTACAGTGTGTATATTGTAGGTCGAGGACATCAGGATAAATGAAAAACAATGAAACCATTCAACCTTGAAACTATGTTCAATCTTTTGTTTCAACTTCTACTGGTACATAAAAGTACAACATGATTGGTAAAGGTCACAGGACTGCACTCATACTTTGTCAGATCAAACATGTTTATGAAATAATCAGGGATGAGATTTCTCAGATTTAAATCTGATTTCAGATTTTTTTGTTTTGGATTTCAGATTTTTTTTCCTCACAGGCTGTGTACAAAAGTATAGGAGATTTTCAGATTTCAGACTTTTTATGCTCCCTGTCAGCTGTTCAGACATTTATATCATTGGTCAATCTCATCCCTGAATAATAAACCTGTGAAAATTTTAGCTCAATCGGACATCTGAGTCTTGAGAAGATAGCGAAAACCGGACTCGATTTTTCTTATAAAACATGAAGATACTATGTAGTTTACTTAATGTTTGTTCCAAAAATCGTTCGGACGAACAATCTTTGGAAAAGACACTAAATCTTGATTTCCTTGAAGAACCCAGCATCTGATGAACCAAGATTTTCCACGGTGACTGTTTGCACTGTTTACAAACTGTTGAGTCCATTTTCTGTCTCAAACTCAAAATGTTTTTGTTGGAGGCCTTGCAAATCCTATATGCTCCCTGGTACTTAGAGATATGAGCTTGCTATTTAGTGTGTTGAAGTAAGTGACAGAGAGACAAGACTAGGGGCGGATCTAGGGGGAGGGGGTTGGGGGCGTGTGTGTCATACTCAAGGTGGTCAATCTACAGATAGTGGGTTCGAGTCGAGACATGGGCTAGTGGTGCTTGCATCCTTAGGCAAGATGCTTTATCACATATTGCTCCTCTTCACCCAGGTGTAAATGGGTACCTGTGAGGGTAGAGATGGCTTTGGTTTGATTACCTTACATCCTTATGTGCACCTTACATAGCCAGGGTGTGGGGGGGGGGGGACTGTACATGTATAGCCCCCAGGGAGCTGAGATGGTTTCAGGAATGTAAATTATGGCCCGATGACCAGGGATAATAATAACATTGTTTAATTGTAAAGCGCTCACAGAAAATCTATTGATTATTATGCGCTTTATACTGTAAGTAGATATTAATATTATTGTTATTATCAGTGCTTAATGTATTTCTGTATGTAACAAAGGACACAGATGTTGATTATAATTATAGCCTCATTATGGACCCATCCTAAGATGTACTGGTATGTGTACATGTACGGTGAACGGTGCACGATTGCACATGGTAATGTAAAGCAATTATATACTGGTGACAAAGGCTGCTTTCATCAATCTGAACGTGGCAAGTGCATTAGCAATCCTTGAATTGTACAGTAGGTATGATCTCAGCTGCTTAGTTAAAGGTATCATACATGATTGGGCACAGAACAGCACTCACACTTTGTCTGATACATGAAATAATAAACCTTTGAAAATGTGTGCTCAATGGACACTAATTTGGTTTGTTATCACTTTTCCACCCTTTGTTTTAAATTAATGACCACTATTTATGGACAATATCTGTGCATCCCGCCATGTTAATTACAGCGGTGTTCCACTATAATGCTATACATGTGAGTTTCATTATTGATATCAACTCAAAATGTCCAACCAACAAGCCTTGAATTAAACGAAGGACAAGGAGGCCATGGCCTTCATTGCCCTGGTTCTTGGCCTTGGTGCCCCTTCTCAAGACATTATGATTTTCCAATGGAAGTGCCCCTTGCAATGGAAAAGTGGCCTTGCCCCTTTCAGAATCAATTTCAAGGCCTGAACCAATAAGTATTTTCTCTGTTTTATTTTCCCTGCAGTGGTCTGGATTCCTAGACACCATTGTTCATCTGATAATGAATCCTGCATCTGGACATGGACTGAGACAAGTTGAAGAACTCATGCGAGGGAGCACGTTGTGAAGAAGGAGGTTAGTGTATTGAAATTTCAGATTCTTACACTACGGGCCTTACTCAAAGCTCAGCTCCGGCTCCGGCTCCACCTCCATTCCGTGAATCCATTTCAAAATTACTGTATCAGAATAGAGGCTTTTGGCTGCAGATCAGAAGTAGATTCTCTGGTTTGAAAAGGACAACAGAGCTTCAGCTTCAATGAAAAACAGCTACCTATATTTTCAACATATGGAAAGGCCCCTGAGAGCAAAACTAATGCAGAGGACTAAATATTTGCAAGCTTTAATTTGTCAGAAAAATCCTAATTTCATGATTTTGTCCTCACTTTTCCAGTACAAATGTATAGGAGATGTGTTATTGTGTAAATTAGGCTTGCCCTTCACCGATGTAGATGAGCACTGCATACTCAGTGCTTGTTGAGTGCACATGAACAAATCATGCGCTGGCTCAGGTGGGATTCGAACCCACAACCTTCAGCTTGCTAGTGCAGATGCCATGCGAAATGTGTGATTATCAGGATTTTTTGCTATGCTTTCAGGATTGTTTAAATGCTAGTACAGTTACAGCCTTGTATTAGTGAGACTTCTGCCTTCAATGGGACTGATAGCTCAAACGGTGCAACATTGTCATCCTAATGTGGCTAATGGATTGGGGGAACAGGTGTACAAATATTGAATATTCACATCCTGCACTTGTAGTTTGCAAATGAAACGGGACATGTAAAAACATCAAACATGGTGTCAGTCTGAAACAGCAAATATGGCGTCCAAATTACACACAGACAGTCCCTGGCAGTCCACCCCTCTGTTAGTGTTATCAAACTTTGCTGACATTGTATAATTAATGAACAGTTCTCATGTTCAGATTCCACTTACTGGTAGTCAAGTTTCATTTGCTTATTTGATCCTTCAGATTGTATGCAATAGCGGTAACCTGTGTACCTGTTTGTGGGTCAATCATGGGTGGGTTCCAGGGAGTCTAAAATGAGGGCGGGCAGACAACCAATCAGTGACAACTGTTACAAAATTTGAGAACAAAGATAATTGATTATTAGGGACACCACCAATATAGTGCTGGATAGCTCAGTTGGTAGATAGAGCACTGGTACGGTATTCCGGTGGTTTCTGGTTCGAATCCCACTCCGGTCAATTTTCTTTTGTTCACTTTCCAATGACTATAAATTCAGTCAGTTTCCCTGTGGTCGTTTGATGATTATCGAAAATAAGGGAAGAAGTTATGCCAAATTTTCCAATCATGAATATTGGTTGGTGAAAAGGAGGGTCAGACTTCTCTTGATTTGAACAAACTGTTGATTACTTGACTTGGATGTTAACCCTACACCTGTGTAATTAATTCATGATACCTGTAGGCATGGTAGGAGTGGAAAGGTTTGTACATGTTGTCTTGAAACTGTATGATGAATGGCCAGCTCATCTAGTCTGTAGCTCTGAACAACTGCAGCAGTTAGTTTCTGTGAACTTGGAATTCCTAGAATTCATAGGATTGCTACAAAATCTGCAAGATGTCTCAAGATTTGGAAGAAAGAATCTAATTGTCGTTGATTACATTTGCTGCTTGCCACCAATTTTTATGCTGGATTTTGGCTGATTGCCAACGCGTGTTTTATAATTTGCTGTAATCGATTATGATCATCGTCCAACGCAATATTTACCCATTGGTAATCACACGTTCATCTCCAGACATGAACCTGTTTATTTACTTATTATAATTTCTACGTGGATATCAGCAGAGAAATGATAATACGTTGTTGTTGTCTGCTACGTGTACTAGGATTCATCATGGTCTCATTCTGATTCTGTTGTGTAGTCGTAGATCATAGACTTTGAAACTTTGGCCTAACGGTTTGTAGGAGATATAACAATGACATTGTTTGGCGTACATAGGGTTTCTTTAATCTGGGTCAGAAAACAATTCTTGATTTTTGGTTCCCTTTGTAAACTCACCCATTGTCTGTTTGCGGGGGCCCCCTGGGTCTCTTCCTAATCTTTCAGACAAAACTTCTACACTCTACGATTCTTATCGGATTTCCGAGTTTGTTCAGTGTGCGGTTTGGAATTCGGAACTAGTTGGGTTCAGTCAGTTAAAGCTGGCATCATGGGCTGGAATTTTCATTTCAGGAATTTTGAGCAGATCTGTTTAATTTATCTAATCAATACAAGTAATAAACTGCTCATCAGCCAATAAATGACCTGGAATTTATCAAATGCTTGGAGTTAGGAGGGTCTGATATTTCAATCCTAGCATGATCTTTCTCTAAGGCTAGATGGTCAGAGTTAGGAGGGCCTGATATTTCGATCCTAGCAGGATTTTTCTCAAAGGCTCAATGGTCAGAGTTAGGCATAGTTAGAAGGGCCTGGCATTTCAATCCTAGCAGGATCTTTCTCAAAGGGTGAATGGTCGGAGTTTGGAGGGCCTGATGTTTTAATCCTAGCAGGATCTTTCTCAAAGGCTAAATGGTCAGAGTGAGGAGGGCTCAATGCCGAAGGGCTTTTATCAAAGGCTTATTATTTATTTAATGTGAATTTTGTTCCCTGAAGTTTTACATCGATGGAAAGTGGGCATTGATTGGTGGAAGATGTGGTGATTAGCTCGTACATTATGGCCAAGTTGAGACACCTGTGCACTACAGGTGTATGTCATTGGTTCTAAGTTTGTCTCTAAACTCTACAACTTGAGTAATTGTAGAGATCAATGATAAAATAGCATCAATACATCATCCTTACTCTTCTGAACACAAAACAGGCTCGATATTCTTCTTTATAATCTTAATCTAGAGCACTTTCATGTATACATGAAACGTTGGCCTTTAAATGTTAGCTCACAGGAATCATAGGTACTGGAGTGTAATGAATCGTGTGAATATGGTGCTCTTTAGTGATAATTTTGTATCTGACTACAGAATCAGAGACCAACAGATAAATCTTGGCATACTTGGACCCAAATGTTCTAATGATCTTTTGATTTTTCAAAGAATTATCACCGGTTGTATGTCCTTAAACTTAAAGAGGCTCTGTGTTCATCATTCATGTCCATGGATAATGATAGAAGTCACAGTCAGTGATAAATTCCCGGCGAGATTAGATGCATAACTGCCCCTTTAAGTTACAACCTGCATTATTTGCTGAAATGGACCTTATTCCTTAGTGTCGCAGACATAACAGCATTGTGTTTCAAACATTGTTCGATTGTTTGAACTACTTTAGCAGTGATCAGGGCACAATAAGCTTCTCACTGGAACCGAAGATTTTTCAAAGTCAGCAGAGTTTTTGTTGATCTGTTTTGCACAGGAGCCTAGAGCTGTGATGTTTCAAATGGGTAAGATCACTTTGATAGAGATTTAAGTTTCCTGAATTCTGTTCAGATGCTTAATTGATACATTTCATTGCAGCTGTGTAGGATTGTTTGCAGATGAAAGATTTGAATTCATGGTCTAAACATTGCATTTTGTTAAACTCCAAAGTGATTGGATGGTTTGAGGAACAGGTGTCTGGTTCCTTGTGTTACACCTAGGAAACTCATACAGCTGCTATCATAGTTCATGGCAAGTCATTGCACAGTGATTACTGGCCTTGTTCATTCTGGGGTACCAGACTAAGTCGAAGTTTGATGTAGTCTGGTGCTCTGTGACTTTATCCATCATTATCTGTTGTCATTTAAAAGAAACCAGACCAGTTTGCTTGCATTATTTTTTAACATTTGGGTAATTCCATGGTCAGTCGCAAATTGCACTTTTATTTGTCAATTCTATAACTTGGTGCTATAAGTTTCAGTTTACAAGGATGAGTCTTTCTCTCAAGTTTATATACTGATTTCAACTTGACACCCAAAGCTTTAAGTATAGCTAATTGAAATGTTGCAGGATTTGTGAACGGTCAGTCGTATTACCGTTCTTTTATTTGCCCATTTCTTTGATGTAGTCATTTTCAAAGATTTAATTCGAGACATGTTTTGATGAAAAAGTCAGTTTTGTGTAAAAACAAAAACAAATTGATTATGCTGTGTGCTTTTGGCTTCATCCAATTTTGAATGCATCTCGTTAGCTAAATGTTTGTATGGATTTTCTTCCTACTTAATTTTAACAAAGCAAACTTAATAAATTCAATAACTGTAGAATGCGCGGTGAGCATCTTAAAGAATTATTTCTCATGGCTCGGTCATTGCCCGGCCCCACTATTAGCAGAAATCCACTGGGAGGGATTTGTAGGCCAGACTAAATTTGCAAGCATAATGGGCGCGGAGCATATATTTCCATTACGTGGTGTGTCACGATTTCCCGCACGGACGAACAAAAGCAGCCGTCCCGAGTCATATCGTAGCTGTTGTTCCCCACTTTATTGTCAGCGCCGTGGAAGTGTCATCGCAAAGTTAATAAGTAACTCGTAGCTTCAGCACTACGCAAACATACTCACAACTCTGTATTGTTTCTGCCCTCGCAGATTGTTCACACAAAACACATGTGTACGAGTGCCGCACATCCATATTCACATCCAGCTTTTTTTTTTTAACCATTATCCATATTGTTTTGTGTTTTTTTTCGCCTTTTTGTCGTAAACCATTGCTGCTGATTATTGGTGAATTAATATACATGTATTCAGCTAACCCTAAGTGCTATGCAGAGAAACCTTGCCTATCGTTTTTTATCTTTGCTTAGAATTGTTTGGTTGGATTGAGATGTAGGCTGTCCTATTCAATTAGTACTCGTTGAACATCCACAATGGCCGAGCAGATCAATTTGTGAAATGAAAGCGTGCAAGAACACGCAGGGAAAAATTTGACTGTCTTTCATTACTCATCTAGATTTACTCCTGAAGCTCACGTACACGTATACAACGAACCATGTTTACTCCTCTGGTCATATTCATTCAAGAGAGAATAATATTATCATTTCCAATATATAATTATACAAATCCCTCTTTGTGTTTGCTTTATCTTTTGTTGTGGACAGATGTTCACATTCTATTCTTAACACTCTGTATTTAACATACATGTATGCTCCCGGCCCGTGGAAATTCTTGAAGTATTTGTCCAGTTTCGTCATTAGAGATGGAGGTAGTTATTCTGCTGTGAAATCAGTAGTCTGACTGGACTCTTGGCCTTCTGCCAAATCGATGTTGTTTTTTCTCAGTTTGTGATTTTGTTTTGTTGTTGTTTTAAATTCCCTGTAAGCCATTTATTTGCTTTAGTAAAGGTTGAAGGTTATAGGATTGGTTGTGGTTGGTTTTAAGAATGGAGCATCCATTCCAATCAGCTTTAATTATAAAATTACATCATTAAAGTTGCCTGTAATCATTTCATCAATCTTTTTTTTTTTTGAGAAAATGACAAATTTCTGTTTTTATTAGTGAATATATGAACATGGTCCTGTTAAGTTTCATTTTGTTTGTTTTAACTGAAATCAGCCGGTGTAATCTTTTGGATTTTCATTGAAGAGGATAATATCTCACTGAAATTAGGTTCAATAATTGTAAATATGTGTAGTGAGCTTTCTGACTAGAAATTAAAAATAATTATGTTGATTCTTGCGAATCTTTTACATTACATAATAATACATGCAATCATACAGAAGTTTTTAATCTGGAAATTCCTGACAAACTCTTCTAGATGTTAGTCAAATCAAATTGATGTTATCTGGACTGATTGAATGTACATACTATAGCTTACAAATGTTCAATGTAGAATTGAAATAACCATAGTTTGATGTTAGTTCATTTTCATTTCTGATTAATTAATTGATTGACTGAGAATCAGGTGTATGTTTGGGATTCTGCATACCTTCAACAGAATCCAATTCACCTGTCATTGT
The DNA here is from genome assembly GCA_963971285.1 of Astropecten irregularis. Taxonomy (NCBI): domain Eukaryota; kingdom Metazoa; phylum Echinodermata; class Asteroidea; order Paxillosida; family Astropectinidae; genus Astropecten; species Astropecten irregularis. Next base: position 1,355,518 of record OZ020251.1, on the reverse strand, counting down.
TTATGGATGACTAGTCAGTGGAAGACACTTAGGAATATTGCAGTCATGTTTTTTTTTAGAATTTTCTTTTTGTTTTTGACGAGTATTTTTATTGATATTTTTGGGTTTGCTCTGTGTATACGTAATGTTTCAAGGAAACTGATTGATTTTTTTCTCTTCTTCTTCGTATCTTTTGAAATGTCCCGTCGACTGACATTCCATTAGTATAATCATTCAGGAAGAAAAGATGCTTGTGGAATTATAGGCTCCCTGTTCTTTTTTAATACCTTTCGCGGCTGCTTTTGTCGCCCGACTTGCTGTTCACGCTCCACTGAGTATCTTTCATAATGCCAGGCCGCGGTGCAGAGCCGTACCGGTCGGTGTTCCATACCGTGCTCTGCTGGATTATCCTAGCCAAGCCTTGATGCGAGTCTTACGCTTCTGCTGTTTGTCCTGTCACCGGTACCCTGCATATATATATATCCCCCCCCATCACAGTATCCCGGCCGCGTCGGCCATCGGCAGCCAGGCATTGTTTCAGCTGTGAATGCAAATTAAGGGAACCGGTGAAGAAAGCGCCGGTGCCCTGTCAAGGCATGTGGTTAATGAAGCGTAACGTATGATGCAGTGGCATGCATGTAATGACCAGGTTTGTGTGTTCTCGACGACTGAACAACGATCTTGAAAACGGCCAGAGAAGAACGAGCGCGTTTCATCTCAAGAAACATCCTCAGGCGTTGTCATTCCTATTGAGCACTGTTTTGCTTGGCAATGAATGTAATTATGAGAAAATGAGGGAATTTAAGGTAATTTAGCCGCAAGGTGTCAAAATGAAGCATAGTAAAAGTATATGACCGTTCAATTGGTTTGTTGTTTTTGTTCAGTTCTTGTCAAAAAAATAAAGAATATCCACTTTATGTTATTTGAATAGTTTGACATATTCACAAATGTTCCATTCCAATGCATATTAAAAACGACATACGTTTGAACAAAAATTATGAGTCAATTTGATAAAAACATATGTTTTTCATATTGGCATGGGAAGAAATACCGCTTTTGTTTGCACATTGTTAATTATTCGGACTATATAATATAAGTCCTTGACTATTTAAGATAGATCTGTATGTAGGAGTTGCAAGCCCACCATGGGATAAATGCAATTAGAATATACACATGAATAAACATAAAGTAATAAATAACTGTCTGAATATCAACATGCTTGGCTGCATTTAAATGACTTAAAGGTGGACTACGTCCTCTCTCCGTTGGATATCCGAGGTCTGTCAAATTCATTATATCAATCCATCACGTCAATTGTTGTCATTTATCAAGAACTTAACATCCAGATGAACATGTACAAGTCTCAAATGATAGTAAAATATAGGGGTAAAAATATTGGCCCTGGATTGGGGTAAGAATATTGGCCCTGGATTGGGGTAAGAATATTGGCCCTGGATAAGGGTAAAAATATTGGCCCTGGATAGGGGTAATAATATTGGCCCCGGATAGGGGTAAAAATATTGGCCCTGGATATAGGGGTAGGAGTATTGGCCCCGGAAGTAAAATATTGGCTATTTTTTTGAGGAAATAATAAAAGCCCTATAGTGATGAAAAAAGTGGCTCTTGTGCTGAGAAAAAAATGGCCTTAATTGTTAGAAATCAAACAGCCTACTCTCCCTTGAATAGAAGAGAATATTGGACCTATTGGTGAAATAAATATTGTCTTGGCTTTGAGAAGGTAGTATTTGGCCCTAGTTTAACAAAAAAATTCCGGCGTGGAAGACTTAATTTGAATGTACATGTATGTTCGTTCATCATTCATACAGTGTACATAATCTGCGAAGATAAATAAATAATGAATTAGGTCATTATTAAATCATTTAAATAAATATAAAATAACCACAAAATATCTTGATCAATAATATCAATATGTGCAGTGGTTACGAGCCTCGCAAAACCTGGGTAAAAATATCCTCAGTGTATCCTTCTTGGTTGCACTAAGGATTTGACGAAGTCAGCACGAGTCAAGACCGAAATGACCTCTGAGAAAAAGTGCAAGTTCAGTCAAGTGCGGAAAACGAAAAGGGCAGAGCAACGCAACCAACGGCCCCAGTGTGTGTACGCTCACACTGTGCCAATGATTCTAAGCAGGTCGGCAAATTCCCAGACAATCTTAGATGATAGAGAGGATTGCTACCGGATTACACACAACTTGTATGCCATGGTTTTATTTTTTATTTTTTTTAATACCAACAAAGAAAAAAACATCTTGAAATAGAGAGATTAATATTTAGATATGATATCGGAACCGATTACCTTTAAGTGAATGTTTGAAGACGTTAGGTTCTTCGTTTCTGTTTTGATTTCAGGATAATTATGAATAATCAATATGCGTTATAAATCATTCTTTGGAATTGATTAAAGAAATAGAGTGTTGCTAAGGTACAGAAAAAAAAAATATAGACAATAAGAATGAATCTAGAAGTGTGAATGATAATTGAACGGCAGAATTATTGTCTTGTTTTTACCGTCACCGGTGTTTACTTTGATGTCCTTATTTATTCTCTTGTTCTGGTCTGTGTTAGTTTGTTTATTTATTGATGTTTTCAAAATCCTGATTAAAAATCTGTTTTACGTACCAGGATAATGGAAGTTTCATTCCTCTGTTCTTCCTTAAGAAAATTGCAGTCACTTATCAATACGGCTTTGTGAATTTACAAGGCCAAATAAAATAGCAACTTCACTTGTGCTTAGCCCATATACACTGTATGTGTGTATAGATTGCAGGAAACTATATGATTGATTGTGCTGTATGTAATAATATACACAGCCTGTACTCTCCTTGCAAAGAAATAAATTCCCCTTCCAAGTTATATTTATTTATTTTTATAAACTTGCAAATATGGAAAAAATGGCTACAACAAAAACCCGACACACACAGAGTCAAATCACAATGACACAATCACATCCGTATGTGTATCGTCACAACGGTATTTCAGATTTTTGTTTCGCCCTGTGGGGGGTTGAACAAAATGCTTTGAGAATTTGAACAATGGGATTGTGTGATGCGTGGACTTGCGTCAAGCACTCGGATCGATCATTGTCCTCTAAGTTCCTTTCTCCAGGCTATTCTGCATGACAACCAATGGGAGGCCTTCTGTTACCGTGGCGACATTGTGTCCAGCAGCATTATTGTGTGTTGAGATTTAGAATCCACATCTCTCATTGAAAAAGAAAAGAAAGAAAGATTATGATGATTTAAATGCTTTGAGCAGATTGGATGAACTTTTTATCACTCTTTTCTGTTTCAATAAACATTACGTTCCTAAATTCTTCAAGAAGAAAAGAAACAAAAATTCTGATGGATTTATCTTGTGGGAAGATTTGTTGAACTTTTTATCACTCTTTTTCTGGGGGTGGGGCTGAATGGGGGGGGGGGGCAGTTGAGGAGACCTTTATATGCTTAATACCTTCTGTGTACTGTTTCCAGGTGACTAGTTACAATAGGCAGACAATGGATGTGCGTTCATCCATGGAGTGGACCCTGGCCCATGCCAGCCCCTGAATCGCAGTCAAACTGTGATGCTGTGCTCCCGAATATTTGATTCAGTAAAATGACTAGCTTCCTAACCAGGGGTCAGTCACATAGAGCTGCTTAAAGGTGGTATCATACTCTTTTTGTCAAAGAAATACAGATTCATGGGCAAAAATATCAAGGAAGATACAGGAACAGTCAGCTGTGAAAATTTCAGTCCCATACGGTGCCCACTTTTTTTGAAAAAAGTGAAAAACGACAACAGTATTTCTTAAGTCTTTTCTCTTTTATTTTTGATCATTTAAAAGATCAAAAAAAATTGTTGTTTGACTGATTTCAGGATAAATACACCATTTCAGGCGGAAAACTTTTAGCGGTAGGTTTCTACCACTACCATCTTCATAGTTCATACCCTGAAAATTATACGTAAATCTGTGAACATTTCTGTTTTGGTCTCTTACCAAAGTACATGTATGATACTACCTTTAAGCACCAAAAAACCTTGGTGAATCAAATTAATATGCCAGTCTAAACTCCTTGTGAATGTTATGCTCAGCAAACAATGGCCGAATACAAGTCATAAGCAGTGAACATCACATGAAAATGTGGTTGGTAATCCTGTCTGATCAAGGAAGACCTTTTATGCTTAAGTAAATTCTGTGCCTATAAGCAGCTCTATGAGATTGGCCCCAGCTGACCTCTGAGAATATTCATCCCATCAGTATTTTATGAAGTAGTGACAATTGGAGGAGTAGAATATTGGACGATGGAAGTCCTGCTATTGGAGATTGTTCATCATTCTTAGGTTTCATCAAATATCAGCCCGTCCACTGGAAGAGTAAGATTTTTAGAAATTACCGGACCACTCCCAGGCAAAATATGCAAACACTGGCCCCTTGTCGCCTGCAATTTGAGCACATGTACAGTGCCCAATTCAACTGCTTTTTTCAGGGTAATTATTCAAGTTTAGTAAAATGATGCATTTGTGTTGTTAATATGCAAACTGTGCTGTGTGTGGCCGTCCGTTATGTTTAGCATGTTGACTACGCAGGTGGACAGGTGTCTTGATAATGCCTCGACCTCATTTACATAACAATGCTTCCATTGTGAACACAATCCACACAATTCTGCTTTCCATTGTCTGCTAAAATGGATCATTATTCTTTTGAATATCTGTTCTGGTTTTGGATTTAGTGTTGACTGTATATAATGCTGGCTGTGGGTGAAGTGTGTAATCTATCACAGAATTTGACGATGTGGTTTGCTTTTGTTTTGCTTTATTTTGCTTTGTTTGTTCATTGTAGGCCTTCACTCATTGTATTGACTCTGTGACTTTTAATGGTACTCATTTTGCATTGTCCCAAAACCAGCATTTATAAATCAAGAAATATGGATGGTTGTGTTGCTACGGTGAAATTGAAGTTACCTTGACGACAGTACCAGCATGTCTCTTTATGCGTTCCTTTGATACTTGAAAATGAGGCTGACTTTTGTCTATCAAATCTGAAACATAAGAAATGCAGGTTGTATGAAATTCACACAGATTGGAGATTGTTCATTTTGTAGTCAAACTCTGTGCAGTTTCCCTTTATACCGTAGAGTAAATTTACCCTGTGTGAAATTATACACTGCATCCTTGCAGCTGACTAATACTCTGTCACTGACGAGAAAAAAAATCTACCTCCCTTCTGAATCTTGTGTTTAGGATGGAACAGAAACAAGTCTTTCTATTGCACTGGCCATATCTGTGTAATGTCTTTTCATAATAAGGACACAGCATAATGCCCTGGAATTCAGTCAATTCTCCCACAATGCAGCATTTCCTCAATGGAGCATAAAACAAGAGGAAGTGCCAGACAGCCAATCAAAGCCACTCACTCAGTTATATGCTAATCAGCCAGACCCACCTCATGAATAATGCATGAGTAGTCTACCTCATTTTCTTACTATGGGCCAAGAGGGTCTATGTATGATGATAATGATAAGGGCCTCGTGCATGCATTTCAAGCATTGAATGAACTGGCATGTGTTTATGTGTACAGTACACACACAATATAATAACAATAGGCGTAGGACCTACATGGCATATATTGGGGAGGCAGTACCAAAGGCCAATTTATTATAAAGCCACACTGTAGAGTAAGGGGTTGTTCATTATTGTCTCCATGTATGGCTAGGGTACAGTGTCACAGCTATACCATCACCATATGTGCTAGTCCAGTCACTGCAAGGCTAACATCGCCGACCTACAGACGGACGAGACCCCGGTTATTGGGACCGACCGACGAGGCCCAAGTTCTTCTCTCCTAGTCCTAGCTTGAGGAGGGATGCCCTGCCGTCATCGTGGTGTGGTTTAAGGGGGTTTGCTTTGAGAGAACAGCGGAGCTTGAACAATCACTTCTCCTGTCCGGTACCTCACATTGATTGCCAGCATCTGACATTGAAGCAAGATCAAGGTGGAAGCTGGTATAGTAGAATGGCACAATCCTAGATTCTAGATTCTCACCTGCGTTTGTTCAGTAATACTTCCTCTCATTACTGCTAACCATCATGCTCGGACTAAAAGGAATGGACGCAATGCACTGATACAAACCCACTGTCCATAGTTTGGTTTGTTCGTTGGTCTGCTGATTCAGTTGTATGGTCTGCTACGATCCTACACTACTGACATCGATCGTACTGGACATAAGCAAGTGTATGTGATGTTAATGTAAGTACCCATATGTAATGTTTGACATTAGTTCAAACGTCATTGATTGTACATAGTAATTGAATGCGCTCAGTTTGCACGTTCATCTTGAGTCAGTTTCAAAGAAAAGTAGTCAGTGTTTTGCTTTGCGAGATAAACTGAAGAACTGAACGTTTTTTGTCTCTATAATCACGGATGAATTAAATAAAGGTGTTCTGGAAATTTTTTCATTTGCCACTGTGAGTAATATGAAATATAAAACTTATGTAGTAAGTACAGCCGTATCGTATTCACATTCATCAATGACAAAATTGGAATGGGAGTGAATTTTCTGTTATGTTAATTTTCTCGAGCCAATTCGTGTTCTGATATAATTTTTCAATGTGTATTTTCAAACATTCACAATTCACAATTCTTAGTGCAAAGAATTGTACGTATGGTGAAAAGATCGAGAGAATTTCTGAGGATAACAGTTGAATGAAGACCAAGGTCGTCTGAATTGACTTCATTTTATTCTCTCAATTTACCCACATCGACCTTTTCATTATTTCCCTACATATTCCTGTTTACAATATCATTTATGATCAGAGTACTTGCTCACATAATTCTATGTGCGGTACAAAAGACTAGTAAATTTTATTTTTAACGTGTGTAGGCCTGTCAAATGTATTTCAATACATTGTACATAGTATACTGTACGTGTACATGTGTGGAAATATATATTTTGTTTGTACAGCAAGATCCATTTAGTAATGGTTGAGTGTGATCACGTGAAAAATTGAAATTAAATTAGAGGCCCACTTCTTACTTTTGTTGGGCATTGTCCACAATTTTTCCCCTTCCTCTGAGAATTTACCAAGCCTTTCTATTTCCTTTTCTTTCATTGTTGAACCTCAGCCCCCCTCCCTTAAAAAAATGTCAGTATTTTGCCCGTACATTTATGAATAATTCGAGAGAGAGAGAAAAAAATGACCTAAGTTAATTGATTTTTGATTCAAAGGAACGAGAATAAAATTTAGCCTGAGGTCTTGAACCAGAGCCCTGTATTAAAATATTCCTCACATTTATAGCACAACATTCGTGTTAGTAATGATTCTGATGCTGTTTTCTAATATTCACAGTTTTGAAATTAACTTGTAATGTAGTGTTGAAAGGGTATTTTATTCATTCAAACTCTAGCTGCTTAATTTTGCTAAATCTTAGAGGATATGGAAAGATTGAGGCTATTACGAGATGACACCGCTGTGTCAAATTAACTGTCAACATCAACAAAATATCATTTTTATGAACAAATTCTGTCTGATCAAGGCAGTTATTAAACCGTCCTTTTTGCAAACCAGTTCCAACATTTTCCCCTGAGATCAGCATTTGCTCTATAGATAAATTCAGAAAATATCCTAATTATCTTAAAAATTGCTTGTCAACTTGAATCGTTGGGCAAAGAACATAATTTCTCTATCATGTTATTTTTTAATTATTTTGTATGGAGAGCTGCATAAACCATGCATAAATTGAACCGATAAAAAAATCCCAACAAATTTTCTTCGTAATTAGTTGAGAAGAATTAATTACACACCTGGCTGTGTCCGTCTGCTCTGCCGGCAGTTGTAGAGAGCAAACTAAAACATCTTGTCAAATTAAAGATTGATTAATAAAATATGATTAATATTTGTGGCAATTGCGCTGAATATAATTAACTGTCGCACCGTGCACGCTGGCGTTTCAGGCCGTTTCCTTTTTTTCCTTCTTCATTGAGACGTGGAGATGAGATTACTGAAAGGTTGCAGCGAAGGAACTAGCCCTGGTGCGAAGGGCTAGACTGAAATTAGGTCAGAGGAATTTTATTAAAAGCATAAGTAGTTTGTCACATAGGCGCATAGTATATTGGATCGCCGTCGTTGAATGAAGCACTGGAATATCTCTGAATAGTGTAGATGTTACTCAATTTAAGAAAAACTGGAGAATTTTTAACGTACCTCCAAAGAATCTACCCTTAAATGATATTTTGCTAGTTAATCTCTGCTCCAGAATTAAAGGATTTGTACTATTTTCACAGTTTTTTCATCCCTGTGTCATACATTGAAATATTTGAACATCAGACAGAGAAAAATCATATCCCTTATCCCGTCCGAAATATCTGTGGATAATTTTATGCGAATGGCCCAATAATACAAGGCATCTTAGTCCATTATTTGCCGATGGCATAGGTGTGCCTGCCTCTAGAAATGCAGTATTGATTAAATTATAAAACCTTGGCTCTGTCATGCATTTACTGCCCTATTCCCCTATATATTTATACCCTACCACGTTCATCATCTTGTGTTTTTTCCTCGCTCGTATTATCTTTGATTACAATATGGATCAGGTCTAATTTTCTCTGCCGCGCTGAACAATGAGCAAAGCCGGCTCTCTCTCTCCTTTCTACCGTTCACTTGAATTTATCGTCGGGCGTAAATGTTCTCATATGAACGGTAGAGATTATCAGCCGACGCCTGTGTAAGTCTACGTGATTCTTTGACAGATTGGAAAATGTAAACAATAATGGCTGCATTGTATATATGATGCGATACAAGACCTAGACCTATCTGTGTAATGTCCTCCTTTATGTGATGGTGGTGTCGTCATTGTGCTGCAAGAAATGATGTAAACACGTCGTTGAGACGGCAGCTAATCATTCAACATTTTACTGCGAGGTTGTTCTTATGTCATCAGATCTATGTAATATCTGATTGCTTAATTCTTCTGTGTGACTGCAATGTGTATCACTGTCCTGAATTCTTAGGTCATTTCAATGACCAGTAACATTGTTGACCAAAACATATTTCTACCCGAAAATAATTATAAAAGTGATATATTGAAATCAATTTAATATAAAAATTAAACAAAAAATTAATAAATCAAACAAATGTTATTTGCTCAACAAAATGACTTAACAAATCTAAGTCATTTGTAAAGGGGTTCTTATAAAACAAAGAATTATGTAAGTAGTTTCATCAGTCTTTGGGTTGTTATTGTTTTATTTTTCCAAAGTAGATTTTGAAGAAAAAAATTCCTAATAATAATAATTTTTAGTCCCTATACTCTCATTCCAAATAATCCAAATTGCTTTTATTTACTTGTCTTTTAAGCCTACTACTTTCAATTTATCTAAATCCACATCAGGTTTGGCAGTATTTGGAAGGATTCAGGACTCTACGAACAAATTGTAAACTTATTACATTTTGTCTAAAAATTTGAAGTGAGCAAAATGTTTTAAATTCCTGTCAGAGTGAATGTGAAGTTAGGAACCAGTTGGATCTTTCAAAACCATCTCTTTCATCAATCTGACATTTACACTTTGAAATTCATTGAGTATTTATACCATATTGCAGGTCTCGAAATATCCACTAGACCGTGGACCGAGTCAGGTGATTTCATTGTCGGTCTAAAGTGTGTACTGCACTAGTCCAGCTGTCTAATGATTTTGTTTTCCTTGCACAATTAAAATGCTGCCTAAATTGAAGATTTTTGATACAATATTGCCTACAATTACGATTTTCCTTTATACATGTATGCCAAAGGTCTAGTGAAAAAAGTTCAGGTTTAGTAATTTAAAGTAGTAAAATGCTTCAGTAACTAGAGCTGCTGTCTTTTTAACGTAATTTGAGCCCTTACATAGTTTCCTAAATTGATGATTTTTTACACGATATTGCATACAATTACTGTTTTCCTATGTTCATGAATGCCAAAGGTCTAGTGAAAAAAGTTCAGGTCTAGTAAAATGCTTCAGTTACTAGACCTGCTGTCCAGAGCTTTTTTTCATGCAATTTGAGCCCTGTATTTATTGTGCTTTCACATCAAAACCATAATGGCATAGTCCCCATTGTTCTTATGTTTAGTTGGTTATTTCTGTAGTTGATATCAAAAATCAATCTCACTAACTTCCTCTTTCATAGATAATATTCACAATTTTTGAGAATACCGCGATAAAAGTTCACAATATATTGCCTCTGCTTCTGTGGAGGAACATTTAACCTTTGGAATATTTTGTTTTTAATATTTATTTTCCCCGTACTTTGAACTTGTCCTCCTGACTCAGTGAAAAATGTCTTCTGAACTTTTTCAAATGAAATGTTAAAAGCAATACAGGTATAGTGCTGCAAACTACTCATCAGCTAAAATAAAGACCTGAAATTTATAAAATGCTTGGAGTTAGGAGGGCCTAATGCGTTTCAATCCTAGCAGGATCATTCTCAAAAGCTAAATGGTCAGAGTTAGGAGGGCCTGACGTGTTTCAATCCTAGCAGGATAAAAAGACATGTAAGTTAAACGTTAGAAGAATAAAAGTAACTGCTTTTGAGATGCAGGACAACATGTGAGAGAAAAATTTGAAGACACATGTACACAAAATACAGCGCAGCTGTGCTAATTGGAATTAAGATTCTTCACATAATTTCTCTTCGGAACGCAGAGTTCCGACATATCAGTATTATATACCATCTTTTGATTGTGTGTTTGTGTGCAAGTAATACGTCTATTGGATAATCAAGTAATTACGTGTAGAGAATTTGAGTTGTCAAAGGTAAAACTCTAGAGGACTGGTATACGTCACCGACTGTGTACATCACAATAACAAAGAAATTGAATACCGGCCAAACAAATTTCCCATAATCAAAATGGTTACCAGTGTAGCTAGCCTGCAACAGTTGTTGTGTCGTTTCGAGCTGATTGGCCAGAAATGAGAAAAAGTGGGCAGCGCTGGACCCCTGGTCGGCATCTCAGCAGGACCTTTAACCTAGTTTCCTTTCTCTGTAAAGGGTTAATAATATTATGTCCTGTACGTTTATTCTACGTGTACCCAAGAAAAAATCACAATAAAACTCTGATGTAGTACACTCGAAGTACACTTTTTATCAATGGAGCTTAGTGAGATATTGCTATCTCGTCTGGAAGTTTCATTTTTTAAAACGCTTGGAGTTAGGAGGGCCTGACATGTTTTTTTAGCCTCCGAGAAAGATCCTGCTAGGATTGAAACATCAGCCCCTCATAACTCTGTCCATCTAGCCTTTGAGAAAGATCCTGCTAGGATTAAAATGTATGAGGTCCTCCTAACTCCAAGCATTTTATAAATTTTACAGTGTAGGTCATTATTTTGGCCAATGAGCAGTTTGCAGCAGTTTATTACTCGTATAGTTTCATTTTTAAGTAGAAATTGAAAATGAGTGACTACACGGCACGTTAATACATTTTGGCTCTCTGGTGAAGTCAAATTTATGAATGAGTGAAATTTGAAGGCATTATGGATTGTGTTTTCAGTCAGTACCCCATGCTGAGGATCGTTCCTTTGAGGCTTTCCTCGCGGCTCTAGAACCCTAAACCAGCTTTTCTGGCCGTCTGTTCATAAGTTATTTAAGGCTTGTAGCTTGTAGTGTTACCTGTACTTTCCAGCACGGTACTCCTTGCTTTCATAACAAGAAAATTCTCATCAAATTAAACCTGATTTATAATTATTTCATGGTGGGTAGATTAAGATGTTTGAAATAAACCTTGTGTTTATGTAAATTATTGTGATTTTATAAAACTGTATAAATTGTAATGTTCATATTTTAATCTATCTTCATTGGTATTGTGAAAGGTTTACTAATATGAGTGAGCAATTTGCCGAGAAAGTTTTTTATGTTGGTGACTATTCAAGACTGCAGCATCCAGGGCTACATCAAATGGTCAAAGACTATGCAATACCCCTATAGCACTTAGCAATGACTGGACCAAGATGGGCCTGCGGATATGTCCCATGTGAACTTGCAGTGCCTTGGAATGATAGAAGATCTGGCTATTCTTAGTATTTTAGAATCCTGCAGGACTTCAAACAGATTTTGTCTGACTTGACAAGTCTAAGCCTTTTCATGGAATTGACTAAATTGAGAATTGGTTTGGTGGCTTTATGCTCCATGTTATCACTTCATTTCAAATTATAAAACGTATAATTACAGCCTCGTAGGATGCTTAGGGCATACATTGGTGTGGAGGTTAGCACTGCCCAGGGACAGCTAGTTTTGATGACCAGTATTTATTGATGGGTTAGGGGTGGGGGCAGCTCTACGAGGGATTCTTGCCCCCTATCCACCCCAGCAACAAACCCACATGAAATCTACAGTATAAATCTTCTGTTGAAAACAGAACCATTAAAGTTTTAATGAAAATCATGTGTTTTAACTCATGCCTCCAGGAGTGCTTTAAATGCTGTGTATTTCTTTTACTTTGAGATTCCTGATATTGACAATAATTGTGAACATTCCAACTGTACTTTTCCGTTGACTTTCCCAACTCTTGTGCTGGCAAAGTGAAAGTATTGGCATGAATGAACTTCTGTCCAGTGCCATGAAATGATTGTGGCTCCATTTGATGGCATTGCTTACACTATCTGCTCAATGATTGATCATCATTTGCTTACAGGGTTAGCTCTGAACTTTGTCCGCTAGCTGAGCAAGTAAGTAACAGCCTTTGAGAAAGATCCTGTGAGGATCCTACTATCTCTGACCATTTAGCCTTTGAGAAAGATCCTGCTAGGAATGAAACATCAGGCCGTCCTACTGTAACTCTGAACATACAGTAGTCTTTGGGAAAGATCCTGCTATTAGTGCTAGGACTGAAACGTCAGGCTATCCTAACTCTGACCATTTCCATTTAGCCTTTGAGAAAGATCCTGCTATAGGATTGAAACGCCAGGTCCTCTCAACTCTGACCATTTCCATTTAGCCTTTGAGAAAGATCCTGCTATAGGATTGAAACGCCAGGTCCTCTCAACTCTGACCATATACATGTAGCCTTTGAGTTTGAGAAAGATCCTGTAGGTGTACTTATCAAAACATCAGGCCATCTTTACTCAAAGCATGATATTTTTCAGGTCTTCAATGTTGGTTGAGAAACATTTGCAAGGACAGACTCAATATAAATTTATGTTCTCCCCTCCCACAGCACAACCAGTTGGGAAAATGAACATACAATTGAAGAAATCTCCAGATATTAAATTTTCCTGCAGCCCCCTCCCTCCCCTGTCTCAGTTTCAAAAATTCTCCGAAATTTACAGACTGAGACACAAGAAGACCAGAGACTAGAGAACCTTGGAGGTAATGGTGAAAACAAAACACATAGTGTTTAGCCATTGTTTAAGGTGGTACATGGTTAGACAAGGTATGCAGTGGTCCCATGGGGTATATGGTAGAAATAACAGAGGGTTGGGCCCTTTAGGTCAACTCATACAGGCAAAGATGGGGACCTTTTGGGGTGACGAAAGCCACAACAATACAAAATTATGTTTGCTGGGAAAGGATAATGATATTTTTTCACAATTTAGTTTCCGTTCAAAATGAAAGAAAATTGACGAAAAGAACAAAATGATGATTTTAGGGTAGCTTGTGCTGAAACCAGTTCGGTTTTACCTTCTGTCATATCTAAACAGGTTTTCTGGGTTGTACTGAGCAAACTTTAGCTACCCACCATATTCATAACTTAGTTTAAATCATCGCAGTTGTTTTTCAGTTGTAAAGAAGTTAAAAATGTATCATGTACATTCGTTTTAGAATTGGAGAAATGTGACCTGTTTAAGGGTATAATACATGATTGGTAAAAGTCACAGAACAGCACTTACACTTTGTCTGATCCAGCATGTACATAAAATAACACACCTGTGAAAATTTGTGTTCAATCGGACATCAGAGTCACGAGAAAATAGCGAAAACCGGACTCAATTTTTCATATACATGTACGTATTTTCATATATCGTATTGGACTGAAATTTTCACAGATGACTGGTACTGTATCTACCTTGATACGTTTTCCCATGAATCTGTATTTCTTTGACAAAAACCAAAGTATGATATTACTTTTAAGAAGGGAAAAGTTAGCTTGTCAAGTACATGTATGTATGCAACCATGGAGCAGCTTACTTGTACATAACCATAAAGTTGAAGGAACATATATTTGTATCACATTTTGAATGTGGATGATTAAGAGTTAGAGTAAGTTGAATATCTGCTGTTGATCAATAGAATGTCGCAGACAAGACAAGATGATGGACCAGGACCTCTTTGAATCTTGACAAGTTAAATACGGCACGTCCTCAGATTGACAAGTTAAGAGCCAGGTTCCGCTTCTAACTTACAAATCCATCACTTCGTCTTCTTGTACTGATTAAAAAATAGGGGGAAAAATGACTTTGGTACACATGTTCTCTGACTTGATTGTGCTGCGGTGAGATAGAGAAGTTACTTGATCAGCTTAGAGAGTTTATTTCATTCCTGTGCTTAATTTTCAATTTCCAAGTTGAGGGGAAGGTTGAATTGATTATGTTTGTCATAAAAAAGAGCCATTTTACTTAAAAATTGTGAAAGTAATGTGAAGTCAGGTTTTTTTTTTTACACTCATGTTTGCGTTCAATACTCTGGCTTGGGGTTGTGGTTCATTCTGATGTTTGTTCCTGGGCCTAACATCAAACACGGTAGAGACGACAGCAGATGTCCAACTACTTAACTCATTGCTGCTTGTATTACTGGAACAGTTGTTACTCTCAATGCTATCAGTCGATAAAAGGTGGGCAGTTTATTTCCTAACAATTCTGGGTAGAATTTTATGCACAGCCAGCAAGCTAAAGCAAGCTATGTAGTACTGTACGTCGCTGGTTTCATTTGTTGAAGCTAGACCCTTACTCAATGGTTGAAACATGTCATGTTGAAAGGCTTCTTACTCCAGATGGCAGGTACTAGCCTTACAGGGTAGATCCAGGCCCAAGGGCACCAGTAGGGATTGAACAATACTAGACAGGTTGATGAGGAGACCTCTTACACGGACAATGGATCCATTCTTCTAGACACAGTCTCCTGGAATGTCTGCGGTCTTCTGGGGATTTGCTTGGTGATTTCTGTTTGTAATAGCAAGCATGTGGGGGCTTGTTGCTACATTGGAGAACATTACTGGTCCCAGTTCAATGTTTTGTTGAATTGTGTGACATATCCTGACAGGGTTGTTGGTTTGATAATCAAGTTGTGGACAGGGCTATGCCATCAGCAGATGCTGGGTTTGTTGTTATAGTGTGGTGAACAAAGACCTCTATTGTTGCTGGAAAGTTTGGTGTGAGACAATTCCCAGATTGTCACATATGCCACATTCCCAAGGAGTAACTGCCAAAAGAATACAGGTATTGTTAACATCATGGAAGATGGTGAAACTTGCATGGACTAAAGGTAATTTAATATTTCATTGTCGATTCTGCTTGCTGTGATTTTTCTACTAAATTTAAGGTGACAAATTGATGTTTATAAAAGGTTAAGCTATACACTAGTTTTATAGTGGGATATTGTTCACAATTGGATCCTACTTAAATAATTAAAACCGTTATTGAACAGTGAACAATGAAAAATTGACTGGAGCGGGATTCGAACCAGCGACCTCCAGAACCAACTGAGCTATTCAGCCCTATATTGGTGGTGTCCTTAATAGTCAATTATCTTTGTTCGTTTCACTTTTATTCACATAAAAAAAAATGTCTCGGATGGAATTGTTTCATGTGAAATTTATATCAAATCTCAGACTCAGAGATCCAAATTTCCAAAATTCTGACCTTTGACCGCAGCCTCTTGTACGTTTGTATTGCTTCCGGGACCAAATGTTATAGAATTGTATTGAATGTGTGTGAATGAGATGCATGCCTGTGTACAGTTGTAGGTTAAGCACTTGCAGTGACATTGACAATGCACCTGATGCAGCTGACTTGAATGAAGTGCCAAGTGTTTGCCTGAATATACAGTAACCTCTGACATGTCTCATTGTCAATGTGCCTATTCCACATCTTTTTATTTAAAGGTATAATACATGATTGGTAACGGTCACAGAACAGCACTCATACTTTGTCTGATCCAGCCTGCATATGAAATAATGAACCTGTGAAAATTGAGCTCAATCGGACATCTGTGTCACGAAAAAATAGCGAAAACCCGACTCAATTTTTCTTTTAAAACACAAAGAATGGTTTTTATCTCACCCCGAGTTCGAAACTGTTTTCGGTCTTTGTTTGACTCATTTCTGAATAAATACACCATTTCAGGCAGAAATATTTTGACAATATGTTTCTACCCTGAAAGTTATACGTCAATCTGTGAACATTTCTGTTTGGGTATCTTACCAATCATGTACTGTACCTTTAAGATGTGTGAACTGTTCTAAAAAAGCTGTAGATTATCATCTACGTTGTCCCAACAAAATGAACAAATTTTAACCAAAATATGAAACATCTTATCCTAAATATGCATGTAGGCCCCTTTTGGCTAGTTATTGTCATCGCACATCTCTTAACAAAAAATTACCGTGATTCACAGCGACCCATTCTGGCCCCACATCAAAGCATACATCACGGCCACTAATGAATACACTGTATATAACATGTACTGTACACAGATCAGCCTGGGCCTTATATTTATATGTGCTTATTCTTATACTGCATATTACTGTGATATTGTACATCTAATATGTGTATACCTCAGTAATAACTCTGTGTGGAATTGTGGTCGTGTTTAATCCATCGTACAGCATTGTATTTTCCACGGCCCTTTTCATGCATGAATTATTCATTAACTATATGAAATCCCCTATTCTCCCGTTGATTTTTTCTCTTTTTTTACTTCGTCCCTGCCGCACACATGAGGCCTTCGTACCCATTACAAAAGCTCGCCGCACTCGCTGCCGTCACAAATCATTGTGAGCGAACCACTGGGTATGATTCCCCCCTTGTTCGCTTTGGCCGGCTAGCCGTGCTCTGACGAATAATTAATTGGTCGTGGGGCACTTTTGGGTTGAGCGTTGAGTGAAATCGTTCTGTGCATTCTTAATGCTGCGCGGTTAATAATGAAGGAGATGTTATACGTTGAGGATGAAGATATGTTAGAATTGGTGCAATGGTCAATCTTTGTGTCTGTCACTGTGTCAGTTTGGAGTGAAATCTAAAATTCCTGTCTTTAATAGTCCTATAATTTATTTATTAGTTCACATACATGTAGGCCTACTACTCTCCGATTCCCATCCCAATCCACAGCCAGGTTTGGCAGTATTTGGATGGATTCAGGACTCTACAAACCAACCATGTACTGCTGCAGGATTTCAATGGACACAGTCAGTGTTGAAGCCATGTGTCCTGTTATCCATCCAAATCCACAGCCAGGTTTGGCAGTATTTGGATGGATTCAGGACTCTACAAACCAACCATGTACTGCTGCAGGATTTCAATGGACACAGACAGTGTTGAAGCCATGTGTCATGTTATCCATCCAAATCCACAGCCAGGTTTGGCAGTATTTGGATGGATTCAGGACTCTACAAACCAACCATGTACTGCTGCAGGATTTCAATGGACACAGACAGTGTTGAAGCCATGTGTCCTGTTATCCATCCAAATCCACAGCCAGGTTTGGCAGTATTTGGATGGATTCAGGACTCTACAATCCAACCATGTACTGCTGCAGGATTTCAATGGACACAGACAGTGTTGAAGCCATGTGTCCTGTTATCCATCCAAATCCACAGCCAGGTTTGGCAGTATTTGGATGGATTCAGGACTCTACAATCCAACCATGTACTGCTGCAGGATTTCAATGGACACAGACAGTGTTGAAGCCATGTGTCCTGCTATCCATCATAACGAGAGGCCAGACATTTGCCTGCCAAAATCTGGGTTAAATTTATCACTTTTGAGGCATTGTCAACGTCATGTGATTTGAGCCTTCAGTAGAAGCAGAATACAAAAAAAAAGCACCAATAAATTTTATTGTGCGTTGTTAATGAAACACATTATAATCAAAGAGTACGTGCATGTACCTGTAAAGTCTGTTCTCATGTTGTTTAGATCTATGATATGGAAGAGCTTACCAGTACTTAGGTTACTGAACAGCCAATAGGCCATAATCATGGCGCATCCATTTTGTCACCTTCCTTGTATACCCTTCAGAAAAGATAACACCATTTTAAAAAAGAAAACGGGTACCAGACTACTTTGAATCCAAGCCTCGGTTTGATTGCTCTGCTTCTAATGCAGGATGGATGCACCACATAGAGTTAAATAAAAAACTAGAGTGCGCGCTTCGTATTCAATGTGCGTGCTCTCGGCACTCTGGCACGGACGTGCAGCCGCCATTTTGGTTGGGGTGACTGAGCAACCGCAGTAGAGTCCAAAAACGGTACCCGGATTTTTTACTCGAAGAACTGCGCGCACTGTGCGTGACGCGACGTATATTTTATGCACAGTGCTGTGCGCACGAACCGGGGTAAGAATATGTACGCACAATTTGAAACGGGACGCGCGCGTTTTCCCTTGTTTCCTTAATGCAATGGCGCTGGCCATGGTTTGAGCAACACATGCAGAGTGCACACTCTAGTTTTTTATTTAACTCTATGATGCACCATGAATAAGGCCTATAAGGGTATAATTTCATCTCAAGAGCAGCCCAACAGTTTCTGAACAAATTGCTCACATAATATGACTACCGGTATTGAGATACCAGTTAATGTTATCAGTGTTTGTGACACTGCTGTCTTTGCTTCAAGTTTAGAATTGGAACTCTGAAGCATGATGATACCAAAAAGGAAAATAACTATTTGCCAAGTTATTATAGTGGAACACCACTATCACGAGCACTGCTATACTGAACATTTGGCTATACCGAACATCATCCTTGGCTTCCAATTTTTATGTACAATAACGTTATGCTGAACATCGTACAATATAACGATTGACCACTATAATGGAAAATTTCTGTGCATCCCTGCGTTTTCGTTCTAGTTGCGTTCCACTGTAGTTGACAGTTTTCAGCTTGTGTGTGATGTGATCAGTTTTTCAAGAAAGTTTTCAAACTTATCTGTTTCAAAGTATTAAAGTGTCACACAAAAGTTTCAGTCAGAAAATGACTTCTTCTTTTCTTCTTTTCTTTTTTTCTGGTCAGTTCTAATATTACAAATAATTTACGCACGTAGAGCAACCCTGGGAAAGAATCACAAGTTTCAATGAACTTTTGGAGAAACCTTTAATAGAAACCATTTTCTCAGGGGAAAGTTTGCATTTTAATACGAAATCCAAGCGCTTGAATTTGTATCAAGTGCCTTCTATTAATCCCACAATTGGTTAAATGGATCTCAATTCAACTTCAAACCAATTAACTCTCTGAAATAATCATAAAGAAAACCCATTCCAATTACAGCGCGTTCATTTTATGTAAAAATCCATAAACTCATGGAAATTTATTCCGTTCTTGTTACACAAATATGGAGATAGAGATTGAGCAGATACGCTGTATTTAACTCAGAGTACTCAAGGTAAATCCCCGTGTTATAATGCCTGACTTGCTAACTTTCTCAAGTGGGAATATATTAATTCTTAGGGTGTTCTTGAGGATCACATATATAGTCATACAGCTTTTGCATTTAGATATCACAGGATTAGGCTATGTAAATGTTTACCCTCTGCGGACTAACGATGGAATTGACCATAAAATATTCTTGTACATTGCTATTCATGAACCCGCAAATAGTAAATCGTGGGAAGATGGTGGATTTGAAATACAAATGCTTGTGTGGTAATTGGCTGGTCAGGGTTTATATTAAGATTCTGCACTGAGCTACTTCAGATACCAGTGTGCTCAATTCATGCATATTTTAGTTCTGCTATTTTCTATGCCAGTTTTTTTTACAAAGTTCTGATGGTTGGTTGAAGATTGCGTGAGACATTTGTCTCAGTGTTTGTCTAAGGACTTAGTTGGACTGAGTTTTGTAAGAACATACTTTTCTAAAGTAGTTTAATAGTCGAAGCAGGTTCATCTGGTGGACCAAACTGTTGGTTGGGCTTGTATGACTACAGCCAGTGGTCAAGTTGCTGAGGCATTGACCAGGGACAGCAATGGCATTGACCATTGGCACAAAGGCAATGTCCAGGGACACTCAAGTAACGTCCACTGGGGTTATGAACAGGGGCACCAAGGCAGTGAGTGACCACTGACACTAAAACAGTGACCAGAGGCACCAAGGCAATGACCAGGGGCACCAAGGCAGTGAGTGACCACTGACACTAAAGCAGTGACCAGAGGCACCAAGGCATTGACCAGGGGCACCAAGGCAATGACCAGGGGCACCAAGGCATTGACCAGGGGCACCAAGGCAATGACCAGGAGCACCAAGGCATTGACCAGGGGCACCAAGGCAATGACCAGGGGCACCAAGGCAGTGAGTGACCACTGACACTAAAGCAGTGACCAGAGGCACCAAGGCAATGACCAGGGGCACCAAGGCAGTGAGTGACCACTGACACTAAAGCAGTGACCAGAGGCACCAAGGCATTGACCAGGGGCACCAAGGCAATGACCAGGGGCACCAAGGCAATGACCAGGAGCACTATTAAAGGCAGTAACTAGATGCACTAGAAGGCAGTGACCACTGGCATAGGCAGAGTGACCAGGGGCACAAATGCAGTGACCAGAGGCACCAAGGCAATGACCAGGGGCACTATTAAGGCAGTAACTAGATGCACAAAACTTTGCCTTTGTGCCACAAAGGCAGTGACCACTGGCACAATTACAAAGGCATAGTGACCACTGGCTCAAAGGCAGTGACTAGGGGTACTATGAAATGCAGATGAACCTAGGCAATGACCAACAGGTCAATAGAACCACGATGACCAGCCCTTGCATCCATCCTATTTTAGCCACTATCCTTGGCTTATCTTGCGATGTGGTCTTGCCTACGCTAAGCCCACCCATGGGAATTGTCAAATTGAGCTCCAAATATTGGCTATTTACCTCTAGCAAGAATTGAGGGTTTTGAGGGATTGCGAGCAGCTTAATCTGAAAGGCTAATTGAGGAGACTTCATGGCCACAAAGTAGTCATAGCATAGCAGCTACTGGTTTGAATAGTATTAGTAAGTATAAATTCTGATACAAGTGGGTGAATGAGGGGAGTGGTATAGGAGAAGATTAGACGAAGGAGGTTGGAATGGGGAGGGGGAAACTGATATTTGCTTTGTATGTCTCCTGTTATAGTTGAGCTAAGCACATCAATTTACTTAGCACATTTGCAACAAAAAAATGGTTACCAGACAATGTCATGGCATGACAGTGCCCGGAATGTGGTTGATTTGTGCTTACTGCTTAGCATGTTAGTCTACTTAGCATCAATTTCTGCTCAACTGCCTGGATTCTGCTGACCTAATCCCAGGTTTTGAGAAGACACAGTATTGGACCTCAGGCTCATCTTAGGGATATGAAGATAGGATGAGATTCTACGTTATCAATTTTGATATCAGTTGGTTATAATGTGATTCATGTTTGTGATATGTTGATAGACAATTTCTAAATGAACCACCAAGAGCTCCCTCGTTTGCCGAAAAGAGTCAAGACATGACCTGCAGTGTATTTCGCTTGTTCCGCTTTTGTTGCTTGAAGACTGACTGTGGACTCAAAGATTTAAACCTGTATTAGTGCATGATATAGAGGAGGACCATTCCACCATATTGGGCCATGATTTGTTACAGTGTCCATGTTACACTGTAAACTTGCACAGTATTCTATTATCCATTGCTGTGACATGTTAAGTAGCATCAGTTTGTGTTTCTTCCTGTTTAATTTGACGAAGGATTTCATTCCGATTTGAAGATCAGCTGCAAATGTACATTCACTAATCAACTTTGTGAAAGTTAAACTTGTGAAAGTTAAACTTGTGTCAATGACACAATTTATGGTGTCATAGTCAGGTGGAAGTCATGCAGGTGCCTTTAATTGATTGGTTTAGCAACCTGTGCCCCTTTAAACTGTATCCACCAGATTCCATGAACATTATCTGTGATGTGTTTTAGTAATCCATGCCTGAGATGAATCATGAATGTGTGTGATAGTCAGATAGAGCCAGACCGGCTAGCTCCCCCAAAAGCAGCCCCTTCCTCGGGTTGTCACTTGCTTTCCTTTGCGTTTAATTAGATATGCATGCACTCTGGGCCAATGTGTACCTCCCCCCTCCCACTCTCTCTCTCTCCGCCCCCTATATCTGCCTCCCACTCACAGGTGCCTGCTGAGTTGTTATCCAAGGACTAAACTGTCCTAGAACTTGGCCCTAACGTGGACCTCATCAGGGGTTGATTTCACGAAGCCCTCCGATCAATCGTAACTCGAGTTACAAAGGATAACCTATCATAGGGGGCCTATCCCACGTAGGGCTTCAATGCATCAAAAGTCCTACGAAGGCTACGATTGATAGTAAGTTAAGAAGAGTTTGGTGACATCCACCCCTGAGCTTACTACTAGCTCCATGATCAGAGCCACAAAGAATGAGTTGTCATTCATGAAGTTATTAATAATCCAACTTGGCAGAGACTCAATAACCAGGCCGGGATTTCACCAAACACTAAGATTAATCTGAAGATGATTTGTGAATATCACCATAGTGATTGGCATTGTGACATCACACTTTGCTTAGCAATTAAGATTGATTCACACTTAAGATCAATCTTAGCGAGCACTTTGTGAAATCTTGCCCAGAGTCTGGCCTGACTTAGGGAATGAAGATCTTTTTCAAAAGTTGAAAGATGTGTCCGCTGTTTGGTTGAATGTCAGGGTGAAAAAATGAGAGCTCATTTTATTAGGTTAATGGGGCAGGGTTTCTTTGGTCATTGGTTAGGCCTAGATGATTTTGTATGCAAACCACATTCAAAGTTTTGCAGACTTTGACATTTTTACTGCCAATTTTCCTACCTCTGAAGAACTATGGTGTAAGACCTACATGTTTTAATTTCATCAGCACTTTTTTTTTCAGCAGATTTGAATGGCATTCGAGGAGACCTTTACATTTATTTTTATTTTTCTCAAGATCTTGCAAATCAGTAAATCTAATTTCCAAGTTCACTTCGTTTTTGTTACATTTTAAAACGACTTGTGCGTTTAGTCTACCCCGGGGATAGGATTTAGAAGTAAGTCACTAAGCTAACAATAGAAGTTGAAGTATTACCATGACGATGAGTTATGTATCATGTGGTATTTTAATCGTCTCCGTTATGAAATGATTGTCGTCAGTAATACAAATGTAAACTTGCCAACAAGTCAAAGTCAAGCTATGAATATTTTAACAATACATGTAATCTCCATCCCTAGACCGCTGAAAAAATAGCATATCCCTAAAGATTCCCTCGGAGTAATTGACGTCACAACTTCTGTGAACATAAACCTTTCATGAGCTGAATTTGAATAACAGCGTCTAGTAATCGGACTTGATTTGGTTTGTATGTGTATTCAAGAGTTCAATTCTCCTGACTAATGACGCTGTTACCCTGGGACTAGACGAGGTATTGCTTAGTTACATAATAATAGACGGTGAAGACTCAAGCTAAATTTCACAATGGTTTAAGACGGCTAACATGCTTCAGTTTGATGTAAGAGCTGGAGGTTGCTAGCAGGACCTTAGATCTCTTCCTAGCTCTATGGTAAGGACCTTGCACTGAGTCAGGTAAGTAGAGATTTGTAGCTGTTAAAGTTGTGCATTGTAGATAGGCAATAAGTTAGGAAATAGCGCTCCGCACTAATGACGTAACAAAATCCCCGGATGTCAGACAAACATTGACTCATGCACGCGCACACCCATGCACGTGTGCATGTTTGCAATGTTTGTCTGAGGTCCGTTGCTATTTTTAGTGTAAGTGCGGAGCGCTATTGGTGATATCTTTACAATAAAGTCGCCTGCTGATGAGTGATGGACTCAACCCTTTTCACACTTGACAATGTTCAACCCTGAGCCAACCCAGGTAGGATTGCCTAACCGGATCATGATCAGCCCTGGTACTAGGAAGATGACAAGATGGATGCGCTTTGAATATTAGACCTACATGTAGCTATGGTGTTACCGCAAACTTCCCAACTTATTTGGTATTACCCTCTCGTAGATTAGTATCTTTATGTGGAGCTAGATGTTAAAGGTAATATCATACATGTACTTTGGTTATTGTCAAAGAAATGCAGATTCGTGGGCAAAATATCAAGAAAGTTAAAGTAACAGTCATCTGTGAAATTTCCAGTCCCATGCAATGCCCACATTTTTAGAAAACAGTGGAAAACAGCCACAATATTTAAAAATCTATTCACAGGAGTTTTGAATCTTCCTGAGATCAAAAATAATTTTTTTGGTCAATTGGTTAAATTTACTATTTTTCTGGATAAATATAGCATTTCAGGAGGAAATCATTTTAACGGCAGGGCCTATGTTTCTACCATCACCATCGTAATACCCTGTTACTAGTTATAGGTAAATCTGTGAAGATTTCTGCTAAAGTATGATAGTACCTTTAACATTTCCTTAAGTTAAGGGAAAGGCATTCATCTTCTGAGCTGCATACTGATATCAAAAAATGTAAAAAAAGACTAGCGTAATCCGTCTGTGGAATGCCCCATAAACAAAGCATAGTTTTCATCTGGCCAAGAATGGTGAAATTGTCCCCGCTATGCATTATGCAGGACTGTTTTTATGATCAATTGTTCGGATATCATAAACCTTTATTGTGCTATGGTTCGCTCCAAGGATCTCGTTGGACTGAAAGAAATATTCCTGACTCTTAATACGACCAACAGACCATGAGTCTGTATAACGACACAAAGGATTCTTTTGTTTGGCAAAGTTTCAGAGAAGTATTTAAATTTTAAAAGCAACGGATCTTATTCAAAATTGACTTTTCATTTAAATTGACTTTTTAGCTATTTTTGTCAGAGGTAGAATGCTTTCATGCAAGGCAATGGAATAGATTATAATTTAAATCAGGACAAAGGATGGGATTGGAAACGCTTGAGTTATTATCTGGGTTTATTAGCCCTGTAGACATTTGAAATAGTTTATAGGGAGCCCAAGCCCCTTTTCCAAACCTCGGCTCCGGCTCAGGCTCCGGCTTTGTCTCTATCATCCATATGCTGAAAATATAGATTGTCTGCTTTTCCTTGAAGCCGAATCTCTGTTTTCTTGTTCAGAATAGAGTATCTACTTCCAAACTGTATGCAAAAGCCTCTATTTTGATACCCGTTATTTTAGAATGGATTCACAAAATGGAGCCGGAGCCTGAGCCGGAGCCGAGGTTTGGAAAAGGCATCATGTTGTTGAAGGATTATTGTAGTAGGTACATTGTATTTTTATATATGCTGAGCTCAATAGAAGCAACTCAAGTGATTATAAAGAGGCTTTGATTGTTAACAATAGCAAGCCGCCCCGAAGAGTTTATGGTCTATTCTTAGAAATTTCACATTGTTCGTTTGTCGTCCAGACCAGAAACCATGTTGCTTTACCGAGCATTGGAGCTAAAACTGTTAAAAGGAAAGCATATTGTGTTTTTGTTGTTGGGGGGTCTGTGCCGTGCCGTACTGGCATACAATGAATGGTGTATGTACACGCAGGACGACAAGAGTTGTGTGTAGTACGACTAGTACAAAGTAGTAGGCATGAGGGAATGTCGCTGCCAGTTTCTATCCCATAACCAAAGATGGTATTGTGCTTGGTGACCTTATGACCTTTCTCTAGCCAAGCATACCAGGGAGGCAATGGCATACATGTATGTGGTATTATTATTATTATTATAATATGCATCCTGACTGAGTGAGTGAGTGGTATTTCTTTCTTGTGTGGCCTTCTGGTTGGATGTATTGTGGTAATGCATCCATCGGGTGGGCTAGCGGTTCTAGAAATATTTCACAAGTATGTTGCTTCGTGGATGTATCACTAGTTGTTTAAGATTGTACAATAGCTATTATTATACTTGTATGATGGGATTGTTTAATTAACTTGCTAGCAAGATGAACTTCTATGTGATAACAATGGAATTAACCAATATTCATAAGTATGTCTTTGTTATGTGGATCGGGTTGTGGAAACACCATGTAATAATTGTTTGTACTTTCGCACTTCTATTTTGTTCGCACAAAATTTTGTTCGCACGAGAAGTAAGGTCTCAACGTTTCGACTAGCCTGCTCTAGTCATCATGTCTTTGTTGTTGTCATGGTAATTGTGGTAATCAAGGTTATTAGCTGTTCTTGGTGGAAACTGACTAAACTGCTTATCGCCAGAAAAGCGCTTGGAAAAGAAAGTATACTAGTACAGATCCCATGCTACATGTAGGTAGGGGCTTGCAGTAGGAATTGCTCTCCTATTTCCTCTGAAGTCTGCAGCAGTAGACCTCCATTTTATAGAGAACTGAAACCATGCAAATACTGCCAAATGGAGTGGATTTTGATGTATTTAGGCTGTGTGACATTAACACATGTAATGTGTGTGTGGCATTTTTCATTTAGTGCTCCATTTTAGAAGTCAAGTTTGGGCTACATTCTTTTTTTTTCTATCCTGACACTTGGCAAAAGCAATATTTGTTTACATCTTCGATTGTGATTTCTTTCAAAATTTACATTTTATTCCCAGATATGGCCACAGATTTGTGTCATCACAGAAATGTTGTTGAATTCAATTGACTTATTATGCTGCCAGCAAAATTCATGAATTTGTTTTAGGTAAGAGCTGAATTTCATCAAACCTTCTTGCTCTTAGCATAAAGATTCCTAGCTCTATTGCTCTCCTTCTTTTCTTCTTTGACAAGAATAAGCCACGCCCACCGATCTTGGGGTAGAACAACAAACAATTAAATAGCAAGCATTCTTCGGCCGTGATGAAAGGGATGTTTTTTTCCTGCCATCTTTTGCTGGAGGGGAAATGACTGATATCGTTGCGAGAGCACAGCGTGATTTCTAGTTAAGTATTTTGTACTGTTTCCATAGGTGGTCTGCAGAGGGCTATAAAAGGCTAAACTTGACTCTAGTCCCTCTTTAAGTGGAGTACAGTTTGTCCTGAGGATAATATTGAACCGTCCCTCAGACTAAGTGCAATGAGATCACAAGAGGGCGCTGTCCTTAGTATGTAAAATCAATCAAAGATGTCTTTTTAATGTGAGATTTGTTTTCCTAAGAGCACCAAATGTTTCACAATTTTAACGTTTTTATGTAGGCCCTATTTTTTGGGGACTGAATTTGTTTGCGATGAAATTCAAGTCAGTTGTGCCACATTATTTTATTTCAGCTACAACACAATCCATCTTGTGGTAGAAGACATGTTCCACCTTTTCAATCCATCAGTTGCAATCTTTTAAAGGATGCATGTGAACATTGGCACCAGAATTTCATATTGGGCTTGCTTGCTGAACGAGGGCCCTTTTCCAAACCTCAGCTCAGGCTCTGGCTCAGGCTCTGGCTCCGGCTCCGGCTCCATTTCGTCAATCCATCTTAAAATAACAGATACATAAATAGAGGCTTTTGGCTGCGGTTCGGAAGTAGATTCTCTAGTATGAAAAGGAAAACAGAGATTTAGCTTCAATGAAAAACCACAACCTATATTTGCAGCATATGGATGATAGAGACAAAGCTGAAGCCGAAGCTGGAGCCAAAGTTTAGAAAATGCCCTTGGTCTGAGGCAAAGAGATGTACCATAGGGACGATGCAGTGTGTGGTACATGTAGGTTTTTATCAGACAAGGCTGGTCATGAGATGGTGTGGCTGTGTGGGGACCTACAGAATACACAAAGATGAATGAAAAGTCAATATTGAGCTGAACACATACAATGCATGGAGGCTTGGACCATTCACCATTTACCACATACACTCCAGCAACCACGCCTTTGTTCTTTACTGCCTTTGTGAAGACGATTACCCTATCAACTGTGGAGGCAAAATTGCCATAGAAACAGAGGATTTCAAGTCTTCAAAACTCCATATTTTCATTGTGATTTGAATTGTCCCCTTGTCACAGTTTATGCCTTCCTACCTGTTTATAGTGCTTAATTAGATCATTAGATGGTACAGGTGCTTCATATTGTTCTGAAGTGAACACCTGTCCATCTATTGTTCTCCTTTCTACAATGGGATTCAGGCACAAATTTCTTTGTTGGTACTCAGTCAACAAAAGAAGACTTGCAGTGCATTGTTGATGCTATAGTCTTTGCACCACATAAATAACTACCCTCTATAAGAACAATTGTTGAGAGATGCTGCTGAATATTGAAATATTTCATGATGGGTTAGATAACTTCGAGAACTCCTCTGATATTTGTTATTCAGTAAATTGCATAGATTTATAACAAATATCTAAGCTTGTTCCTTTTTACGACAGTCAATTCAGCATTTAGTCTTGTACCAATAACTCACCCCCCTGCGAATATTACATAAAATGACGCTGATGTTAAAATTCTTCATAAATTGCTCCATTTTTACACCTTTTCCCCCTAGCATTTGGAGTTTCTTTGTTCCATTGTGGTATTGTATAAGTGAACATGTGTGTGATATATTGCTAAGCTGGAGGGAACTGCCCTGGCTAATAGTTGACTGTGATTCCTTTGTTCCTCGGTCCGTTGTTCGGCGATTGGTGCAAGGGGTTTTTATGGATGCATTCTGTTCGGCCGTTGACATACAACAGGCCCATATATCAACCAGGCCAGTATGGGAGGTGAACAGACTTACAGAAAAAAAATGACAAATAAATCAAATCTTTTGTTGCAGGGAATGATGGTAGTCACTTTTCAAATCTTGAGTCCTTTGATTAAAACCAGAAGCTCTTACTTTACAATGCAGCTGTATTTTCTAGGACTTGGCAGAAGAACTTTGTTTGATTTTGTTCTCAGTCAAAATGTCTGAAGCAAATTGTCATAGTTTGGGAATTAAAAAAATATAATTTGTGAGATGTATACAATGACTTTGGTACTGGATTGTTAGATTTTTTTTATAATTCGAAAATATTGAATTTAATAATACAAGCAAGTTATTAGTGTTCAAATAAAAGAGGAACAATAGGGGGTCCACTATTGTAGGGGTTTACACACAGGTGTGTGTAGGTACATGTAAATGTAGATTTGTATACAATCCAGTGAGTACAAAGCCATTTGCTTTATGGCCTACGTCCAGCTACAATCACCCCAAGCTTGCAGGCAAAGTAAAATACTTGAAGCTCCTCAAAGTTCCCAAATCCATTGACATTATGAACCTTGTCCATCTGTCCATGTCATTGCTATTGCTAGATCAAAAATAGGTGATCTTGTGATTTACCATCTGTAATATAGGCCAACAGGTTTACAGGTGTACAGGTGTATCTGTGACAGGTGTATTATACAATTGCTAATTAATACACATCTGAATGTGATTATGCATTATAGTAAATAGAAGACCTTCATGAACTGATTGTGAAATATCTTCATTGTTTAGAAGTAGTTGTACGTTGGAAGCTTGATAGTCTTTGTCATTTGGGCCTTGCTGGGCTTGTACTATTGAATAAATATATGTGTATACATAGGGAATAGACCAGAATCATTTATCAATGTCAGAAAACACTACACAGCAGAGCTTGCAAACTCCCTGCCATGTGGCCCACCTGGGTCTGACTGTTGATGGGTCAGATGAGGTCACGCCGTCACCATGGCAACCTGCTACTGATTGTTTAATCCAAGAGAGTTGGGGGTTTGGCGGGTCGTGTGTTTAGATGCTTTGGTAGAGGTTTAATATAGACATGATAGGAATATTGATGAAGTGAACTTGGTTTGATGTTAAGTGTCTGCTGTGGCCACTAGGAGGCATTTCTAGAAACATGCTTACCAGAAATTGGTAAAACATCAGACACCAACCAAAATTTGGCTTAACTACTAAGCAATCACAGTCGGCCAGCCTGATTTCAATGTGATAAACCAAATCACAAGTGTGGCTTGAGGCTGGTTTAGATTTTGGGCTGAAAAGTTTGCTAAGCAGGTTTGTGACATTAAGTCAATAATTAGCAAG
Source organism: Astropecten irregularis (assembly GCA_963971285.1). Classification (NCBI taxonomy): domain Eukaryota; kingdom Metazoa; phylum Echinodermata; class Asteroidea; order Paxillosida; family Astropectinidae; genus Astropecten; species Astropecten irregularis. The sequence goes on along the minus strand of OZ020251.1, from coordinate 1,325,482 downwards.
GCTGCTGACCTTGGAGTTTTTGTAAGCAGACTCTGTGAGCATTCTGCTAAGCAGGTTTATGACATTGCATCAGTGATTTAGTAAGGCTGTTGACCATGGTGTTTGTGTAAGCACACTCTGTAAGCATTCTGCTAAGTAGGTTTGTGACATTGCATCAGTGATTTAGTAAGGCTGTTGATTCTGGTGTTTGTGTAAGCACACTCTGTAAGCATTCTGCTAAGCAGGTTTATGACATTGCATCAGTGATTTAGTAAGGCTGCTGACCATGGTGTTAATTGTGTAAGCAAACTCTGTAAGCATTTCGCTAAGCAGAGTGAAGAGAATCAATTATTTCCTTTCATGAATCATAACTCTTTCAATATCTTCATGGCATGGCATGTACATCCTTCCACTGACGTGAGACGTTTTCAACATCTTCATTCCCATTCTTGTAACAATCAGGATGTACTGCCCCAAAAGATTCAGTCGGGACAGCTTAACCAGTCTTGCCCTTGACTTCCACAGTCCAGCAACAATACAGCTGATGACATCATAATGCCCGTTAGCGATAACGGTTGCTAAGGCAGGATACAGCCTAATCAATATGAAAATACGCAATTACTTTCATATCCGTCCACTGTCGCAGAATTTTTCACCTACTAAAAGTTAGAACCCCAAGTTTGTATTTTTGTTTTTTTATCCTGCCCCCATGTTGGGAGTTTATGACAGATTAGTATGCAGCATGGCCATGTAATGATGTATGGGCAATGATTTTTGTGTTCATTTTGCACTGGCACATGTTGGGCAACATATTGTACATTTATTGCTTTGAAGTTCACCTAGGGGAGGGTCTTATTAAGCCCCGCCCCCTCCATGGTGGTCCACCCACTTGCTTCCACACTGGCCTTGTGTACTAAGCTTTCCATGCCATGTTTGGTGAGCATTTTGGAGTCATGAGTGGTTTATCTTAAACATGTGAGCAACATGATGATCGCAAAATGTCTTGTTAGAACGAGAGAGAAGGAAGAAAAAACATGCTGGCGGTACAGCGCGGCGGTAGTTGGTGACGCTTGTGGTACTTATCCGTCTGTGATATTGCCCGTGGCTGTTTGCCGGAGGGCAACATAGTTTCCTGCTCCCTATCGACCTAATCCCTTAAACACCGCAAATCGCTATTCGCTTCACAGGTGTACGGGAAAGAGTTATTAGACAAAGTAGATTGTTGGGGGGGTGGTTGGAGGTTGGATGGTTGGAGGTATCCTCTACTGACCGAACAATCGGCGCCTACGGCCTGTCGGCCTGGTCCCAGGTTGGTGACAATGATGCAAGTGCTTCCATTGACATGTCAACACCTTCCCCTTTGTATTAAATAGTTGGCGCTAGGCGTCGCGTGCGAGCTCCTCGACGTGGCCTAATTTGCTCTTGCACAAGAGGTACTTGCAACAGTTCAAGATCACAATTAACTCTGTGACTCATTGTTTTGCAGGTACAGTGTGTGTATCCTATGAATAAGTTCCGTAAAACTTGTGCATCCGGACTGATAAAAGCCCAGAGACTGAGTGAGGGGGAGGGGGTAAGGGGGGAATATGACAGAGACACATTCACTAAACTCACCCCCTAAAAAAAAATCAAAGTGCAGTGTGAAGAGAGTCGAGATGTGACGTTGGATATTGAGGGAAGTTTGACCGACGTGGAACGATCTCGTTATAATAAAAGGAGCTGTGTGTACTGGAATTTTGAAAAGCAGTTGGGAAAATGTTATTCTACCGAGTTGGGTAACTTACTCCTTACTTTAAATTGACATCTGCTAAGTGCGCACTCAAGTGAGGGCGCTATTCCTTGAATGTTTAAGGATGTAACATCTGATATTTATTTCCAGGCAATGAACTTTTGCAGTGAAAACTTGAAAAGTTTTGGTTGGGCTTTTTTTTATTCTGTCACATTTGGTGTGCTCTGTATGCACAGATTTTATTCTATGGCGTCAAAATCTTTTTTAGACGCCCTGGGGTCGATTTCACCAAAGTCATTGTAACTTACTATCACTGGTAGGACTTATGATGCATTGCAGCCCTAGGTAGGATACGATGGGTTATCCTTCGTAACTCGAGTTACCGCCAATCATAGGGCTTTGTGAAATCTACCCCTGGTATGATTGGTGTTTCATCATACTGGATCAGCTTCAAATGTCCGTGTCAATGCTGTGCTTGATGCGAGTGTGTAGTAAAGCCAACAGGTTTCGGCAAATGTTGTGAATGGATTCAAAGATGACATATTTATTAATTGTGCCGTTTTGTTTTTGTTCTTTTTGAATGTGTAGAGAAACGACTGCAATGTCAGTGCGCCAGCCCAGCCCAGCCATGGGCACCGACAGCATTCAGATAAAGCAAGAACCCATTGATGACGACATTGACAACCGCAGCAGCACCAGCAACGACAGCGTCGCTGGAGAAGGAAGCCGTGCTGGCACTCCAGAGAATGACATGAATGACGTCCAGATGGAATGTGATGAAATCAGTAATGGACACAGTCAGATGAACGGTGATACTGACGGTCATATCTCAGCGGTCAACATGGATGGAGATGTTAATAATGATGAACAATGCCTAACCGACAACGGTCATAGTCCGGTGTTAACCAATGGAGTGGACAATGACCTGCACTTAGACAATAACAATACCCTCTTGAAGGACGCTGCAGAGGTGGAACGAAGTATAGAGGTACACACATGCACACGTTCGGGGCACGGCAATTTAAAACAGGTGGAAAGTTGAAAAATTAATTTTTCAAGATTTCATCAAAACTGATATGAGCTTAAAAGAGCTTTCTAACGATATCCAAAACTTGGGGTGCTATCTTCCTCTGTCTGTCGAAACCTGAGACAATTCAGGAGATTTGGATGGGATAAGTCAACAGAATGTTGCCTTTGAATGCCTGTACAGGTTACTGACAAAGGTCAACTGAACTTTCCACTTGTTTTGTGATGCTAGGTTCATATTTAGCAACCATCTTCTGATACTAATTGAGACAATCTGCTAATTTGGCCTCTAAATTTGGGTCTTTTTCAGCTTTTGAAAATTGATCTGTTTCCGCCTTTGAAAGTTTGTCTGTTTTAGCCTGAATTAAGCAAAAGTGTTAGTTGGATTAGACTGAGTTTATTATCCTTAAAGGAACACAGATCTGCCAATTTTCCACGGATATTTCAGAGTTTTTCTGAGCCTCTTATGGCCTAATACATGAAGCTTCAAAATATGCTTTCCTTTTGACAACAAGGTTGTAAGAAATCTTTTGTTGCAGTTTTGTTTGTAGAAGATTTGATGATGGATTTTGGTTGTCTTTGATTACAGGTGGCTGAGATGGAGTTGAGGAAAGCACCAGAGCCGGGGATCCCGACGCCCAAGAGCCTCGCAGAGAAAGAAGCACGGTTAGAACAACTACTCTCACAGCTCAATGTCCTGAAAGAGCAACTATTAGCACAACAGCAAGAGGCAGCTGCAATGCATCGCTCCCAGATACAACGCCAACAGCGTCAGATGGAGCTACAGCGACTCCAACAGGACATGCTGCAGCGACAGCAACAGCAGTTATTAGAGCAGCAGCACAAGATCACCATCCTTACTCAGGCCATGCAGCATCAGAGCGGTCAGTTTATCCGCTTGGTACCAATCTACCCACAGGATTATCCTGCTGGGGTTGCACCTGTGCTCATTACACCTGACGGTGCGGCAGTCAGCACCCAGGTTGGGACTAAAACCACCCAGTCAGCTCTGACGAGTAACTCCCACCACCTCCTAGCCGGAGGACATCCAGGGCTTCCATCACCACAGCTCACTACAGGAATCCCTATCCCCATCAAGTCTCCCATGCACACCACCAGCCCTAAGGGGCTCCTCACCATCCCTCACACATCTTTCCCGCCAACGGGCTTCCCGGCAACACGTACAAGTCCAAGCACAGTCGCACCAAGCCTCCTCCATCAGGATTCTAATCCTGAACCTCTTAATCTCTCAGCGAGAGGTTCAACCTCATCAGCCTCTTCCTCATCATCCATTTCCACCAGCTGGTCTTCCAGAGGTACCTCAGAGAGCGCCTCCAGTAAAGGGTCCACCTCTCCCTCGCAGACCTATGTGACGTCACGACCTGTCAAGATCACTGAGCCTCTCAAGCGGAGTCAGTCGCTGTCGCCCAAGACCAGTTACCAGAAATACACGGCCCATGAAGCAGAAATAGTCAACCATGCATCCTCCTCACAGATCAGATTGTTTCATGACAAAGCGGAAATTAGGCCCGGAGGTTAGTATCAGACCAGCAGTTCCTTCAAATCAATTTTTTATTTTTTCAGGGCAAGGTGCGCCACTGTTCCTGCCACGGATGAGGAGTCTTTCATAGGAAAGCTTGAGGCATAATTTAGTATCTGGCAGAAAATGTGTCTGAGTGTGGGTTTGGTGCTTTGGTCTAGTGACTATAACATCCTGAACCTTGTTTGTTTGAAGACAGATTCTCAATTTTAGCCACCTGTTCATCTATTCACCTGTTGCAAAATTTGGCAAGATCTTCCTTTGGCATAATGCCTTGAACACTGAGAAAGAAATCACAGTATTTGCCATCATACCTGTGGTTTGGATGTTTATGAGGTGTAAGGGGCTTGACAGTTGTCTCGTACTCTCTGGAAGTAGAGGGACAGTTTCAATCAATCAAGTTGATGGACAGGTTGTTTTGCTTATCCTAGAGCAGATAGAATCATATATGTAGGCTCAGTTCATCATAGTTTCTACATATTCTGCTAAGTCAGGACCTTGTGGGTATGGACACACATAAAAGGTTTAATGAAAACTACAACAATGACAGTTTGATAAATAAGCTCCACTCCTTTTTTCTGGATGATTTTTTTGGATGACCAAGTTGATGAATTGTTTAACAGATTTGAATCACGTCGGTGTGAGCCTCATTTTTGGTTGTGGATGCTTGAAAGTTGTAAATTCAGCAGCTGTTGTAACGTCAGTTTGAATGCAGTGTATAGTTGCCAAGCCTTTGGATCCTGTGTTTGACAATCTCGAAGAGCAACTTCCTAAACCCTCTCAATTTACCCCCCAGCGCCCAGCCAGGACATTTACCCGAGAATAAACGTCTGCCTAGTAGTTGAAGTTTAAAGCTAAAGCTTCTCAGTGAAAAAAAGTCGTCCATTACCACTTTGGCAAATTGAAGTGCACATTGATGGAAACTGCGGGATCCTAATAGTTTGTCCATGTCCTAATCTGTATGTGAATCCACTGAAGCCGAAATTACCCTAGACAGGTGATGAACGAGACTTGGAGGAACTTCCTCTGGAATATCCGTCTCCTAAGCTGTCTTATTAAGACTTTGCCACTGCTCAATCAGGACAACTTTCAACAACAAATATTGTTTTTAGATCCAGGAGAAGAGGCAGATGTGTTTGGGGAAGGGGGAGGGGGAAGAGGGAGGGGGTTAGTCAGGGTTCATGTTGTGCCAAATCCATAGAGACGAGGGCTATGTCCCAAATCGCCCGGTGTGTCTTTGGCTAAGATTATTTTCTGCGGTGTACCTATGGGAATAATGAAGCCGTAGCCTTGTTGGGACGCAGCCTTTGACAGCCTGCAGGTGGTTTTCGGTTTCATGAGGCATCTTGCCGATGGGAGTTTGTGATCATGAACCTGTCACATAGCAGTTGGCTGTCCGTCTGCTTCATCCATCTCAGAACATTGACAATTTTGTCACAAAACTTTAAACATGCTTGGAGTTAGGAGGGCCTGATGTGTTTTGATCGGAGCAGGATTTTATGTATTTCAGGTCATTTTTGGTTGATGAGCAAGTTGCAGCAGTTTATTATTTGTGTAGAAACTTATTACAATTCACAAAATTCACTCATTTGTGAATGGAACTTTCCCATGAAATATGCTAATTATATACGCACATGCGCAAATGCACCACTGGTTAGCAAGGAAGTTACAGCTACATGTCGGCTGCGCTGTATTTGGTATGTATATATGCGTAATGTAGCTGCAACTTTATACATGGCAACCAATGGTGCATTTGCACATGCGCGTATATAATTAGCATATTTCTTAGAAAAGTTCCATTACAATGGGTGTGTTTGTTTCGCCGCAGATCTTGGTCGCCATATTTGATCTTACAAATCCACGTTGCAGGCAGGATATGTTTAAACGCGATCCACAGCTGATTTTGCGAGCTGGATCACTGATAGCGTGCCTGAAACAAACAGGCCCCGTTTGATTTGTATCGAGATCATATAAATGAGTACTCGTATTCTTGCTCTAGCTTTGTAGAACAATATTTTGCAGTGCATGACCAAACTGCATTCGGGCAACATTTGATTGGTACTCAGATTTTTGGCTTGAATTTTGAGAATAACTATTGATGAGTCAAAGTGAGTTCTTTGTTTGCTCCAAGTTAGTTGTCCTCTCATTTTCTGTCTTATTTTGAGCTGGTTGTTTCATTTTTGGCCGGACATGGATGTTACTGGACTTAGCATTTACTGTAGGTCACTGAAGTATTGGCTTGGAAAACTCGTAAGATGTCATGTATCAGCTTGTTGACTGGAGATTTTCCAACAATGTGTCACTGTTGTATATTACTCCAACCACATCAGTCCAACTACATAGTTGATTGTTTAGTTCCGTTGTGCATCTGTAGGTGTGTGTGTAAATATCCAAGTATGGATATGAACTCAAGCTTCTGGCTGTCTGGGAGTCAGGTTGGTGTATCGGTTCTTTCCTCGCCTTTCACCTCTGGCAGACCGGGTTCAAATCCGGCTCGGTCCACAAGTGGATTGGGTTTTCAGTCCCTACCTGATTCTGTGTGTTTTACCCAGAATATTACTATGGGGTTTTCCTCCCACCTCTAAAACTAAAATCTTCTTCTCATCACCTTTCCATAAAAGGTTTCTTCAGGCTTTCGAGCTACAGTGCCTAGGGCGCTTTTGAGGAATCCTTGGTGTCATTACCAGAAATAAATAATAATTCTTTGTCCCCTCTCGCTCTCTGTCCCTCCCCCTCCCTTCCAACAAATGTTAGGAGTCTACTTGTTCAGTTTTTAATACAGTCTAGACTTCCAGATGTGAAATAATGCAGCAGATCGTTCGATTGTTACATCACGGTGCTGCGCTGCGAGTGGCTCCTAGCTAGGATCTGTCATCAGGCAGGGTTCGGTTCTGTGGCTCTGACGGCGCAGGTACTGCACCGTGCTGATAGCTTTTCCCGTCCCTCCCCTCAGAGGTATTTCCTCCTGTCAGCTACCACCCCCTCCTCCCCCCTACCCCCCTACCCCCTTACCCCCTTGCCACGGCTGGCAGGGACTCACTTCGCACGTCACCGCTGCGGTAACATTCAATTTCCTGCCCTCTCTCTTGTCTTTCTCTCGTCTTATTGTACGGTGGACTTCCTGGAGCCCAGTGTATCAGTTGTAGTCACTTCTTTTGGATTGAGAAAGAATAGTCAAGTGCATGTAACCTGTCCCACTTTAAGGTGTCTGTTCGTTGGTCTTCAGACGGAGAGATGATGCTCTGCAACATCTGTGATAATTTATGACCCTAACTTGACCTGAACATCGAAACTGTTACAAATGTATAATCGACTTTTCCGTGCAATAATATCAGTCGGTTAGTCGTTAGATTTATCAGGTGTTATTTCAGTGGTCATTGCTTCGGGCATTTACGGTAACCTCTGGGGGAAGCGTGTTGGTTTGTAGTGACGTTAGAAGCCTGGAAATTGAAACAGGTTTCGTGATGTTGTAAGGGCGTTCCTTGTGCCTGGAGGGTGCTTCATGAGAAGCAGTAGCCAACAGCTAGGCCTACTTGGTTTTTAAAGGGACATTATGAGAGTTTTATGGATTGGAAAAACAAACTTGCTGTTAATGATACCAAAGCAATATCTGCCACTGACCCAACTCAGTATTGCTACTCTACGACCTGATATACCGGTAGCCAGCTGTATGATGGGACTGCCCATCCTTCAACTTGCTGGAGTTTCCCGTTTGAAGCCAAATAGTATACCATACAACCTCTCGAGCATCTGAGCTATCCAGTCGTATGATCGGGCCTCCCTATAGTCAACCATCTTTGCTCAGGGTGCCAGTCAGTAGCCATGTAACCCATTAAATGCCATACCAGTGCTCTACCATCTGAGCTATTCAACCCTATGATGGGGCCTCCCTATAGTCATCTATCTTTGCTCAGGGTACCAGTCTGAAGCCATATAACCCGTTAACTGCCATACCAGTGGTCTACCATCTGAGCTATCCAGCCCAATGATGGTGCCTCCCTATAGTCAACTATCTTTGCTCAGGGTGCCAGTCAGAAGCCATATAACCCATTAACTGCCACCTGATGAGCTGGCCGACCTTATCCTGATTATCGCTCATTTTTGCTTGGGATGCAAGTCAAGATGCATAAACTGCCTCTAACTTAAACATTTATCCCTAGAAACCAACAAAATCTGTAGCAGAAGCTCTGCAATCAGTTTCTCAAGACGTCCTTTCTGTGATAAACATTCCGTCTCTGCCCTTCTATTCCCTTTGACTTGCTGAGCTTTGTGCTAGATACACCTGCAGTTCTTGGTCTGTTCTTTAAGTGTCTATGAAGGTAGCACAAAGCACACAGCTGCTGGGTTTATCATTGGAGTACGTTCAGCCCCAGGAAAGAGGTTTTCATCCTCAACTCTCAAGATGAAGAATCGTCTGATTCTTATGAATGCAAAATTAATAATCACTTATCCTAAATCGAGCATTCAATTTGTCCAGCTGCGTGCATTGTGTTTTGAACATCTTCAGCCTTGAGCCAAGTCTAGGAAATGAAGTGATTTCATTCAATGCGTTTTAAAGAATAGCATGACCTAATAAACCAGTTTCACTGTGCCGCTAAGCAGGAATATTTAGTAAGCATGAAAAAATGTGTTACTGCCCCAAATTGCTTAGCAAAAACAGTCATCATTCAGTTTTTTTTCTCCATCCCCCGAAAAAGAAAGAAATTTATTAATCCCTGATAAGTGAATAGGCTTGTTCATTTTAAGCATGCCTGGTTTTATTTTCTATTTTTTTTTTCAACAAACCTGTGCATAAATTTGACATTTGTTGATGAAAAACTACTCTTATGGGAGAAAAACAAACAAACAAACAAATTTAAACGAACATCGCTGTGCAATCGTGAAACATCAGTTTAATAATCATAGATCAATAACTTGTTTATTTTGGGGCTTACTGGAATAAATAGGTGGATTATGTGGCATGTTGCTTGCACTAATGTTCCTTGGTTGTGTCTGGTGGGGAGAAAGATGTTTGATTTTGTTCCCTTGCTTCTGTGGTTTTTCATGCAGGTGTCAACTGCCTTGACTGTCCCTCAACCAATTACTAATGCCTGAATTTAATCGGGCAGATATTTTCATATTGAATGACGATGGAATTAGGATGTAGTCTAGGGCTTGAAACCCAATACCCCCACTGGACCAGTAAAGTGGAGAGGGGGGCCTTCCCAGAAATGTAATCGGATCTCTGAGTCTAGGATTGAATTACATAATATTTGCACCTTAAAAATATTTCTGTGCGGCTGCAGGTCTTTCCTGTGACCTAGGAGAGGTAGGAGTAGTTTAATCTAGTCTGAAGTGTGAGGAAACTGAAGTTGGTTTATGTAGAGTCTGGCGAGGCAGGTGTTTGGGGATATCCTGGGTACTTCATAGGCGGTGTATGAATGCTTTGAGCTAGCTTGCCTTTGGTGTAATAAGTGGAAGGACCAGTTAGCCTAATAGCCTCGGTAGTTTGCCCCGAGGGGGAATTGTCCTGATGGTGAAGGGGGGTTTAGGGGGAGTATTCCAAGGAGCCAGAGGCTGTAAGATGGGATATCCGGGAACACTGATAACCCTGAGACACCTGGTTGGAAATATGGCAGACCAGCTCGCCAAGGTTCTCTAGACTTGCCTGAGCTTTATTGGCTAATCCTGTATCAAAAGCCAGCCGTAAATCTTTGACTGGCCGGGTGATGCACCTCGACACCTGTTGCAGACGGACAGACATACGCCTACCAGTCAGCTGAAGAAGACCACAACTGTCTCCATATGTAATTGAATTGAGAAACATTTCAGTTCAGACTTTTCCTCGGAGCTGGCGTGTTGGTTTTTGTTTTTGTCCGGGACTCTAGGTAGAGTAGGGTAGGGAAGGGGGTGTTGCAGGTGTATTTATAGCTCTTGGAGATTTCTGACAGTTGTCATGTTTTTTTTATGAGGGACCCGTTACTAGAGGAACAATGACAGGTGCTTTGGCGGTGTATTTCATCACATTTCTAGAGAATTATTACCGTTTACTGAGCAATACTAGCGATCTATATTTAGGCGGTTATACCTTGTTTAAGGTGAGGAGTGATTGTCCCTTTGATATGACCCTAGGTCTTTGGATACATCCAGTGGTTGAAGTTGTTTTTAATAGTGTGTATGTGTAGTTATAAGGAACTGGTTATTGTAGCATCTAATAGGTTCATTCCCCCCTTTATAAAGATGGTGGCACCTATCACATTGGCAGCCTGGATGAGTGAGTCTGACATGGGGAAGGTCGACGTCAAATTGACCGTGAGAGTATAACGGAAACCAGTGAAAACAGATCCTCAGACGCCATCCTGGCTTCGGTACGATCCAAGGGGGGTCTCGGTTGCATAGATGCGTAACGGGTACGCGCACCTACTCACTCCTCCTCCCCCTCCCTCTTCTCCCCCCTCCCCCTTAGAGGGGACTGTTCAGAGTTGTACGTGTTTGGCAGAAATGTTAAAGGGACACCCCTGTTGAGAGATTTGAATTTGGATTTGTTCCGTTTTTCATCTGTATTGTGAATCCAACTTCATCACGAAGCAAGTTATTACTCAATGTGCTTCATTCCAGCACACTTTTGAGTAGAATCTTGAACATAAAGAAAGTTAAAGGTTCTTAGCTAACCTTTGGTGAACCTTTTCATTGTGCCATGGCACTCCTTCTGGTGCAGGCTGGTTGAACCGTTGAATTTAAACTTCTGATTCTTTCAGAACCTCCTGTCTTTTCAGATGGTATACCGTCATTCTGTATGGGTCTGGCCCCACCTTGCATTACAAGGCTCGCAGATCTTGATAAACTTCTCAAGATGATTTCTGTGTATGTGGATCGGTTTGCGGAAAACCATGCAAGAATCATTCGTTCATACTTACGAGAAGTGCAAACGAAACAGAAGTGCGAAAGTACGAACGATCGCACTTCTGTATTATTCACACTTCTCGTAAGAGACCTTACGAGAAGTGTGAATGAAACAGAAGTGTGAAAGTACGAACGATTCTTACATGGTGTTTCCACAAACCGATCCACATATCAATTGTCACCATATACTAAGCCTCAAATCTTTCTTGATTTCTGTGTATTGTTCAAATTTCTGAGGATTGTTTGAGAGGAATGTGTTTTGACTACACACTCTGACCACCTTGATTCATTGATGTGTTCAAACAGTTCAACTTTAGAGAGTTAAAGATCCAATTGTTAATTGCAAGTTGATGCCAATGATGCATACTTCCTTTCTAGGTACAATGTTGCCGTAGGAGCCAGGCGTCATGCCGACTGTTGCTATGCACATGATGTCAAGTCGTAGTACTTGATTTATAATGTACGTGAAGTCAGTTGTTAGTCTATAGGTACCTTGGCTAGTGTCTGTACAACCTTGGTGGATCAGGACGAGACTTACTGGAGACTTGACGAACACTTGTCTATGACTGAGCAGGGATTGTTATTTGTCCTAACTTCTCAGAAGATGAAGTAGCATGTTCTGTCTTGACAATGGGTGGGGCAATGGGGGTGGCTGTGTCTAGATAGTATGAGGTGGTACTGCATGTAATTTGGGGGTCTGTTTAACAGATCTGCTAAGAACAGAAGAGTCCTGCTTACCAAGCAATGGTTACTAACTTAACCAGCTAAGAACAGAAAAGTCCTGCTTACCAAGCAATGGTTTCTAACTTTACCAGCTAAGAACAGAAAAGTCCTGCTTACCAGGCAATGGTTACTAACTTTACCAGCTAAGAACAGAAAAGTCCTGCTTACCAAGCAATGGTTTCTAACTTTACCAGCTAAGAACAGAAAAGTCCTGCTTACCAAGCAATGGTTACTAACTTTACCAGCTAAGAACAGAAAAGTCCTGCTTACCAAGCAATGGTTACTAACTTTACCAGCTAAGAACAGAAAAGTCCTGCTTACCAAGCAATGGTTACTAACTTTACCAGCTAAGAACAGAAAAGTCCTGCTTACCAAGCAATGGTTACTAACTTAACCAGCTAAGAACAGAAAAGTCCTGCTTACCAAGCAATGGTTACTAACTTTACCAGCGAAGAACAGAAAAGTCCTGCTTACCAAGCAATGGTTACCAGCTTTAGTCCATGCATTGTATATTACGTGTAACTGGTACTTGGTCGATTCGTGCTTAGCATAGACATCAGCTTAGCAGTATTTCCATCTGGCATAAGATGAAGTGATTGAGCTGGTAACTTAGAATGAAGTGAGGTTTGCTGTTGCCAGAATAGTGAAGCTCGTTGGATTCAGGGCCTGTTTGTTTCTGGAACGTGATCAGTGATCCTGCATTCAAAAGCTGCTCTGAATCGCATCTTATCATATCCTGCCTGGGACGAGGATTTGCAAGATCAAATATGGCGACCTGAAACAAACAGGCCCTCGATTGTATCAAAGGGTATGTTGGATTTGAACTCAGTGACACCTGCATCATACATATTATAGGATGGGAATCAAACCCACGACACCTGTTTCCTAGTGCAGATGTCCTACCAGGTTGACCAATGGGCTCATGATACTATAGCACAATATGTCAGTGACCTACATTTTAGATCATCACATATAAAGGCATCTTCAGAATGGTCTTCATAATCTCAATGTCAATTTCACATTGCTTGATGATTAATTACAATTGATTGATTGATTGATTAATTAGGCATGTTAATGAGGTCGTGTTTAATACCGTTTGTCTTATAAATGAATCCAGTATTCACCTATGGACATAGAATACCCTCTCCCTTCAGTAACCCCCTTCCTTCCTCAGGCATCTGCAAGAAAAAGAACCTGATCTATCTAAGCCGATCATCTGAACCTCGGCGATACCTGTAGCTATCATCAAAATGTTTCTTGAATTTTCTTGGCCCCAAAATGTCTGCCTTTCTGACTGCCCTAGGACGGGTTTGTCCCGATCCACCTTCTTTCATCAGTATCCATATCATGAAATATCCCACCTTGACTCGGTTCCCCATTCCCTTGGACTCGGTGAGTAGCAGGAAATAAACTTGATCTACTTTAGAGGGAAACGCTGGAAATCCGCAGATGTTAGCCGAAATTCTACTTTTCCCGTCCTCACAATCATTGCCCCCAGACTGCGGGGCATGTTCAGCACCCCCCTCCTCCTTCCCCCCTCCCCTGTAAACTCTCGGGGAGGTGATCCTTCTTTTTGGCGCCAGGATTATGTGTACATTTATAGACTTGGTTCCCCTGGGGGTAGCGCAGTAGACCTTTCCATCAATTGTTTCCCCTCGTCGACTCTCAACAATCCCCTTTTAATTTCCTCCTCTCATGTTCTTGTATTTTCCCTCTACCCCTTCTCCCGTTCTCCTCTGCCAAACCACAGTTTCATGTTTGTCGGCGTGCCCTTGAACCTGTTATTTATCAACTTTTGATGTTTCATCAATCCTCTTTTAATTTCCCGTTGTTTTCACGCATCTTATCGGGACACGGAGTGTCATGTTTTCGCGGTGTATTCTGGTGGCTGTAATTTCTCAAAATGTGACACATTTTATCTTCTTTGACACTCTTTGTTTTGGAAGTAAAAACTTATTCAGCTTTCAGTCCATTTTGAGTAACTTGCTAAGTCATTGCTTTTTTCTCATGATTCATTTCAAAAAGTTCTGTTTCCATAATTATGGGAAATCTGAGAAGGAATTAATTAATTCTGCTCTTAACTGACAAAAGCAACTTTGAACAAAGATAATTGACTATTAGGGACACCTCCAACGTCGGGCTGGATGGCTCAGTTGGTAGAGCGCCTGTACGGTATTCAGGAGGTCTCCGGTTCAAATCCCGCTCCAGTCAAGTTTTCTTTGCTCACTTTTCAAAAACAACTTTTATTGAAAATCAAACATCAGCAGCCCTTGAATGCTGCCCTCTGTTGTTCAAAAGTAAACACGATTTGGATGATGTCATATTTAAACTTACTATGCAAGCACTAACTTTTGTATGATATTGCCAGAAGCATTTTTTGACAGTGTTTTCCAGTTTTTCTTAAGAATTAAGAGTCAAGGAGATTTCCAAGTTTGAAGATGCTGAGATGCAACTTGCAGACGAAGTATGAATTACATTATAGAAACATTTTCTTTGCAAATTTGTGTCAAGATTAAGTTTTAAAAGGTCCATGAAACTTGTCCAGGGGCCGATTTCACTAACGCTTTGTGATCAACGCTTAAGGCCAAATCCATCGCTAAATAGATCAGTGCTCTGTAAAGTAAAGCGATCGATTCTCCGTTTAGCGATCGATTTAGGCTTTAGCGATAATCGCAAAACGTATGTGAAATCGGCCCCAGCTTTTTCCCAGCTTTTTGTGGTTGATGGACTGTAGAAATTCTCCTCTATGGAATGTTTCATTTTCCAAAAGATCGAGGAGAGATTCTAAATTTATTGGAAAGGCTCGGTCTGATTGAGTGGTGTTCCTGATAGCTGATAGCTTCTTCAGCCCATTGGCAGTGAATCTAACTTGAACCTGTCTCTCTACTCCCTCGGGATATGGCAGGAAAAAGCAGGAGGGAACAGAAATATTCTGTCGTTTAGCGTCCAGGAATTGGTGTATAAGTACCAGCCGGTCTCTTACTCTTGTGTATTCATGGTTTGTACATGCTGATCATCAAGACCCAGTCTCTACGTCTGCAGACGGAGGATTAGCCAGTTGTCAAGATTACTCATTAGTTTAAAGCCGGGTATAATTGTTGGACTATATTAGACCCTTCTAATGAATGACATTGATGATGGATATTGGCACGGCCTTGTAGAATGGTTTCAATTGAACCCAGAGCCCAGTCTGCTGCTGCTAGGGCTGTGCATGTTAGGAGTCCTACAGGTGACAGAGTATTGCATCTATATTAATACTATGGATAGTGGCATCAAATGACAGGTGCATGTCCATTAGAGACAGGTCCTATAGGCTCAGGATGGCGTAGCTGGACTATGACTTATACATTCAAAACAAACATGCTTGTGTGTTATGGGCAGGCATCTTTAAAAGGCCTTCAATGATTTTGGGGGACGGTTGCTATGTAGAGCGCCCTCTAGAGTTGTTGCAGCTAAGTGGTCATTTTAGTTCAAGTTAAGGACATGTACCGGGGTAGTTTGATCTGCCAGTCCATTCTGGTCATTTGTCCATTAGTGGTGATCCACCTGTCATGGTCACCTGTTTGATTTGTCCACTCGTTATAGTCAGGTCGGTCTGATAAGGTGAGTTGGAGGGGTGAGGGATGTAGGTTGTAGAATCCAATTCCCCTCCGTGTCCTACATGTACGTACCATCAATATTTCCACTCACTAGGGTCTAATTATTTACGTTGTCATGGTTATTTACAGTTTAATCTGTCATGTCTATATTTACTTCTGTCGACCAGTGACAAGATGCAGATGTAGACTTATGAAAAGTTGAATGAATTATCGATTGCAAGTACGGGGGTGCGTCGGACCAACAGTTCCTTTATGGAGAAGCTTGCTTTGAGGTCTTTGGTGCACTTTTCCTCCGTATTTCTCACTGCTTCCTAAAAAGATCATGGCAACACTTACAAAGCATGGATTGTTATAATATTTCTGTGATTCAAACTTCTGGGCAAGTTGATTTATTCTTGAGTTGATGCACCTCCAACATTCTCTGACTTATTTCCCCCTCCTGGAAAGTCCTGATGGCCCTGTCTGAGCATGTCAATTCCTTCATGTCTCTAGAGATACTTTCTCCTGAGGATAAGATCAATCATAATTTGTGGCAACATTTATTGGAAGCCAAAAAAAAAAGAAGAAAAGTTCATTGCTTGCCCTAGCGCGGCGGCGTATCATACCCCCCCCTCTTTCCTTAGATAGCGCGTTGGGGTCCGTGTGCGTGCGGAGCTCCTGAAAGGAAACGGTTAGGTGCCAGAGGTCTGTGTAGCAATTAGCCTCTTGCCATATTTTGACATGAGGGGGGCAGGTCTAGCCACTATTGTTCCATTCTGATTACCAGTGACGGCAAAGGCTAGGAGTCAATTTAGGGCTAATAGGCATAGGAAATGGGGTAATTCGGCCACTGGGGAATCAAGTGTGCTTGTCTTTCCTTTCTCTCTTCATCCAACCCCCCCTCCCCCCCCCCCTTCATGTCAGCGAAGGAATTAATAAACTTGCGGGGACCTACACGTAATACCAGTCTTCCCCTTGGATTGGCGTTGGGTCATGCACACGTATCTCGGCCCCCATGTGGGCTAGTTTGTTATAAAGATGCTGATGATGAAGATTATCTCCTACAGTAAATGTTTCCGGAGCGTCTTTGTGAATTAATAAAAGATAAACGATGTTTTGATTAATTCTATAGTCTAGTGCGACTGGGGCAGATTGTTTGTGCCCTTGGTTTGAAGTTCCTAGAAGCTTTAACGGCTCCATTTCCTTAGAATTCTAAGACCACATTTTGTGTTCATGTTTTTGACATTGGAGAGGAATGTCAAGTCTAGTCTCCTGATGAGGAATAGAGCAGTCTAGTCGAGACGTTGACACCTTACGAGAAGTGCAAAAATATTGAAGTGCGAAAGTACGAACGCTTCTTACATGGTGTTTCCACAAACCGATCCAGATACCAGTTGTCACCATGCAAAGCCTCAAATCTTTCTAGGAATATCAAGTCTAATCGTCATGCTTCGTTAATCGTATTTTCAGCCCCTTCCCTTTCAATGGCTTTCATTTTTACAATGCAATGGAAACTATTCGTATTTCAATGCTCTGTGTGATTCTGTAAAAAAAAATCAACTTTGGTACTTTTCTAAAAGATTGTATATTTTTATCTTGAAATCTTATTTTGTGAACATTTTCAATACAAGTAATAAACTGCTGCAAACTGCTCATCAGCCAAAATAATGACCTGAAATATGTAAAAAGCTTGGAGTTACGAGAGCCTGAAGTTTTGATCCTAGCAGGATCTTTTTCCAAGGCTAAAAGAGACAGATCGTGCTAGGATAGAAATTCTATGCCCTCCTAACTCCAAGCATTTGTGCAAAATTTAGTTAAATTCTACAATTGATATAATTTGTATATATGCAAATTAGGCTTGCCCTTCACCGACGTAGATGAGCACTGCATACTCAGTGCTTGTTGAGTCAAATGAAAATATGCTTCCTCAGGTGGGATTCTAACCCATGATAAAATGTAAGCCTAATTTGCATATTTTTATCTCCCCGCCAAAAATTTATGAATATTCATGATGTAATGGTGGTTTGTTTGTATTTGTTTACTCTGCAGTGTCGGTAGCACTAACAGAAGCAGCTGCATTGGCTGCAGCGAGTGACCTCCCAATGGCCTCGGACAAGGAGAAGATAGCCCTAGAAGCACTGACCAATCAGCTTCCATCAAGAACAATGGCTATGTACAATGGGGACCATGGTGGAGATAGCAGCTCCAATGCGAGTACCAGTGAGAATGGCGATGAACCGGTAAGGTTTAGGGTTCGAATCCCTTCAAGTTCATGTTTGGCCACATTGGTGTTTAATCCTAATTCCCACCTGCATGATACCACAATTTACCACACATGGTTTTTCCTGTGGTAAGTGTGGTATTCTGAATACCATAATACACCACAGTGTTGTTTGTGTGTGGTAACGTGTAGTTGATGTTCCAGTCCTCCTGTGGAGACTGTGGTAATGTGTGGTAAGCAGCTCTTGTCTTGTGAGGGTTAGGGTTAATGTGATGCGAATACTGGGACAGTATCATGCTCAAGTTGTATGCATGCCTAAAACAAGGATTGTGTTTGATGGCAAAACTATCTTACATCTTGGAGGAATGGAGCCATACACCTGACAACATCCAAGATAATTAGGATAGATTGGAGGTCTAGATTAGTCTCTGGCTGTCAGCGAACTGAACAGCTCTTAAAAACTTCAGATTTACCATTTAGCTGAGAAGCTGGTTGAAGACTTTGGGGTTGTTGTTTTTACAGCATGTCTGTAAAAAAAAAGTGAAGTTGCTTTATTTTTGGCTTGGTAGTCTTGGTGACTCTTTCTGCGTTGTTTTTCATGGATTATTTCGGTGTTTATTTTTTCTGAGGGTTTTTTTGGGGGGTCGAAATCTTGAACATCTGCTGTGAGGGGAAACTGCAAGACATGACAAAAGCCACGTAGTATCCTGCCTTAAAAACCTCTCTGAATGAAGGTGGTCTTTGAGACGTTTCTTTGGCTCCTGCAGTTCCCTCATCACACCTGTCTTTCCAGACGACCTGTTTCTGCCGACTGTTAAGACATGAAGATAAGCAATGCCAGTGACTACATAGCAATCTGTTCTAGATGTTCGTACTCGGATGGTTTGGTATCATCTGAAGGAAGTTTCATGGCACGCTTCGTAGGCTCTCACACATGCTGTCCTCTCCTCCCCTGTTTCCTGAATCTACCCTCCCCCTTCCCACCCCGTCCCTCCTCCCACATGATGACATCCTTTTCTTCAGAGATCTTATTCTTGACGTCTTCTCTTGCATCATGTGCAGATGATTTTTGTTTGATACCGTAATTCAAATCTAACATGATAAGCACTGCTTCCTGCAAATCCGGGAAAATAATTTAAGATTTAGTTTTGCTCTTACGAGTCTGAGAGAAGTCAGGGAAATAATTCCAATATTTAGGTAGAACTCTGAGAAAGAGTAAGTCGATGGTTTGTATAACCTGCCATCAATTTCACCGAACTCATCGTAACTTACCGTACTAAGTATCGCAGCGCTGCGATGATTCGCAGCTGCGACTTGTCTTATGAACCTTTTCATAAACGCATCTTGGGTTGCGAAGGGTAATGTGTCGCAACTCGAGTTACGATGTATTACGGTGCTTCGTTATTAAAATGGACAGCAGTTCTGGATGACCAAACATAATGTCCATCATATAATTGGACGTGGTTCTGTTTTTAGTGAGAACACTTCATGGCTCTTTAGCCAGATGACCGTTGAGCATGAGGAAAAAACTCAAACTCATAATTAAAAAATGAGGACATATGAAACTGCATATTGGTCAGAATAATCTTGGAAACTTATTTGGGAAGACTCGGGCAGAAATCCAGGAAGTTTGTTTTTCTCAAGATGAAATTGTGAGAATCATAGATCATTCATGATTGTGTCGTGCAGCAGGCTTTATGGTAGATATCTTAATCCCGATGGGTACAATTATGAGACCTCAATATGTGTAGATGCCGGTGATAAGAGGTTTTGAACTACATGTGACGTAATCATGTCAGATATGATTATAACATCACTCCTATGATGTGTTCCTGAAATTATACATTTGAAAAAATGATGAATGACATTGGCAGTGACTGGACGTTTTTCTAGGGACCATCAGGAATGACTTAAGTGCCCCTTCCACCTCCCCTTACCCCCCTCCCCTTACCCCCCTTTGCCCCCCTTCCCATAGGGACAACCTGTCACAATCCTGATGAAATAACGGCCCCCCTCTTAACATCATTCACACTCCTTTTTTGGAGATTCCACGACATGAAATTCAAACATCTAATCAATCTGTTTCCAGCGGAGTATCCCTTCTTAACAAACATCGTCTAGGAGCCAAGAGTATTCCCAGTGGACAGACCGTGACCTAGGCCACCTTGTTGTGTACTTTGAAACGGCCGTGCGTGGTCGTTTCCATTTATTTGACTCCTTAATATTCTAAGGCTGCAGATTAGAGAGAGAGAACGTATGAGACAAAAAAGTTCTGTGACTTTGAAACTGGTTGTAGTTAAGTTATTAGTACGTGACACAGGCAAATTGATGGGTCCAGTAAGTTTGAAGTCCTGTGGGGGGAAATGAAGTGTCCGTTGGGTACCCTCGCTGGGAACACTGAACTCTGGTCTTTATTAAAGGAGCATTTCCCACCTTCCTTCCCATGGCTAGTCTTCCGTGAGGTTGGCACGCAAGGTAATTTGACGCAATTTGGTATTTCCAGTCTCTAGTCCTGTCGCTTGTTTTGACAGCCTTATGCTGCTGATAGGGAGAAGTGGGAATTG
Source organism: Astropecten irregularis (assembly GCA_963971285.1). Lineage (NCBI taxonomy): Eukaryota > Metazoa > Echinodermata > Asteroidea > Paxillosida > Astropectinidae > Astropecten > Astropecten irregularis. The sequence continues at coordinate 1,305,240 of OZ020251.1, read as the reverse complement.
TGTTTTTAGATCAAAGAGGGTTTTTGTCTCACCTTCGTTATTAAACCAAATATCAAAGGGCATTGCGCTATTTATTTATAAATTATCCCCACCTCGTTTTAGTTTCAGGTGAAGTGGAGGGAAACCTTTCTTTGGGTTCAATGAGCTAAAAATACTCTGGTGTTGAGAAACAGCCAGAAGTGCAGTTACTAATATTCACGTATGAAAGATGCCAGTTGAAATTCGAAGGAGAAAAGATTGATCAAATAACCACAAGGGTAACTGACTGGATTAATTTTAAGTCATTGAAAAGTGAATAAAGACAAATTGACTGGAGCGGGATTCGAACCAGCAATCTCTGGAATGCTGTATCGGCATTATTAATACCAACTGAGCTATCCAGCCCTTTGCTGGCAATGTCTTGTCTCAGTTGTCTGGGACGATTAATATATCTTGCCATGTCACACTGTGTTTATTTTCAATAAATGAAATGAAAAAATATAGAAAATATTTAGTTTATACTTGATACAAGTGAAGTTGATCTTCAGATTGATCTAAAATGATTGATGCAAAAATACATGAAGATTCAAGACACCTGTTGATAATTGGAGGAAAACACCTGTTGAAAAGAACATCCATGTATGTAATCCTGTCTCGTTCTGCTTGCTACACTTCTTCTTTTCAAGAGAAAGGTACTTGTACTTTTATTGTACACCTGGTTGACTGGTAATGAAGTCCAGTACTTGGTCAACTCCTGGCAACCTTGTGATAACAAGATGTTCCTGTGTACGTGTTTACACACGTGTGTCTTCCTAATCCCGACTCCCAAATGGTTTGGATTTGGCCGTTGGTACGGCCGATCTAGGTTTAGTTTTGTTTTCTGCCCAATTCATTCCAGGCTGAAGTACCTGTCTATCAGTTCACGTCAAGCCACGTCCTAGTAAGGTCTTAATTATGGCTAGGGCTCACTTCCTGGTCATAGAAATTGGGAACATTTGAACCTGTAGCACGAAGAAAGCCTGATACGGGCACAGTGTGTGTTTCATCAAGATCTGATTCAGTATGAAGCTGCTTATTAAAAAAACATTTGTAAGCGGTTTTTGATCTTGCTAAGCAAGATCAGCTGATCAACCAATCAAAAGCAATACATCATGAATATGCTTCTGCTTAGGAAATCAATCTTTGCTTAGCAAGTTTTAGTGCTTAAGCAGCTCAATGTTAGTTGGCCCTTGGAGTTAAATAGCGCCCTCTATGTCTGGATTTACATCTCACTCTTTTCTCCTCTTTGGTCGTGTGTCAGTCCATCTGTAATATCTTCCATTGACCTGACATTCTTACTGGATACCTACCTAGTAGTTGGAGTCCTCATTCCTCTCCAAGAAGCATCAAGCCGTCCTCTTTAGAATCATAAATTTTGGTCATTTTGGTCATTTTGGTCATTTTGGTCTTTTGGGTCATTTTGGTCATGTTGGTCATGTTGGTCATTTGGGTCATTTGACTCATTTGGGTCATTTGACTCATTTTGGTCATTATGGTCATTTTGTTGTGAATCCAGCAAGAGCTGGTGTTCTGGCTCAGATGTATCCTTTAAAGTTCGAATTTTACCAGACTCATCATAACTTACTGGTACTATCAATCGTTAGACTTATGATTGCATTGCTGCCCTATGTACATGTAGGATACAATGGTATATCCTTCGTAACTCAAGTTACGATCGATCGTAGGGCTTCATGAAATCGACCCCTGGCCAAACTAGGATGCTGCCCTCCTACTCAAGGTCAGGTGACAGTTTCAGTTGCTTGATAACTTTATTAATGTTGGTACGAAGTAATGACCACATCCATCTTGACCATTAGAAAGTGGCTTGGACGGTCTGCAGTTTCAGACGTCCGATCCCCGCAGGGAAATGTTGTACTTAACCTCAGAGGGAAGTGCAAATTTTTAGTCAGATACCCAGCTGCTTGGCCTATTATCAATCCTTGTATCAGTGTATAGGAACTAGACAGGATGTCATGGTATATCTGAATCACCATGATTCATATATGACCAAAGTTCCGACTCTCTGAGCTCCTATTTTGGTACCAAATTCCCTGAGAGTGAGATATCAAGATGTCAAGACATTGAAGGCACCGTGGTTTCTGAGAAGATTTGAAAAACAGGTTTTGTAAATTGGCTTTTCACCGAAATCCATTTCACCAAAGTAATCCTGACTTACCAGGGATCAAAATTAACAGTGGTCTGCTGGCTCAGGGCCACCAAAAACAATCATCAGGCCACTGATTTGAGGAACAATGCCAGTGCAGTGCACTGTCTACCCGCTCTGCAGGACACCAAGAGACTGAAGTTGATTTCATCTCCTGCTTACTATCAATCATAGGACTGGTGATGCATTGTTTCCCTACGTAGGATACGATGGGTTATCCTTCGTAACTCGAGTTACGTCCGATCGTTGGGCTTCGTGAAATCGACTCCAGGTTGTACAAAACGCAATACACAACAGTTCTTACACATCAATTATTTGTCCCAATCAATTAACAGGATAAAGCAAGAGACACTAGACTAAGCTCTGGCTCAAAATCTCGTTGTTGGTATTGAATAGGAAAGGCATGCAACAGTAATTATAAGGCACTATTCTTACAAGTACATGTACCTGTCCTATCCCCTCTGTCATGTCTGTAAGTTTCGTTGTATTTCCGGGTCCAAGTGCATCACAGCATGTGTAGAAGATGCACTGTATTCCAGTTCCTTCTATACTTACTTACAATGAGTACCATCTCTAGTTGCCTGTGTATTTCCTCCCAGCCATTCATCCTCTCTTTCTGTCTTTCTTTCTCCCTTGATGTTCATGATATTCCTTTCAGAACACGTACCCTTTGCATATGTTGCAGAGTATGAAGAAATCCATCGTCATTGACCTGACTGATGAGGATGGACGACCCAAGATGGACGTTCAAGTCGACAACTGTAAGTCTTCAACTTTGGTACTTATTTGGGAGTTTGGGAGCTTACCTCAGAGATGTTCAGAGCTATGAAAAATGCTATTGGAATAAGCCTAGCAATTTGCTGCCATTTCTGTCTATGGGAGTTTACGAAACGGATGCTCCAGCTCCGATTCATGAATTCATTCTGAAATAAAGGGTTTCAAAATAGAGGCTTTTGGCTGCAGTTCTGAAGTTGATTCTCTGGTTTGAAAAAGAAAACAGAGCTTCAGCTTCATTGAAAAACCGCAACCTATATTTTCAGCATATGGTTGACAAAGCTGGAGCCCGAGCCCGAGCCCGAGCCCGAGCCTGAGCCTGAACCTGAACCTGAGCTTGAGCCTGAGCCTCTGTTTCGTAAACTCTCTATATAGGAAACATTTTCAGTTGACTAATTTGTGATTTCCATTTGCTTTTTGTAGCAACAATTGCACGCATGTACCGTGATACCAGGAAGCTTGATGCTAACAGACCACACATCAAGAGGCCAATGAATGCATTCATGGTTTGGGCCAAGGAGGAACGAAGGAAGATTCTAGCTAGACATCCAGATATGCACAACTCTAACATCAGCAAAATATTAGGTGAGTGTGAATCAGGCAGCTGTATATGGTTAGCTGGCTCCCTGATTGATTGAGATATTGATTGGCTCTCTGGATGGTTGGTTGGCTGGTTGGCAGACTGGCTGGTTAGATTGTTGATTGGCTGGTTGGCTAGCTCCCCAGTTTGCTGCTTGCTTGGCAGGCTGGTTGGCAGGCTGGCTGGTTGGCAGGCTGGCAGGCTGATTGGACGGTTGGTCGGTTGGTTTGCAGACTGTCTGGATGGTTGATTGGTTGGCCGGTTGGCTGGTTGCTGCTTGCTTGGCTGGCTGGTTGGCTTGTTGGCTGGCAGACTGTTTGGCTTTCTGGTTGACTGGCTGGTTAACTTACTCCCCCAGATGCCACCTTGTTGCTCTCATTTGGGTTGGCCAGTAACCCAGTCTGCCAGGCAAACAGAAGCTCCCTCCCCCATGGTCACTTGGTTGACTGGTCAGTTAGTTGTCAGACGGTCAGCTAATGAGTTGATTACATCCAGCTGTTGTTTTGGCAGTCTTGATTTCATTTTGCCCGCACTCTGGCCACCTATCCCTTGTGTCTACCTGTAAATCATCTTTTATTCTTCATTCTGTCATCAGTCCTGCAAGGTCACATGTGACTACACCTGTCACCTGTGACTACACCTGTCACCTGTGAATTCACCTGTCACCTGTCACTACACATGTGACTACACCTGTCACCTGTGACTACACCTGTCACCTGTGACTACACCTGTCACCTGTGACTACACCTGTCACCTGTGACTACACCTGTCACCTGTGAATTCACCTGTAATTGTTTTCTTCTGTCTATTATCATCATAAAGGTTCTAAGTGGAAGACCATGTCCAATGCAGAGAAGCAGCCCTACTACGAGGAACAAGCTCGCCTCAGTAAGGCTCACCTGGAGAAATATCCAGACTACAAGTACAAGCCCCGCCCCAAACGCACCTGCATCATCGACGGTAAGAAGCTGAAGATCGGGGAGTATAAGGCCTTGATGAGAGCTAAGAGGCAGGAGGTCAGGCATGTCTTCTACACACGGGATGGTGAGCATATGGTGAGGGCGCCAAACATCGGTCCCATGTCACCCCAGGGTTTGTCCATGGTGGAAGGAGCGTATTCACTGGGTCAGGTATCGTCACCAATGTCGCTGGAATCACCTACCGAGTATTGATTCATGGCAAGGAAATTCAAGTCTCATCAGGGTTTTGTTTCTTTTCTTTTTCTTTTTTAGACCTGCATTATACATTCAAACATGCATGCACAGGATGGTAGAAGATATTCCAGCGTGCTGGATATCTATCCTTTACTTGTGCAACCTATAGAGGGCGCTTTACTTTGTGACCATGGCAACATATCATTGGTTGCCATACTTGCAATTAGTAAAAAATGATGCATGGAATTTAACGCTACACTCCTCGAGTGTTTTGGATAGGAACCTTCCTGAATCCACTACAATCACAGCGGGCTGTGTCTGTACTTCAGATTTCATTGGACTTGGACCAAGTTGGGCCATCAAGCCCCATATAAAGCTACAGTGCCTGGGCTCTACAGTCCTGTGTCCTTCATAATACCACACTGTGTGGATTTGGGATGGTTCCTTTGACAAGAATAGAAATTGGAGCATGTGCCAAATAAATCTGCTGCATTTCCACAAAGATGTCCGACCAAAATCAATAACTTTTTCTCCTCATTTGGTTTAGACTGATCATTTTGTGCAGGCAAATTGAAGAGAGTGAATAAATTTGTGCCAAACTAAAAAATGTAGCGTTATCATTTTTTAAGCAGTTTTATGTTTTTGGTGGGGAGGTTTTGATTCGATCAAATCTGTGGTTTACAGGGGGGAGGAGGGCTCTCTAAAAAAGTTTGAGCACAATAATGACTTGTTTGTGAAAGGATTATATGAGGATTATGTACAAGTATTGTGTGTACTTGTTAGCTCATATTATAAGACCCCAGTGGTAGGTTGCATATCTTCCACTGAAGACGGCTTTTGCATTGTAGTCGCGCTAGTGCTGCTCTTATTAATTGCAGGTTGTTCCATGTTATGAATATTCATCAGATGAGTTCATTCACTTGTTGAATATTCATCAGATGAGGTCATTCACTTGATGAATATTCATATTACAGTGCCATTTGCATGTTTATCTTTTAAGGTTTATTTCTTTACATGTTGCATTCCCTCATCTATTAATATTACCTCTGTTAAATATTCATTGTGCATTTATGAATATTCAGTGTTCATTTGCATACATGAAATTTAGTTTAATCTGACCCCACTGCCCGATGCCATGATTGGTATTATGTTTCTGCTCAGCGGATTTGTTTCAAGCTTAACAGTAAATGTGCGGTTTACCAGTCGCATTCAATATGCATTGCTTGAAACTTGGCTGGTAACCAGTGTTAGCTGATTGGAAATGCTTATATGCTTAGTAGATCCACTGATGAAACTGGTTCCTGAGTCCGATGCCAGACTACTAAACTGTGACTTAGAATTACTTCTGCAATCCAAGAAATGGACGAGTCATATTGACTTTTTCTTGTCCATGAAAGGCATTGATGACCACGATTGATGACCACTATGGACATTGGCCAGAGTGGTCATCTAGTCATAAACACATTGACCACACAAGACTTGAGCTTCAACATTTTCTTGAGCTTCAATAAAAAAGGATAAACGTAAAAATCTGGCATACAAAGCGCATCAAGGCCTTATAGATTTGTCATTTCATTGTTCACTGACAAACGATAAAAATGATGAAAACCGGCAAGCATGAATCTAATCCTTAACCTACCTCAGATTATTATGCCATCAATATTTGCAATATAATGCAACATTTAAACGATTCTGAACACCATAATGAATTTGCATAGATATCAGCCCCAAACAGTCGTATTATCGTTATATATTGACTGTTTCCTGTCGTGTTTACCTCTCTGAGTTTTGCTTTAGATAAATCCGATTCTCATTTGTGCTAAGCATTATGTTGAATTGTGCTAAGCGGCTTTTTGAGATTAGACAGAGTGGAGATTTAGGCTACAGGAATTCAGAAAATCTTCGGGTTCTCAGTTTGAGATATATTCAAGGTGATTATATTACTGCAGCTGATTTAGTTTCATTTGCTTTCAAGTTTCATTGCTGTTTATTTGGATATGTTAACATTTATAACCATCTCAGCATGACATAGTGACCTACGCCATTTCTCCTTCACTTTCTCTTTCTGAGTTCAAGGAATTTTCTTGCAAATTGTCTTGGCATCCTTGGCTTTAACTTGAACACTTGGAAGCTGTATGCTTGTTATTAGCTTTTAAATATATATCGGTTTTGACAAATTCACTATTGTGAATTATTGCTTTACAAAGATATTGCTAGCTGATGATGTGACTGATTGTATATAAAAAATAATGAAAAAAAACAAGTATAGAATCGTGGTGTTGTGTTGTATGAAAACCTGGTGAAGATCCGTTGTGCATAAAAGGTCTCATCCTATTTGCTGATGGCTGTGTCAGTGATCTGATTAAACCATAATAAGTGTATGTAATAAACCAAACAGGTTGCTCGTTAATTGAAATCTACGCAAGGTACAAAATTGAAGGTATGCTATCGTCAACAGATTTTGGTTTTGATACAACATAATTTTCAGACTTGGTAAAAAAAATAGAGAATTGCTTAGAGTGGCACTTTTGACATTCTTGATGGATAAGCCATGATGACTTAAGTGTATAATTATGTCAGAGAGTGTAATGAATCGTAGTTAATAGTCGGTGTGTAAATATGTATGTAAAAATAGTTTATCAACTGAAAAAAAAAAACATAAGTCTTGTGCATAATAATTGCTCATACCTCATTTGCATAATATTTGCATATATTCTTTGAATAATAAATAGAACCACAATTGAATGGTCATTTCCCTTAAAACTACGCAAGTGGCAATGATAAATGAAGGAACCAATAATCGGCCTTCATTACACAGTGTTATCCCATTATTTACAGGCCACATTCCACAATTGGCCTTCACTTCTCCATGTTGTCTTAATCATCACTGGCCACATTTTAGAAAAATAAGTGGCCAAAATGTGGCAATAATACCTTGAGTTTACTTGATCATCGCTCATAAACAGACATGATCACTTGTCTCTTACATGCTGGCTTTGTTATCATTTTTGGGTCACCATAAAATTATTTCTTTTTATCATTTTACATGTACGGTGTCTAAACATCAGCCATATACTTCTGAAGTAATTAAAAAGCTGGTAATTATTTTGTAATAAAAAGAAAAAAAAACGAAAAGAAAAAGAGAAAAGGGAAACAAGGACAATAAACCAAAATCATAATCAATCTGAACCAGCACAGTAAAACCAGTTCATACCTCAGTGTTAACGATTTAAAAAAAAAAGTTATAATTTAGTTTAGCAAATACTTCTATAATTATTTTTTCGCTTTTCTGACAGAGGCCACTGCCTTGGCCCATGAAATCATTTTCAGCAAAATTAATTATGCCTATTGTTAATAAGTACAAAATAATAGTAATAATAACAATAAATAATAATAATCAATAACTTAAAGTCTTAAAGTTGTTTTAAAGAAATCTACCAAGTACAATATAAACGTTTTCTTTTGAAGGACATGGTTTGTCTTTCGACAATGAATGTAAAATCTGCTCATTAATTCAGTTGGTGCAGTTTCTGAAAAAGTCAGTTTATTTTCTGCCTGTTGTGCTATATTAATGTTCGTCTAGCTTAGAATGCAAGCATTATTGCCCTGTTTGAAATTTGAACGTTTCCAAGTATTCATGTATACATTTATCAGGTATTTTAACAACTTTGAAAGATGCTTATGTTGTTGTGTCAATCGAGTTGTCAAGCAAGACTGGGTTTGTATCCATAACTTCATGTTTCAGGGTGAATTGTTGAAGGTAGTAGAGGGAATATGAGCCCTGAATGATAGATAACGTTTGCTACGATTGTCAAAGTCTGTCAGATTTCAATTGAATCCAGGAGGTGATTTCACGAAGCCTTACGATCGATCGTAACTCGAGTTACAAAGGATAACCCATCGTATCCTTTATAGAGCTGTAAAGCTTCACAAGTCCTACGATTGATAATAAGTTACAATGAGTTTGGTGAAATAGACCCTGCGCTGGGGTTGATTTCACCAAGCCTGACAATCGATCGTAACTCGAGTTACAAAGGATAACACATTGAATCCTATGTAGGGCTGCAATGCATCATAAGTCCTACAATAATAGTAACTTACGATAAATTTCGTGAAATAGACCCTGCGCTGGGGTTGATTTCACCAAGCCCTACGATCGATCGTAACTCGAGTTACAAAGGATAACCAATGTAGGGCTGCAATGCATCATCAGTCCTACAATAATAGTAACTTACGATGAGTTTGGTGAAATCGATCCTAGGAATCCAATCTAATCTAAGCTGAAATGTTTCAGGTCTTGTCTCATATTTCATCCTCTCCCGTGCTCTACAACAGTTCCCACCCGATCATTCTAAGCCATTGTCTTAATCTTTACCCCTAAAATTCGATAAAAGTTGAAACAGTTTGAAGTTGAAAATATAATCTTGATGGTGAGGAGAACGACCTATGGAAAATGGGAGGATATAACGACCCCTAATGACGTGTTGCATATTCATGAGGTATGAATTATGCATGACAATGCTTGTGAATAATATGCATATTCATTAAGCACAGCATATGCATATTCATATTTGCAGTCACTTCTTAATGGATTGCATTTTCATGAAGCGAAATCCACATCCTACGGATTTGTATGTAAATTTATGGGTATTTGCATAACCGGCTTATTTACATAGGTTTTGCATATTCATGAAGCAGATTTCCATATTCAAATCATCCAGTCTTTTGTCTTATTAGGGGTCTTGTATAACCGTTTCTGTTATCCATTGTGTTGTCCGTTTTTTATACATATTCATTGTTATTTAAAATAACTGCCTTATACTAAATTCTACTCAAAATAACTTTAAAAAAACCTTTTCTTTGTGCATTTTTATTTTTTATTTGTGCTTTTGAAGAAAGCACTGGAGAAAAAAAAAAACATATTTGTTGCGAATAGCCATGACGGTTCTTTGTTTAAAAGAAAATTAGAACTAAGAATTGCAAAGAGCACAAAGAAGCTCTGGATTGTAGAGTTTGCCAACATGAATAAGTATCTTACAGCGTGTTACGTCTAACGTCTCATCTTATGTGAAATATTTCAGCTGATAAATCGACCAAAATTACACCAATTGATAATAATTGTTATGACGTCAGTTACATTTATCCTCCATCGATTGTCATTTAAGAGAGATTCATGCATTATTCATGTTCACTATGCCTTGTTACATTCTGTAGCATTTCATTGGGTAAGATGCTCATCATTTTGACGATTCATGCATTATTCATGTTCACTATGGCTTGTTACATTCTGTAGCATTTCATTGGGCAAGATGCTCATAATTTTGACAATCCTTAGGAATTATCAGTGCCGTACAAGTAATGTTTCAGCCAACATTTTTGAAAGACCCTTAAAAGTATTACTATTAATTATATTGCGGGGTTCCATTGCTTTGCTTTGCTGATGACTCAGGATATTAAAGTGTTATTACCCCTCGTGTTTATACTAAATCAATGTGACGATAATCAGTGTTACTAGAACCAGCTTGATCGCAAATGAAATACATGTACGAGTTGATCATTCTTCCTTTTTTATAAGAAATATGAATAATAATGATAATAATGAATAATTAATGACGTCATTCTGTCGTTTGTCTAAGCTAGCCATTGGTGTTGTGTATGGGACTGTTTAATATTCATTAGAAGTGACGTGGTAGACTAGGTGTGCGTGACATGAATATTCAATAGATGTATCAATTCAGGTGCATAACTTGTGTAGATTTTACTATATAGACTGAAAGTGTTGCGATATTTGGGTCCGGAAGTTGTGCAGTGTTGTACGGTGCTGTGACAGGTTCACTGTGCACACGACTGCAGGATTTCCAGACCTACTTACAGTTGCAAGACTTGATTGACTTTGTTATGACGTGGTTTGTTGAAACTGAAATAATCTATGGACATTTACAACTGTTATATTAACATTTTTCGTCATTTTATTAATGTCCTGTTAATGTTGTCTCTGTACAATTTATCTGAAATTTATTATGAAGTAATGGATCCGTGGTTTTTATTTTTTATAGAAACACCACCTTTTTGAGGCAAAGTTTTTGTCATTTGACGTGTAGTTGGTGTCATCTGACGTGTTAAAAAAAATACTGTGTATATTATAGTTTATGAAATCGATGTTATGTTTGATCTTGAGTAGGCAACAAGCTGTTGTGAATTACATTGCTGTATATTGTGTATTCGTAAACATAATATAACTAAATAGATACTACAAATATTCATGTAAAATTGAAAGTGTACAGTGTTAGTAGTAGCTGCGTTGTTTTCCCGACCTATCAGCGGTGCCAAAATTGCTACATGGTGTTATGCCATAATTGTTGTATTCATGTAACTTAGACTTGATCGCTGATATCCAATGTGATTTCAGTGGTTCCCGTTGGTGTATAATGTGCATGGTCGTTTGTAACTTGGAACGGCGAAACACAAGATATAGTGGCAGCCATTTTATAAACTTTGCATTCGGCGGCCATTTTGTTACTTGCCTTGTAACGCCCTTTTACTAAGCGACACCTACGTGTGAGGCATCATCTAAGCACTTTGCCTTGGACTTGGAGCAGTTTCAGCCAAGCACAAAATGGCCGTCATATTGTCACGAATGTCGTGCCAACGTCATTTAATCATGACGTCATGATTTTCGTATAGACGTCATGAATTTTGGTAAATGACGTCACGACTTGAGTGTTCCAGTAGATGTATAATGTTTGGGCATGTGTCCAACATTGGTAGACCTTTTGATAATTAAATGTAGGGCTTCCTTGTATGTGATGAATGTGGTGCTTAGAGTTCAGTCAATGTAGCCCCTCCCAAGTTGATCAAAGTACACCCCCCATTGTGATAATAGATCCTTCCATTCATATAGTGTACCGAGACTTCGTTTGAAGTCTTTTAGTAAAAACATTTTTGCCAACAATTTTATTGATGTTGAATCATATGAAATATTGACTTATGGTTTTGCATGATACATTTTCAAAAGAGACCAATCATCTGTTTTATAATTAATTACATTTTGCCAGATTCAAATTGTTTTGAAGTTATTTACATTATATTTCTTTTATGACGCAATTTTTAATTTTTAGACGCAAAGTTCCTGTTTTTGTTGGAATCCCTTGTCATGTTGTTGCTTAGGAACGAGTCTTCTGCAGTGAATATAGCGCATGCGTATTAAAGCGACAATTATTAACCGTTAAATTGTGGACACAATCTGAACGGACCAATAAGCCAATGTATTTGACATAATGCTACACTTTCTGGCCGTTTAGTCGTGCCTCATCTCATTATATATACAATTTTATTCATTATTCAAATTTATTCATTCTTTGTCAATGACGTCATCGGTGACCAAGCGTTTTTTTCGATGAGGTTGTGGCATGTTCGATCGTAGACGGTTAACGATTTTGTTTTTTGTTGAATTATTATTTTTTTGGTTAAGGCTTAGCATTTTGTTAAGTTGAACTTTGTTTGCCTAATTTATTGGTGCTCTCTTTAAACGACACTCATGAAGCTTTGTAAATGTACGCCCTCTGTTGGCCTGTGTTGGTCAGTTGCATGGTGTCTAATAACTGTATTATTTTGTATAGCAAGGACTTATTGTACGTAACAACCTACCCTTTTTGACATTAATGTAGTATAAATTAATAAAAATTTGTGCAACTATATGCAGACCATTGAACCGTGACGTTTTGTTTCTCTTGTGTAGCGTGGAGAGTAATTATTATATTTTAACAAAAATGTAAATTGTAGTTTGGTACCTTTGATCTTTCTTATCTGAACTCACTTCCTCTGAGCAATCCTACCTACCCCCACACTCCTACCACCTCCTCTGTCGCGATCATTGGCATCTTTACTTGCATGTTCTTGTCTTCTTGTCATTCCTTTGAGAAAGATCCTGATAGGATCGAATGCGTCAGGCCCTCCTAACTCCAAGCATTTTATATATAAATTATTTCAGGTAATTGTTGGCTGATGAGCAGTTTGCAGCAGTTTATTACTTCTAAAAATGTAAATTTATTGGAATAATTATGAGAAATAGCGTCAAGAAATGAAGTGAAAAGTGTAAGACCGATCCAGCTAGCTTGGCTCTGGCACTACACACGTGGGCAATGAACACGTGTTCATCTACGATGATAGACGCCGTGGAAGGGTTTGGAGGATGGGCCGTTAAAAAAAGTCAACAGTAAACAGAATTTTGTCGCGGACAGTGAACAAAGAATGTTGTCAAACAGTAAACAGTAAACACAGAAAATGCTGTCAAACAGTAAACACAGAAAATGCTGTCAAACAGTAAACACAGAAAATGTTGTCAAACAGTAAACAGTAAACACAGAAAATGTTGTCAAACAGTAAACAGTAAACACAGAACATGTTGTCAAACAGTAAACACAGAAAATGTTGTCAAACAGTAAACATAGAAAATGTTGTCAAACAGTTAACAGTAAACACAGAAAATGTTGTCAAACAGTAAACAGTAAACACAAAATGTCAAACAGTAAAGACAAAATGCAGAATGTTGTCAACCAATGAACAGTAAACACATACATGTATATTATATGTTGTCAAACAACATGGAATGACGTCACTTCATTTCATGAAATTAATTTGGGCAGACTATATGTAGAACAGTCGATAATGATTCAATAATGTGACTGTTATACAAGGCCAAATGTTATATTGATCATCATTGATGACTTAGATGACCACGTGCTGCTTCTCACTTTAAAGGTAAACAGCAGCATTATAGGTGATTAAATATCGTTAATGTAGAATTTTATGACGAACAAATTGAATTGAATTGAATTGAATTGAATGGTTTATTGCTACATGTTCATAAAAATACAAACAGTTGAATTTGCGTGACTGCTCGCTGAATTTATAGAAACAAATTATGTTTCAAATTATTTACACAAATCAAGCTTTGTCGTGACATTATGGAGACTTTCAACTGGTATTACTTTGTGACGAAAAGTATTATAAAAGAATTATGAGAAAGATCTTGCTAGGATCGAAACGCGTCAGGCCCTCCTAACTATGACCATTTAGCCTTTGAGAAAGATCCTGCTAGGATCGAAACGCGTCAGGCCCTCCTAACTCCAAGCATTTGATATATTTCAGGTCATTTTGGCTGATGAGCAGTTTGCAGCAGTTTATTACTTGTATTAAAAGAATTATGTGATATAAATATACGAATATAATGTAAGTATATTGTACATTGTTAGCTCATGAATATTATTTTCGTCTTTCCTTGCAGATTATTGGTATCCTTTCTGGAAATCTGTACTCGGACGTGAAACGACATTCATTTGAATGTAAAATGTACATAGCGAAGAAGGCTGGGTTTTAGTCTGTACACAATCTGACTCATCGATATCATAACCTGCTGTAAACACCGTCATAAAACCAGATTTGCTAGTTTCCAGAGTCAAGGAGAAAGGAAACTACACTCATTATGTTATTAAAACAATCTCCTTAAAATGACAAAGTGAGGAATATCTACTCCACTCCAACCCCACCCCGACCCCAAGACGGAAACATTAGCATACATTAAAGAGGAAACATAAAAGCAAACTGAAATCTAAAATTAGAAAAGGAAAGAAAAAACATAAAATCCCGCATTTAGCGAATAAAAAAACCTCCCAAGATGGAAAGAAAAAATGCAATAGGAGGGGAGGCACAGCGGCTCATTTGCATGACAATTGATTGGCGTTCTTGGCTCTCCGTCAAAATCAATGCATTGCACCTGTTCTTATATGACAGGTGTATTTGCTCTGCGCATGCGTCCTATCCTCCCATTGGTCCAACATGTTCAGAGCTTTGCTCAGTTTTTCTTTGACGACATAATTTTGTTTCATCGGCATGTTTGGAGTCGCGTTTCCAAAACACAGACGGCGCTCCCAAACATCTTTATGTGGATAACTTAAAACCGCCAGAAAAAGACCATCAAAATACATGATGTGTGTTTTAATGCAGGATCAGTTTTGTGAGCTGTAGTTTGAGTTCTATACTCTGGTATATTTTAATCAGCTTGTACCCTGCGGCATTCAACTTTGAGTCGATGGTGGAAACCAGCACATCTGGAGCAATCAAAGAAGCATCCCGTGTTTGGGGAGGTGTTGCCATCGTTACATCATGCAAGTCCTAGGATGATGGCATGACGATTCTACCGATAGGAACATCTTGTAAATGAAGACGACTGGTAAACTAGATACCAGCTTTATCTCTGGATGTTTGTTTGTTCCTTGAAATATTCCCCTGAATGCCAAAGCAGATTGATACGCGTAATCTATAGTAATGCCATATATTCTAGTTTGTTCTACAGGCGCGTAGATGGTGAACTAGCTGAAAGAGTCTCGCACGGCCTTTATGGACTCCGCTGAGGTGATGCTCTTGTAACAAACAACCGACTCGATCCTAGTGATTTGAAAAGCTTCTGTCACCCTAGTCATAGTGAGGTCCATGTTACCTCGACTGAGTGTTCCCATGGAACGCAGCAAAGGGGAACATGATGGAGGCCCAGAGGGGGAAGGAACTGAGAGATTAGCCAGTGAACATCTTCAATCTCTCAGAGCTGGACAATCAACTCAGAACAACAAGATCCGGATTAACGTTGGTGGTGTGAGACATGAAACCTATAAATCAACCCTCAAGAACATCCCCGATACAAGACTGGCCTGGTTGGCCCAGTCTACCGCCACAAACAGCACAGATTTCGACCCAAGTACCGGGGAATTCTTCTTCGACAGACATCCGAGGATGTTCGATTCCGTCTTGAATTACTACCGGATTGGGAAGCTTCACGCCCCTCGGGATGTCTGCGGCCCCGCCTTCGAAGAAGAGCTGCAATTCTGGGGGATTGACGAGAAACAAATTGAAGCTTGTTGTTGGTCTTACCACACAGAGCACAGAGATGCACAGGAGACTCTAGCTAAGCTTAATGGACCCATTGACAAGAGTGACAGTGAAGAGGAAGAAGATGTTGCTAGAATCTTCGGTATCGAAGAGGAGTACAAGACGGCTAAGAAAAGCTGGTATAAGAGATATCAGCCAAGGGTATGGGCCATGGTGGATGAGCCTTATTCATCACGAGCGGCTAAGGTAAGACATCCATCAGTTGATGAAGCATCTAACTTGAGTTATAAGGGGAGGGGTTGATTGGGAGTCAGGTTGGCGTAGCGGTTCTTTCCTCGCCTTTCACCTCTTGCGGCCCGGGTTCGAGTCCGGCTCGGTCCACAAGTGGATTGGGTTTTCAGTCCCTACCTGATTCCGTGGGTTTTACCCAGATTACACTGGGGTTTTTCCTCCCACCTCTAAAACTGTATCTTCTTCTCATCATCTTTCCATAAAAAGGTTTCATCCGGCTTTCGAGCTACATTGCCTAGAGCGCTTTTGACGAATCATTGGTTTCATTACCTGAAACAAATAATAATAATAATAATAATTTACGGTTGGATGGTCGATTTCACGGAACGCTAAGATTAATCTTAACTTTGAAATGTCACTGTTACCATAGTAGTTTATATTTTGACGTCACACTTTGCTTAGCAATTAAGATTGATTCACGGTTTAAGATCAATCTTATAGTGCATCTTGAAATCGGTCCCTGGGCTCAAAAGAGCGGTTTAAATTAGGCCAAACAAGTAAAACATAGACAAAATGTGGCATGGGGGCGTGGCCTTTGGGGAGGGGTGTGTAGGAGGCATGATCTTTTTCCCCCAGATCCAATTGTAACGTGTTAGCGTAAGCGGATACGGTGAGTGCGCAGTATACTTGTAGTAATGCGATATGCATAACACAGTCAACAGCGGGATAAATATTCTTTATTGATACTGGTTTCCATGGTTACATAGAAATTGAAGCCACGTATAAGTGACTGCAAAACGCTAAGGAATTCATTGTCAGACTGTGAAGCACAATGCCTGCTCAAAATCTTATTTGGAGGATAAATCGTGAATATTTATGTAATTTTCTTTTTTGAGTCCCCTAACATAAATCCCTATCAAACATTGACAAAATACGAGATAGCTTTGCATTATTTCCTTCTTTCAGACGGTATATAATTTTCATTAAAACCCAGCAGATATAACAATTAAGGAATCACTTTACTCTGATATAATTCTGACGAATGTATTTGAGGGAATCTTACAATACTCATTCAGCCACATGAAGGGTCTATAATAACATATATTCACGCGAGACAATAGGTCTATGGGTAATCACATCCAGGTATGCCTCAATAACATAAAACTATGTCTACAAAAATGTATCATATTTGAAGACCTATCAAGAAAATTTCCTGTGCGCTTGCATTAGGTACATTCATGATTCATACATGATACATGTAGGTTGCCTTTAAGTTTCGGCATGAATTTTCATCAACAATGCGCAAAGACATGAAACATTGGTTGTGTCACGACTGGCACCGCGCACCTGCACAACAAATTGCGTTCGTTCTTCCTCTGTGGGAAACGTTCCAGCCGCAGCATAATGTGAATGGATGTAACTGCTTTGCAGAAAACTATTAAAAAAAAACTATAAATAAGCTGAAAATCAATAGAGAACCAGTGTTAGTTTCATGCAACTGTTATGGGCAGAGCATGATAATGTCTTGCTTTGTTCTATGTCACGCCGAGTACCAGCTAAAATTCCAAGCATTTTTTGTTTCATATGAAGCATGAAATATCTTGTGTAATTTATAATAATATATTATTTTTCATAAGAAATAGATATCAATTGGAATTTGTATAAGCCAAAGGTTTCGTGCCAACAAATGCTTTGCACTTAAAATCTATAAATGGAATGACGCAATATTATAGGAAACTGTGACGAATGGAACCTATTTATGTCATAAAAGCTCAAGTATTTCATAGTACCAGATCTTTGCGAGGATAGGCCAAGGTCTTTCAAATGTATAAAGCTTTAAAGGTAGCCAATGGGCCTTTACGAAATTAGGCTTGAATCCAAATTTAGGATTTATTTTGCTATCGCCATTTTGTGTCTTAAATGAAATGAAGGGCTTGAGATACATGGCGAAGTTGGAGCCTTTCTGCGGGTTCGTCATGTGGCCCAATCCCTTCATTTCGAAATAAGTCCCAAGCCTAGCTTCAAGTCTGGGGCCAATTTCATAGAGCTGCTTAAGCACCAACATTTGCTTTAGCACTAACAATCTTGTAAAATAAAATCAGTCTGCCAGCCAAAACTCCTTGTGAGTGTTATGCTCAGCAAACAATGGCCGAATACAAGTCAAAAGCAGAACACATCACATGACAATTTGGTTGGTAACTGTTTGATCAATGAAGACTTTTCATGCTTAAGCAATTTGTGTGCTCTATGAAATTGGGCCCTGGTTTCGTGTTTAGCTGAGACATAACATGGCTGGTACGGTAATCCATGGTTTGGTAAAGCATGTTATACATGTTATTAACGGCCGGCGGTCTTCATAAACGACGTTTATAATTCACATTTCAACTATAGCAGCTGGGATTTCTGTTATCTTGCTTAACCATTCGGTGAATTGATCTGTTTAAAGATTTGCCGTCCGACTCCTCTGACATTTGTCGAAACAAAAATGAAATGATAAATTTATGATAATGCCGCGATCCACTAAAGTTACACGGCTTTCCAAATGGCGCTTGCAGTGAAATAAAAGAAGTCTGTCTCCAGGGGTCGATTTCGCCAAACTCATCGTAAGTTACTATTAATCGTAGGACGACTTATGCATCGCAATCCTACATAGACTTACTAGTATACGGTGACGGTTATCCTTCGTAACTCGAGTTACGATCGATCGTTGGGCTTCGTGAAATCAACCCCTGATGTGTAACACACTATGACATGATGTAGGATTTTGAGGTGACACCATGTATTAGACTTTTAAGACTGAGTGTATATAGCTCTCTGAGAAGAGATACACGGGCCTTTCTCAAAACTCGGCTCTGGCTCTGGCTCAGGCTCCGGGTTCGCCTCCATTTCATGACTCCATTTTGAAATAACGGGTATGAAAATGGAGACTTTTTGTTGCGGTTCGGAAGTAGATTATCTGGTTTGAAAAAGAAATCAGAGCTTCAGCTTAAGCTTTTGGTAAGAGCGCCGGTACGGTATTCAGGAGGTCGCCAGTTCGAATCCCGCTTCAATGACTAGAATGAAAAGGGTTATTCATCGCGGTGGATACAGATAAAGAAAAACAGTGATCAAAAGGCGATCACTATTATAAGTTGTGATGAATAATGTAAATTATCATTTAAAATATGCAAATTTATGCAAAATATATCAGAATCTGGAAAAAAGGGTGCATCTTAAAGTCCGTCGCGGCGAATCGCAGGTGCTGGTCGGAGTGAATCAAAATGTTGGTATCCCAAATACATCAATAATGAACATCCAATAACATCGAACAATATTGTTCATTTAAATAAAGGTATAACTTGAAGTGTTTATAACTTTGTACAAGTTAATAATGAGATTCTGAAATCCTGTGTTTTTCACTTTTTTATTATTTATTCTCAGAATTTATTTATTAAGTTATTTAATTCGTTCGTTCTTTAGGAGGGCCTGACGCGTTTCGGTCTGACGCGTCAGTCCCTCCTAACTCCAAGGAGTTTTATATATTTCAGGTCATTATTTTGGCTGATTAGCAGTTGCAGCAGTTAATTACTGGTATTGATCTTTCTTTCTGTATTTTATATATTTATTTTTGCTCTCAGAGCCATAAATAACGAAATTACTCGTGTAATAATTAGGATGGCGATGTCTGTCAACCCATATGCGACTTTGTTCATAAATATAGGGCCTACGTGTCTTTTTTGTTTAGATATAGACATGATTTTAAAATTAACATTACATGTAAATACATCATAACGTTTACCAAACAGAAACATTAAGCAAGCAAGGAAAAGAAGTGAGAAACTTCCAATCCAAGCATGAGTTTTGAGAGGGCTAATCATACCAACATGGCTACATTTTGTTGTGCATGTAGTCGTCTTGTCAAAATGCGTGGGCATTTGCCATAGAGTGAAGAGAGCGCCAATGGACTATCGAGCGTGTGTTATTCAAACAATACAGCCGCATCGTATGCTACATTCCCACGCGTTAGAGCCGTGTAAATGACTTGAAATGTTTAATTTTGTATGCGTTTTATTATTTGTTTCATTTCCCAGAGTGGTTCTCGTCATGCTTGTTGTTATATCACTAATCTGAAGTGGCTACTTAGCAACAACAATATTAAAGATAACAAGTAGGCCTATGTCAAGCGAATTATTTCCATATTATAATTCTTTTAATTCTATAAAAGAAAGAAATGTAGGACATTATTATTAAGCCTTTTATTAATATTTCAGCGACATTGGTATTATGCTGGTGAGTGTGTATAAAACGGGTCGATTTCACCAAACTCATCGTAACTTGCTATCAATCGTAGGACGTATGATGCATTGCAGACATACGTAAGGTACGATGGGTTATCATTTGTAACTCGAGTTACGATCGATCGTAGGGCTTCGTGAAATCAACCCCCGGTCAGTTATAATTTTGAAGACTATTAATGTAAATGTCAGATTTATACAAATTAATTGGTATATTATTGACATTGTTCAATTTGTAACTTTCATTGAGGATAGGGAGAGTTAAATGAATCATAGATAAATCGGACAATATTCACGCACGGTGCGATCATGTGGAAATAACTTGAATATAATTGCAAAAGGTGTAATAATTGGGTCTATATTTAGCATCAGTCTTCACAGATGAGTTATTCACGCGGTCTAGCGTAAATCGATCAGCCGTGTCTGCACCAATTAGCACAAATTTAATTATCATCGGAAGATGAATGTATCAAATAATCGATAGGCCTATATATGGCAGAAAGTAATCTTTCATTAATTGGAGGGAAATGATATAAATGATAAATTGATACTTTTTCATGACTAGACGATAACAGAACAATTATTAACAATTATTTTTCGTCAACAACCAAACATTTGACAATATTTAAATTGCATTGTAAACGGCCGTTTATGATTTGTCGCGATGTTTCTGTTCAAAGCTCAAAGCCTCGAAAATCCTACAAAAATTGTTTATTTAACATTTAAATCATCTTTTCTTCCTTGCTAAAAATTTGGCAAAAAGACAGAATACATTTCCTAAATCAATAACCAAATTATCTCTCTGCGAAGTTAACCAAATCATTACTCTGAAATATAGAAATATATTCATGCACATAAATAGTAATTTACTTGCTTTCCCTAATCTATAGAGCCTAGATGTTGATGGCAGTAAACCTCACAATTACCTCTGATTAAATGACCAGTATTCTTCAAGGAAAGGTGATACTCCGAGCATTATTATATAGCTAAAGCGTGTCCCACGCATAACCTATGGATGTTTGTTCCATCCACACGCAGACTGACGTGCATTGCTATGGGACAATGTAAACCTAGTGTTATTGTGCACCATTGGTATGACTTTACCATTCTATTTTTATAAGTGTGAGGAATATCTGCAGTCAGATTATTTTCTCATCCATTTTCAACATGTGCATATCTAATGTTACAAGGAGATGGAATGCTGTCTGATGTGATAATACAGGAATATATCAAGCTATGGATCGTGTTACATTGATGACGGATTGGCAGGCTAATGTGTCCGGGGGGGGGTCAGAGGGGGTCTGTCATTAACAAATTACAAATAACAAACAAACAAACAATCACCTCCCAACAAAAAAAAAAAAAACACAATGTTTTTCTTTAATATATTCATTAATTATTCTTTTAATTGCTCAGTCATTTTCATATTTTTATCGCAGCATTTAGTATCAGTCATATTGACTATAGTAGAATTCGACATGGCGCCACCTCCGGAAGAGCAATTTGCATAGGTCAGAGGTCAGCATATACATCAATGTGCCAATCTGAGGCTGCATCCGAATCTGTTGTCTAGGGCTAGGTCTAGGTCTTCGCTCCATTGGAAATATGTGGAGACACCAAGACAATAGACCTAGCCGCAGCTCTGGCTGCATCCGAATCTGTTGTCTAGGGCTAGGTCTAGGTCTTTGCTCCATTGGAAATACGTGGAGACACCAAGACAATAGACCTAGCCGTAGCTCTGGCTGCATCCGAATATGTTGTCTAGAGCAAGTTCTAGGTCTTCGCTCCATTGGAATTACGCGGAGACATCTAGACGATAGACCTAGCCGTAGCTCTGGCTGCATCCGAATATGTTGTCTAGAGCAAGTTCTAGGTCTTCGCTCCATTGGAATTACGCGGAGACATCTAGACGATAGACCTAGCCGTAGCTGAGTCTTGAGGTGAATTATAGCTACAAACTGTTTTGCATCAAACAGCAATTTTGCGCACACTTAAGGCATGTGTATTCAGATCTACCTGGACTGTAAAATTGTTTCAGTAAATATTTTACTCTTTAACATAATCTAACCCCATTGAGCATTTGAGAAAGATCCTGCTAGGATCGAAACGCGTCAAGCTTTCCATTTGATACATTTCAGGTCATTTTGGCTAATGAACAGTTTGCAGCAGTTTGTTTCTTTAAAATCAAGGAAGTTCGTTATGATCGAAATGTTTAAAGTGATGGAAGTTTCTAGCAGTAATAGCCCGACTCATTTCAATGCGCGTTCAAGACCTTTTTTAAAAACACTAATTTACTTTTAAGTTGAGCATGAATCGAGAATTGAGATTGTACTACAGGAGGAAAATCATCTCCAAGTGACAAGTAAAACAATATTCCATAAAATGTTAGATGTAATTCAAAATCTGTTTTAAATAAATTGAAATGAAAAAGTCACAAATGAATTGAGGATTTTAAAATCAATTGCAGCGCATTAGTATATGTGTCTTAATGATAATTAATCGTTCTTTTACCGTTATGTATAACATGTCACACTGGCGTTCACGACCTTCCTGATGTGACGTGAAATTTCATTTTCAAAAATCATCACACCCTGTCAAATTATTACTTTATTATTTCAATCATCAAATAACCACAAGGGAAACTGACTGAATTTAAATTCATTGAAAAGTGAACAAAGAGAAATTGACTGGAGCGGGATTCGAACCGGCGACCGTCCTGAATACCGCACAGGCGCTCTACCAACTGAGCTACCCAGTCCTACGTTGGTGGTGACCCCAATAGTCAATTACCCTTGCTCGAACAAGTCAATTATCATTGTCAATTATTCTCAATAGTAAATTATCCTTGTTCGAACAAGGATAATTTACTATTGGGGTCACACCAACGTAGGGCTAGATAGCTCAGTTGGTAGAGCGCCTGTGCGGTATTCAGGAGGTCGCCGGTTTGACTCCCGCTCCAGTCAATTTCTCTTTGTTCACTTTATTATTTCTTTAGACTATAAGTCTGTTAGCTGAACCTTCGAGGATTCATGTCATAGGGCGATCAAAACTATTCCATTAATATTTACCATTCTGAAAAACAACTTGTGTGGTCTAGAATATCAGCTGATAGGAAAACAACCTATTGTTATTGGTAAGGCAGGGGTAATGTATGGGTACTGACCGCGTTTCACATTATGTCGAGTTGAATCGTCTATGAAAGTAACCCATTGCATGAGTATCATGATAAAATGATAAGCGATTCACTCCACAGTATAGGTGGGCTAAGTTTTCATTCTCAAATTTCCGTCTATTTTGAGCGCCGCGACTGCGTCCTCTATGAGCTTTAGTACCTTTGAATAAAAATGTAATAATAATAGTTTTCAAAACACAACAAAAGATGGAAGTGTTTTTGAATGTGGAGGTGTAGTATTATGTGACACACATGTCTACCTATACACCAGGGAATAAGACTGCTTCATCCTGTGTATAAGGATCATGAATCATCTGTATTCTCTACAGCTTCTATATACTGGTATGATCATGTTACCAGTTGAACAAAATGCAAAGAACATTTTGAAGATTTAGTTTAAATTGTGGGAAAGTGACTCTTGTAGTTTGATCTTTTTATTAACGTGCTTTATGTAGTAATTGGGAGTGCCTGACGTTTCGATCCCAGCAGGATCTTTCACAAAGGTTAAGCCTTTAAAAGATCCGCTAGGATCGAAACATCATGCCCTCCCAATTCCAAGCTTTGTATAAAAATTATTATCATTTCAGTTCAATATTTTAGTTGATGAGCAGTTTGCAGCAGTTAATTAATTAATTAATTTATTACTTGCAGTTAATTACTTGTAATACGAAGGCTAGGCCTACGTGGGCAATGAGCACGCGTTCCTCTCCAATGTCACACTGCGCGTTCCAGTCGCGCGCTCCATACGCGCGCGTAGTCTTGTCGACCAATAGTCGCACTTTAGTGAACGCGTGTCTGACATAAGTCACGACTGTGATTGGTCAGAAACAAATAGGGCGGGGCTAATGGATCTAATGATAAAACTACTGAGGATGAGTAAAGATACTTTGTGTAAGAATGACAGATGCTTGATGTTCTTTTCCCTAAACTCTCACGGACAGTTGCACCTAATGCAAACAATTTTGTTTGCAAATTGATTTTCCGAGAATTTCTGCAGAATAGATCATCTACCAGGTTGACTTATGCGATTGAAGCTCAAGTGCGTTTATTTCTCCGTAGACTGCAAACGTATTTTCGGGGAATCTTAGTCAAAATCAATCAGTTGTTATACATGTACATTGTGAATAGGAAGCAGGATGACGCCAGAAATGCCATCATTATTTTCCCTGTCATGTCTGATGACTAGGCCTATATAGAATAACGCTATCAATGCATTATTTCAGCAGAAACAGGAATTTTTAAGATTTTATAAACGATCAGAAAGAAAATGGTTTATTGTCGCTTTAAATACTTAATGCAATACAAATGCTTCACACGTCTTGTATAATTCGTCAGTTTCTTCCATATTTTGACTATAGTTTGGAACTTTTACTATTGCGAGTTATTTTTGGAGGCTGCACATCCCCATGTCCGTCATGCTGTTTGTTTGTATGTTCATTCCATCCTGACTGCAAGCTTGGTGGCGGTATGGTCAGGTTTTCAATTTTTTTGTCCATGACAATTTGAATATAACCGTCTTGTGTATAACTCAACGATTATGCATTGTATCTGCAACCTCAGCCCCATCCTGTGCACCTGCTGGTATGACGTCAATAGGCCTACACACACTAGTCTAATGTCAATCTATTGTACACCAGTTAAAACGCTATGCATTTTATACAAACAGTCTGCTAAATGTTTGCTTGTGATATACTTGTCATTAAAACGGAACTAATTAATATTTTACTACTTTTCCCCCTCACCATTATATCTGCTGGTCCGCTAAGAATAGGTTAATAATTTATTTTCTAGATTTTTCTATTAATTGAGATATTAACTGTAGTGAATATTACCGATAATGGGTACTTCGGTACTTATGGAGACATTCCCATAGGGACGTGCACACGACTTTACTTACCTTTTTCTAAGCATCCCCCAAACCAATGAACTTTAAATTGACATATGTTCATATTGAGAGCATTCTTTGTCTTCTATCAAAATATGTCTTTAAGATGTAGAATTTGTTTGGGGAGACAACATTTCCCACAGCATTCCCTATTTACCGGTGCTACCCAAAATTGTAACTTTAAGACGCTACCGGTAACCTGTCTGAGGCTGTCTCCCTATTTTGCAATTTAGAAAAATAATAGTTTTGAAAGATTCTGATTAGAAATATAACCATGCATGATTTGATGTTTTTAAAATGTATGATTACCTTTAGTAAGGAAGCTTCTTGCCAAGTAAAAGAGTAAAGGTGCCTTCCCATAATATGCGCGTTTTGGTTCATCCACTGCGTATACGTTGCGTGTGCGTAGCCTTCCCGGACCCCAAAAGCTCCCGACTATTGTCTGTCCAATATAGGGTCCGGTATCGGCTAAATTCACTGGAGGGTCACGTGACCAAAAAAGTCAACTTTTGACTTTTTACGGAAAAATCCGAAACATTACGAACTCGTTTTCGTCCAACTTCGGATAGTTACGTTGACTGTCGGCTATTTCCGTCGCAAAAACATAGTTCATTGTGCGTCTTTTTGATTGGGCAATTTTACATAGATTTAGAACTTAAATATCTGCAATTTTATTGCGACACGCAGCGGATGAAAAAAACGCGTATATGGAAAGGCGCCTTTAAGCACATGGCTTGCTATACATCTTGGTATAACCGGGTTTTATAAGCTAAGTATATATCTCCCAATGTAGCATTGTAGTAACTAGTATACATACTATACATACATTGGTATAATTTGTAATCAACATTATAAAGCAATTTCATAAATGTTCTTAGCATAAGTCTGATCACTCCATTGCATTGGTAATGGTATAATTATTATGGATATTTTCCACGAGCGTAGGTGGGTTCCGTTGTGCTCTTAGGAAGAGTATCTATACAAAGGGTAAGATCGATGACTAGGTATTAACCTTCAGGCCATACTGCACCTGAAGCACCATGTAAATGGTACCAAAGTGACATCATATTCCTAGTAGATTATTCATCATTCGCGCTGGTCACCTGTCTTATAGTTCTCCTGCAAATAATGTTGACCATCCAGTTCCAAACACGGGACGCCATTTTTGTATTATTTTCATATCAATGAAAAATGCATGTCGCTGCCCCAGTATTTCCGTGTATACTTTAAATTATTCATAAATAGATTTTTTCCCCTCCAATTTGCCCACACTAGAGTCTGACACGTTGCAATTTGATTCACATTGGGAAAAGAGAATTACAGCCGGAGAAAGTTCACTGTGATGATTAAAATATATTTAAATTACCAAAGGAAATTGACTGAAGTGAGAAACCAAACTATGACCATGGACTGGTGTAGAGGTCGCCGGTCTGAATCCAACTTCAGTTTTGTTTTGTTTGTTTGCTTACTTTTGTTTATTTATTGATTTATCTATTTGGTTCTAATTTGAATGGCTTAAATGCAGGAGCGGATCCAGGATTTTCCAGGGGGGGGGGGGGGGGCTGTTGAAAATAAAATCCACCAATTCAATATCGACGGATGCATTTCTGGGTGATCAAAGCTAGCAGTTTGCGGCGGGCCTGATATGAACTGGGGCCAATTTCATAAAACTGTTAAGCACAAAAAGTTGCTTAGCACAAAAATGTCTCGCCCAAAAAAACAAACCAGACATTTAAAATTCCATTTGATATTCATGGTCAGCGAACAACAGCCAAAGAACAATCACAAGTGATACACAACACGTGGAAATTTGGTTGTTAACCCTGTTTTTATTAAGACAGAAATGTAATGCTTAGCAAATTCTTGTGCTTAACAGTTTTATGAAATTGGCCCCTGGACAATTAATTTTGTCTCCCCTCTCTTTTTTCCTTCTCTTTTTGAGTTTCCCTCCCTCTTTATCATGTTGGTTTTTTATTTGGTGGGGGGGGGGGGGGGCTGAAAGAAGAGGGGATGTACGCCCGCCTCCTCCCCTGGATCCAACCCTGAAATGAATAAATATGTTTATGTATTAAAGATCATGGTCACTTGCAACAGAAGTACCTACATTTTTATTCATCGTCTTGGTGATGTTGTATTTTTTTGTTGAATTAATTCCGCTTACTATTTTCTTTTTCTCCCCAGCTGTTCGCGTTTGTGTCACTTCTGTTTGTTGTACTTTCTATCACAACATTCTGTCTGGAAACTATGGAGAACTTTCACTATAACAGCACCAGTACCAGCGGATCAGCGGCAGACATACTAGAAGCAGGAATGTCACTCTTTATCATAGAGGGCGTCTGTGTGACCTTCTTCACAGTAGAACTTCTTGTACGATTCACTTTCTGTCCTAATAAACTTCGGTTCTTTATCACTGTGGAAAATGTCATTGATATCATAGCGGTCATACCTTTCTACGTGGATCTGGGGAGGGTTATCAGCAACACGGGATCTGTTCCCATACTGGGTGACTTCTTAAGTTTCTTGCGTATCGTCAGAATCTTCCGCATCTTCAAACTTGCAAGGCATCTTAGTGGGTTGAAAATCCTAGTACACACGGTGCGTGCGAGTGCCAAGGAACTACTTCTGATGATCGTGTTTATAACCCTGGTAACACTCGTCTCAGCAAGCTTGATCTATTACGCTGAGAAATGGACCATTGCAGAGGGTGATGAGAACAAGTTCACCGATATTCCAGTTGGATTCTGGTGGGTGGTTGTCACCATTACCACGGTCGGGTATGGAGATGTGGTACCACACTCATGGCTGGGTAGGATTATTGGTGCATGTACGGCCATTATTGGCGTCCTAACTCTCGCTCTACCAATTCCTGTCATCGTCAACAACTTCTCGCTGTATTACACGCATGCGCAAGCCAGTCAGAAGTTACCTAAGAAGAGGAAGAGAGCCCTGGTTGGTGCTGCAGACGTCTTGAAGACACAAGGCAATCATATGACGTCATCTAGTATAAGTGGTTATTCGACGCAGTCTACCAATGAATATGACACCAATAGCCTTCGAAGTGAAGATAGTTGCCTACGTACAGGTAAGAAACTTAGTCCAGAAAATACTAATGTATTTTATTGTATAGTTAATCAAACTATAATAAACGGCTGCATATTATTTTTATGCAAATAAGTCTTGGTCTTCACAGAGGTGCCATTAAGGATAACAATAACCTGAAATATATAAGTCATTGAAAATTTAACCAAAAAAAATTGACTGGAGTGGGATTCGAACCGGCGACCTCCTGAATACCGTACCGGCGTTCTACCAACTGAACCATCCAGCCCTAAGTTGGTGGTGACCCCAATAGTCAATTATCTTTGTTCGTTTGGCAGTCAGAAGCCATGAAACCACGCACACACCGCCATACCCCAAGGATCATTTCACCGAAAGGCGCAGGAATGCTGCAACTGAAATATATAAGAATTAATTTGGGTTATCTGGTAGGTCCTTAAGGTCCTAGCAGGATTTGTCTCAAAGGCCAACAAGATTTGTACTCTTTTTGCACAATAATTTACCAAAATTTATCTTAAAGTGATCCTGTGCATGTATTATTGTAACGGGAAATTGAATTGATTTTAATGGAATGTTGTTTCACATAATCTGAGCATTATTCGTGAGTTTATCTTGTGACTGGCGAATGCCCTTTCCAGAACGACCTGTGGTAAAATGAGCAAAGACAACCCACGGAGTACCAATCGAAAACCTACAATTAAATAAAATCACGCAACCTGAAAAGACTCAAGCAAATAAACAAAACAAATCAACAAACACAGCAAAAAAACATCAATACTTCAGAGATCAAACGATAATAGTATATCTATGGTGTTAGTTAGGAATCATATACTTGAACAGCTGTCCTTTGGGTCGTCAACTTTATAGTATCAGTTTTTGAGACGTTTGGTTGTTACTGTAATAGCATCGATTGACCACACTAGGGGGTCTAGTGCTCAGTCAGAGGGATGACTCGTAGAGGAGGTTGTCATGGTAACAGGGTGGCAGGAAAGATCACCATAAAGCTTATATATATAAGATAGATGGTTTGGTTAGAGTCAATCTCACTGACATGGCACGAGTGACTAGGTAATCATTTTTATCGGATGTTTGTGCGTAATTGGCGACGACTGTTGCAAGTCTAACATCACCCAGCATGCCATCATTATGGGATGGACGTTCGCTCTGTAATTGAAATCAAAACGTTTAATAAATTGTACTAATTTTGCACAGAACTGACTGAAAGAAAGCAGTTCTGAAACGTTTGGCAAAAGTTGAACAATTACGTGATGAATTGCACTTTGTTGTCTCGTTTAAAACGTGGTACAAAATAATGTTGTCGTAATGAGTTCCCGCATGAGGTCCATTCGTGTATACATGTAGTTGCTTTATACTTTTTTGTGTCTGGCCAATGCACACCACTTGGGTATAAACTGGCCCAGTAAACTCAGTCGTTATTGCAAATATTTCAGGTTTTTTTACTGACTTGCCAAGTTCCAGAGGGCCTTAGACCGTGTCATGTGCTCCGCCCTTAGGCTTGACCTCGGTCATGTCAAAGCTATAGACAGGTCCCTGGTTTCCTTTTAACAGGGCTATATTTTAAAAATCATTCTTTCATTATTTTATTAGATCATTGTTATTTTTTACAAGTACTTCTGGTTAAATTGTTGTTATCATATCCTCTTAAAGGTAATATCATACTTTGGTTTTTATAAAAAAAAATACAGATTCATGGGCAAAGATATCAAGGAAGATATAGTATCAGTCATCTGTGAAAATGTCAGTCCCATACGGTGCCCACGTTTTGTGAAAACAGTGAAAAACGGCCACATTATTTCTTAAGTCTTTTCTCTTTTATTTTTGATCTTTAAAGGTAGGTAAATCTGTGAAGATTTCTGTTTCGGTATGCTACCAAAGTATGATAGTACCTTTACTTTAAAGGACAGAGGAGGCCGCTTTTGTTGGGTCTACTGTGACTGCATTTATAACTTATGACGGTAGATGGATAAAAAATAAACACAATCACAAGCAGGTGGAAAGAAATTATAGAAATCTGACTTTAAATTCCCCCAGACCTCATGAAACAGCTACCAGCGTTTCTTGAAGGACGCCAGTATTCGCTCAATTGGTTCCGGGGTTCGTTGGCATGATCGGGAGCCCAGGAGAAAAACCTCTGGGCGGAAACTGAAACATCTGCCCGTTGCCTCCACCGTGGCGACGCGGTCCAAACAAGGTCCTCGTTCCATCGTTCCATCCTGTGCATATAGATATTGCCACTGTCCTTCCCAGAAATTAAACAAAAATGGAATGGATTGAGCTATTACAAACCATAAACCACGAGAGAAGGGAACTAACAGCTTTCACAAAGGGAGTTTGGCAAATACGCCATGTTGACCGAGTTTTTGTCTCCTGTATGAACATTTTGTATTTGACATTTAAATTTGTACTTGTCACATAAAGTCAATAGACAATATTAAACGAGATATGTTTAACAGAACAGCAGACCTTTGTTTAACTAAGACCAGTAGGGTTTTAACTTATTAGGTTATGACTAACATGGAAATTAGAATGTCTTGGTATCTTAAAAAAAAAAAAACATTCCGAGACAAAAGTGACAGCATTTATGGTCAACATTTCCTTTCAAATGTCTTTAACTTTGCTTTTTATGAACACCGTGACATTTGCAGCCCAGGCGAAAAGCATATGGCACTTTTGATAGCTCCTTGTACTGATAAATCCTCAGTTAATAATCCTCAACCACATTTTTGTTGATGTAAGGTCTAATTGATATCGATCGTTTATATTCATAAATGAAAGTAAATGGCTGAATAAGGCTGCACGGACCTATACCAGCCAATCACCGTGTTTGTGGCGCGTGTGGTTCGTGTGTGCTGGGCGGGG
Organism: Astropecten irregularis; assembly: GCA_963971285.1. Classification (NCBI taxonomy): domain Eukaryota; kingdom Metazoa; phylum Echinodermata; class Asteroidea; order Paxillosida; family Astropectinidae; genus Astropecten; species Astropecten irregularis. The sequence continues at coordinate 1,274,167 of OZ020251.1, read as the reverse complement.
GATACACGCTTCGGCACGGTCGAATCTGATAGTCAATTTACGGTCTTCTCGTAGTTTTTTTAAACAGCTGGTAGCTGTGTTTGCTGGGGGAACCCACGTACCGCAGTAACCAAGGGGAGCTGAGAAAACATGACGTTATCTTGTTGTCATGTTTTTCCTTGGTAAGCTGTCAGTAATGTATCGACTGGTGTGGGGTCTTTTTAAAAATGATTCTCCCACGGAAAGGGATTTCATTGATACTGGTTCATAAATTCAGTCGCAATGTGAGGAGGGTTGCTATTTGGGATAAGTGATTGTAACTCCTGATGGCACAGTTCCAAATGTACTTCACATTCTCGATTCTGCTAAACACACACATTTATTGTAATCAACATAATTTCATACCCCGATTCAGATAAAATATGACATGAGACCACATAAATGATCGAAAGTCAAATACATCTTTAAGATTGGGAATAATTATCACTGCCAAGTGACAGGCCTAACGAGCTTGCATAAACATTGGTCTGTACTTCAAGATAATTATCCCATTGTGTTGATTTTAATCATTATTGAAGCTAAGTCTCTTTGATATTTGGAGGATGCCATTATCTTTGGATATTTCAATAGATCCACATCCGGGAGATTGTTCTACCAGATCCAATCCCAGTTCAGTGATTGGTTAAGACTAATTGCCGAATCAGTGACGTATAGATCAATGTTAATCTAAATAAACATTACAGGAGATAAATTCATACAATTATTGTATGCAGACACTTCAGAGTAGTTACTCCTTTTCCTTAACTGTTCCCTCTTTCACTCGAAAGATAATAATTTCCATGCATGCGATATTTTGTATCGTATAATTTCCTAAAGTTAAATGGCCGGAATTGTTTGCCACATTCATAAGAATGTCCTAAGTATCAAACTTGTATGATTGACTTCGGAATGCCGCTTTTACTTTTCATATTTGATCTAAAACATTAACAACACTTTACGGAGAATTTCATATGTTGGACTGAAAATATTCATTTGAATTTATGCTTTACTTGGGCTTAAAGCTTAGGTTGATTTTCTTTTAAAGCCCAACTAAAATGATATCCACTTAATTTACCAATTTTGGTTTTTTAGACAGATTATAGTATCCCTTTCCCAAATTTAATAGTACAATTACTTGTAATTTTGATTTTGTGTTGTAAAAAAAACATCAAAGTGGGCGTTTTGGCGAACCCCAATTTACCGATTTCAGAAAACCTAATTACTTATTCATCGTATGCATTGACCCCTGTGACGTCATTTCGGGACGAATTGCAAACAATCCCCGTGAGTGTGTGGCCGTGTACGTGTGTGTACATGTACGTGTACGTTGCATGGATCATGCCGTGTATTTGCAAGTTTCAAAATGCTTTCCTTCTTAGACCTTCTTAAGCAAACATCAATTGATTTTGGTCCTCTATATTACTACTAGTCACCTTATAATTTTCTTGAAAATCTGGGAATAGATGTTAGAGAGTGAGTGAGTGGAAATACTTCGTTCAGTTGTTGAAACGTGCATGATTGTTTGAGCTGAGAAACATGATCATCCCAACGGGACGGGCGTACGTATTTCATATTTCCACGGGACAAGAAAAATCGTATGTACATAAAATTATAAACTAAATTTGTATAGACCAAGATTCCAGGCCAAATTTGTCAAGGAAACTTTCTTTAGGCCTAAGGAATGACAACTTAAACATACTGCAGAAAAAAATGGATTCAATAAAAGATCCATACCGTGCAGGAATCAAAATAGTACGCGGTCGCTCGGTCGCGTGAAAGCAGCATGCAGCGGGCGAGTGAAATTCTCTCGGCTCTCGGTAGCCCGGCAGGCCAGTTAAAAACTGGGATAAATGTTCATTTTCCCGGCGAAAAGAAATACTGAATCAAACTCAAAATATGTGTCCATCCATGGAGGTAGGTCATGGTCCAAAAGCACCGAACACGAATGCGAATGGAGGCAAGAAACTCACCGGTACGACGGCAACGAACGCAGCCATTTTTGTTGTCGTGTTTCCGGACATACTGCACAGCGCACACAGCAGCACGAGGGTTCACCGTGCACGATGTACGGAGCTGGGCCGTGTGACAGGCTCGCCAGGCCCGGTACATGCATGCCACGCTCACGGTGGTTGTGCGATCATAGTGGGCAACGGCTGCCGGACGATGGTTACGTTAGCATGCACCGCTGTTCGTTAAATCGTGGAGGTGGTTGGAAGACATTGCGATCGGATGAATCGTGGATCATGAACAAAATATCAGTGATGATGTTGGGGTTTATATTATCCATGGATTCTGTTAAGTTTCCGATCTTTCCGAAGGCTTGTTTGACAATACAAGCTGATCGAGGGACATCGCGGTAGCCATGTAATCTTTCTAATTCTTTGAGATGAGAGAGACATGGCACAGCAGGCACGTACATGGCAACCCGCGTGTCGCCTCGCTGAGATTTTGCCTAGGTTTTTTGCTTGGGTAGCTCTATAGTTTATTGGAAAATTGCATAGAGTGTTATGATTTTTACACACATATAAAAAAAAACATACAGAAGAAGACATAACTGTAAGTTCAAGAACAAACAATAAGAAATCAAAAGCAATTCGGACCGATATTGACTGTGTGTACGTGTGGCGAGGCAGCGTGGCTAGTCTGGTACCGGTTCAAATGTCAAGTGGTTGTACGCGTACTTGCATACGGATGCCAGACGCATACTGTTATGTGGCATGCAACTCGTGTCCCGAAATGACGTCATTGTGTTTACAAACACGCTATAATTTGACCTCGCGCTTTTCGGATTTCGGGCAAAGTGGGGGAGAAATAAAACTACTCTAAATAGTGTATTCAGTGTAATACTTGACAAATGTTAATTTCTGTGTATTGTTAAGTCCATAAACTACCAGGAAACACAAAAATTAAAAATACCATCCCGAGCTTTTTAGTTGGGCTTTAAATTATTCGTGCACAATCAAATCATACACATACATGTTGTTCAGTTCATTTCGGCTTGTTTGCCATGAATTATCGATGAACCTGCTGGGTCGATAGATGGCGCTGTTTATATCATGTACCAAAATAATGCGAAGCAGGGCTAAGATTAGATTTTCTCTAAAAAACTCAAAGAATATTTCCCTCTGTGAATATTGAATACCCACAACACAGAGGATGAAGCTAAAAGGCGGTAAATTCTCGCAATTAACTCATCATCGATTCTCTGAGTTTAAATTAATTACCCTCATTCTTCAGATGATGATGCCTTTCCATGAGGTGCGTTCGTTTAGCCTCCACGGGGTAGCCCTGCCCTGGGGATGGTCGCGTATACTGCACAAAGCAAGCGAGAGGATGGCGGGCGAGGTTGACTGGTGTCGACTTGTGTAAGCTAAACGAACGCATCCTTGAATGACCATGGCCCTTTCCCAAACCTCTGCTCCAGCTCAGGCTCCGGCTCCATTTCGTTAATCCATTCTAAAATAACTGGTATCAAAATAGAGGCTTTTGCCTGCGGTTTGGAAGTAGATTCTCTGGTTTGAAAAAGAAAACAGAGCTTCAGCTTCAATGAAAAACCACAACCTATAAACATTATTTTCGGTATATTGATGGCAGAGCTGGAGCCGGAGCCGGAGCCGGAGCCGCAGCCAAGGTTTGGAAAAGAGCCCATTTTACATTACGCCAACCATTGCATTGATTTGTCTTCTACCTCAGTATCTGGCGTTGTGACAGCCAATGGCAGTGTGAGAATGGCTACATCAGCAATTGGTGAGAAGACACAGATATCCGTGTACTTCACCGATGAAGTGACTGAGAGTCCTACTAGAGCTAGATCACCTGCATCTCCTCACAGGACGTCAGGAGGATTGTCTCCTTCACAGCAACGACGGATTGGTAAACGAGCAAGCCTTATGCCGTCTGGTCATGCAGGGGTTGGGAGGAGGGAGAGCTTTGCACCTAATGGTGCTGTGCCTCGGCAAAATGGTGAGTCTTCTGATCTCGTGTAGATTAGAGTAGAGGAAATGCATTTGTTATGCATCATGGTACCTTCTATGCCATGCCCATCCAATTGCCCCATTTCCACGCCCATCCCCACGCCCATCTCAGATTCACCGCTCCTGACCACACCCATATCTAATCTCATCTGGCAACCACGCCCATCCATCCTCATTCCCATGCCTATATGTCCAGTGCTCATGACCACACCCATATCCAAGCCCATGGCCCATCAACATACCTGTTTCATCTCCTCATGACCACGCCCATTATGCCCCTGGCCACACCCATAACCTATTCACCCCTGTCCCTCCCATCTCCCCATGATCACACCAACGCCCATTCATCTTAAAATCCCTCATGCTCGTGACCACACCCAAATCCACGCCCTTCCATCCCCCATGGCCACACCCTGCGTATCTCAGGCCACACTCCCCTCGCCATCATATTTTTTTCAGACATGTATTAAATCTTGTTATATCATGTTGAATCTTGTTTAACAGGTCGTAGCCGTTCCTTAGCAACAGGCCCTCTACGGCCACCTCCCAGACGGAGGTCTCTTCTACCTTCCATGACTGAGGTAGATGTGTGACGTCCATCTTGGTAGATTCAATCAGACAGCAATATTGGGGTTGTAATATATTGCCGGTTTTAAAATAATCAATCATTCATTTACACCAATCAGTGAAATTGATGCACCATAAACGACAAACACACTTTATTCGTTTTTTGATTTTGATTTTCTTTTCGGAAAAATGCATCAGTCTTTTTATGGAAATTATCATTATTGATTCTTTTCTTTGAATATAGTGTCACGTGTTTAAGTCATATTGAAATTGGCATTTTTTTGCATTCAATTGCATTATCATGTTTGAGAAGAAAGCTTATTATATCCAGATAAATCATACATTAATTCCTCACTGTGTTCACACATTTTATCCCATTCTCAATCTTTGTAACTTATGACGATGGTAAAGTCTCGTGTGTTAGTTATTGTTAGTTTAGTATAAATGTTAGACAAACACAGACAGCTTGTACAGTTCACTTGGGTGTCTTTTTTAAAAATTTAAAAATATTAATTAAACATTTTACTTATTTTTCTATGTAATAATGTACAGCACTGAATTATGAAAAGTTTCACGTACACATCCATAATATATTACTGACCCAGTAATGTTAACTATGAATGGACGAGGAGAAAAGCCTAGTTCCGGTAGCGACACCAAAGTGCTATGACACTTTTTCAAACCTCTGCTCCGGCTCAGGATCCAGCTCCATTTCGTGAATCCAAAATAACGAGTATCAAAATAGAGGCTATTGGCTGCGGTTTGGAAGTAGACTCTCTACTTTGAACAAGAAAACAGAGATTCGGCTTAAAGGAAGAGCCACAACCTATATTTTCAGCATATGGATGACAGAGACGAAGCCGAAGCCGGAGCTGAGGTTTGGAAAAGGGCCCTATAGTCTCTTAAGGTTAATAGGGCGATTCCAAATTAGTGCGCCAACAAGAGTTTACAAAGCGTTAGGCCCTTTTCCAAATCTCGGCTCCGGCTCAGGCTCCGGCTCCAGCGCTGTCATCCATATGCTGAAAATATAGCTTGTGGCTTTTTATTGAAGCTGAATCTCTGTTTTCTGGTTCAAACCAGAGTATCTACTTCCACACCATAGCCAAAAGTCTCTATTTTGCTACCCGTTATTTTAGAATGGGTTCACGAAATTAAGCCGGAGCCGGAGCCGAGGTTTGGAAAAGGGCCTTGGCAAATCACAATGCACGAAATTTGTTGACCCAGTGCGCATCCGCAAAGGGTCGACAAATTAAAAATTCCGCGCATTGTGATTGGCCAACGCGTTGCAAACTCTTGGTGGCGCACTATTTGGAATCGCCTATCTTGAGACAAGTCGGGGTGGGTGTAGTATAAGTGGACGGAATTTTGTCTATGACACTTAACGACTTTTTACTTATAATGTTATCTATAATGTTATTCCATGTGCAAACAATTAAAAATTTTAGTAATACAGTCATGTAGAACTAGTAGTGACTCGCCCGTGTTCTTCATAATGCACTGGTACTGAGTAACAAATAGAAAAACACATAGAAAAATCCTGTACAAATACAAGTGTGAGTGTAGCCATAAAATGTTTATGAATTCACCAAATGGCCTCAAATCTTTCGAGATATTTCCAAAGATGAAAGTAAATTCACACAAGTATTCATTCACATTTTTTAAAATTCCATGACTGTCTTAAAGTAGACTTTTAGTGACAGTAAGAACTGATATCCTCTGCATTCATGACATACATTGTGCGTTTTTATTGGCATTTATTTATATGGAATCATTATTGACAATTTTCTCAATGTATAGCTGCGCCATTCATCTGTGTTGTAGGACTATTTTACCTATTCCGCGTAGCAATATTGTGCATTAATTACAGTGAGTCGGTCTTGAAGGGCGCGGCAGTTCAAATTCAGTAGCTTGCATTGCGAGGACGCTCAACTCTATATGTAATACACTCTGTGGTCTCTGCGAGGATTGCAAGGCATTTGATGTCTACATTGTTCCACCACGTTCAGGTGAGAGCATTATTCTCTTGAAAACGTTCAGGAATTTCGGATTATAATGCAGTTTCTCCTTAATCATTATACACAACGGATAGCATATAGCAAATTCATTGTTCACATCGTACAATAATCTGGCATACACGGGTTTACACCATGGCGGCCATCTTAGATTTTGATCGCAACTTCAAAACGAGGCACTATCACGCATGCGCTTTTTTCGAAGTGTAAACCCGTGTATTGCTAAACACTGCTACACTATTGTATAGTCTGGTTCCTTGCTCAGAGATTCCCTGACGACTCTTGTTACAAAACTGCCACAGAGAATAGTCGGAGTTTTTCTTGGTCTGGGAACCAGACTAATTATCGTTTTATTCCAAGCGTTAGTAATCATAACAAAAAAAACACCTTCATGATTGATTAATTATTTCATATCATTACAAAATATTCAAATGATTTTAAGATTACAAAAGAAATTCGGTGTATGTTTTGAGCACGAATAATAGTTGGGAATCAATAATTATTACATGTTTAATTTAAACAGATATGCATTTTTAATTATTAACTATGTCACATTTAAAGCGTTCAATAGTGAATGGAATGAGACGCGCTAAGTATTCCAATTTGAAATCACGTTGTTTATTTATCATATTGCCATGGTGATAGCTTATGACGTGCCTTGACATCCAAATAATGTGTAGTTCAACACTTTTGCCTATCAATAAATGTGCTATTTGCACTGGAAAATATGTATGACGTCGATTCAGTGATATTCTTATGTAACTTGTTATGTAATTGATAAAGAGTCTCGCAAGGATATAGGCCTATTCCAATGTAGTTAATTGGTTTATTTTCTGATGTCACACAACCAAGGATTATGTCCCATGACAACGAGTGGAGGAAAATGTTTGAAAACGTTGGCAAATCTTTTATTTTACAGAGTACATAAATCTTAATAGAAATGCAAACTTTTGTTAAGTGTATATGATATTATCCGGGTTATATGCCAGGACATAAGAATTTAAGCATCAGTATACTGATGCTTAAATTCTTATGTCCTGGGTTCGATTTCACGAAGATTGATCTTAAGTCTGAGATCAATCCTAATTGCTAAGCAAGGTGTGATGTCACAATACAAATCACTATGGTGATCCTGAAAACTCATCTTAAGATTAATCTTAGTGTTTGGTGAAATCCAGCCCTGGTATATAACCCGAATGTACATGCGAAACCACATTACTCCGCTTATGGGATTTTGTGTACACAATTTAGCACAACTTTGCCCCACAATGCACTGCTTACGTACGTAGGTAGTAAGTGGGCTCACAACACATCCTCATACTCCAGTGTTTGAGATTAGACGCCAATGCTGCTTATCAGAAACCCAGCAAAAGATGTCTGTTTATTATCACCAGTGGATACACTAATGCTGACGGGATTTTGGGTAGGCCTACGCCAAAACGGATATCCGGTAGGCACAGGCCGATGTCTATCTCTTGTATCAACAGCTTCAAGCCAAACTCGGTCTCCCGTCTCCAGCATAACAACAACCGAATTGCTTACGTCGGTGCCTCTAATTCCGATGCCATTATAAACCGTAGCAATAAACTCATCGTTCTTTTTCAGCTTGGCGAAAACCGGATACCGTTTGCCCGAATCAGATATTATCACCGAACAAGTAAAGAAATACAGTCCAGCAGTCGATTTCACGAAACTTTACGCAGTTGCGTAAGTCCACTTACGCCACAAATTTCATGGCGTAAGTGGACTTACGCAACTGCGTAAAGTTTCGTGAAATCGGGCACAGGAATCGAGCATGTAAACATGCCTGACTGCGAATCGTACCCATTTCCAATGTTAGTCGTGACGTCATCAAAGACGACTACATTGCCCAGAGAAACCTGGACACTTTGTGTCAGGAAAGCGTTGAAACCGATAGAGGGCGCTGTTGGGGTGTAATGAGTAGTTTCCCCAGGTTCACCTTTCCTTCCCTTTTGTCCACTTTCTCCGATTATTCCCGAGGGGCCGATCTTTCCAGGTAACCCACGGATTCCTGGATTGCCTGGATCTCCATTTGACCCTTGAACTCCATGGTCACCTTTCGGTCCAGGGGAACCAAGTCCAGGGTCACCTTTAGGGCCATTCGCTTCTTGCATACCGTTGATTCCTGGTACCCCAGGGATACCTGGATGCCCAGGGGCGCCTACCTGACCTTGATAGCAAGCATTGGTAGCACAGCAAGATCCTTTCTCTGAGGTTGCAGAATCTGGTTCTGTCTGTGCAAGACAGAATGCTGATGAGAACCACAATAACAGTATCACCGGTAAGACCAAGGATGCCTCCCCCTTTTGTTTCACGCATACCTGTGAAGAAAGGAGAACGATGAAAAAGATGTGGCGTGGCATCACGTGATCATGAAGTGGAAAATCGCCATGAGACAAGAATCACCATCATGACGTAAATTTTAAGCTATCATTTTGTTGAAGAATAAGTTTTATTCTCAACTTTTCCAAGAAGACGTACGACCACATCATGGATCTGTGATATGTCACCTTACAGTCTGAAATGTTTGCCAGATGGATTTTTACTTACCTTTGCTGCCATGTTGGTTTCAACGTCTGTTTTTCGGTTCAGTTGAGCTGGAGATGAAATGATTTGGTAGTTCAGGGAAACTTGTGATCACAGGATAGTACCAGCCTAGCTGTCTGCATGCATAGTAGCCAAGACAAGGAATGAGCAAGAATTGTCAGATACTAGACCTTATCAATCCTCCAGTCTCTCACGGTCTGGTTTTATACACCCCATTCCTTTACCTCCCGGACCGATTTAATTGTTGGTTCTCTGTCAGGTGGAACAATCAATCATATACTGTTTGCCTAAACCAAAAACATGAATCAGTCTCATGTTAACAATTCTCATAAGTTGAAACGTGCCGTCAACTTCTACCGAATGATTCATTGCAAATGCTGAGCTGCGAAGTTAATGTCACTTCGCACGAACAAGATGAAGACACGTAGGCCTACGTACCTCCCACTAGATGTTGATGCCCCCTGGTGCCCTCCTGGGCACTCCACGGTGCCCTCCATCCCACCATTATCAATCTTATTTTTGAAGAACAGTTTTACTGATAAGAAGGATTTGAGGCTTTGTATGGCGACAATCGGATCGGTTTGCGGAAACACCCAAGAATCGTTTGTACTTTCGCACTTCTATTTCGTTCTCACTTCTCGTAAGGTCTCAACGTTTCGACTATATCCTGCGCTAGTCCTCATCAGGATTTCATAAGTATCATTTTACTGATGTAAACTTCAATATCTCAGTGCCTCTTTGACACAAATTGGTGTACCCCATTATGTGCCCTCTCTGAAATCGGATCCTATGTTTACGCCACTGCGCACGAAGCATATTAAGCGACCTTTGAAATTCAGTCGGTGAAAAACACAACTATGACTGTGCGTCTCAGTCACTGCAGTGGTCGACTTATAGTATAGTGTCAAAATTAAGCGACAGGTTGCCTGAAGATTTCTTACTTATTTTAATGTATTACAATCGTTTGATTGTTGCCTTTGGTATACCCAAATGTTTTAAAGGGCGTTTACGAAACGGAGGCTCAGGCTCCGTTTCAGGCCTCGTCTCCATTTCGTGAATCCATTCTAAAATAATGGGTAACAAAATAGAGGCTTTTGGCTGCGGTTCTGAAGTAGATTTTCTGGTTTGAAAAGGAAAACAGGGCTTCATCTTCAATGAAAAGCCACAGCCTATATTTTAAGCATAATTTATGGATGTCAGAGCTGGGGCCTGAGCCTGAGCCTGAGCCTAAGCCTCCGTTTTGTAAACCCCCAAAGTTACCAACGGCGAGCCACGCAGCCAGCTCAAGTGGGGAATGAATATAAACCATTGAATATAGGCTCTCTGTGCATGGATGCTGGCGTATAAGCCTTATCATGAGGTATATCTATGGTAACGGTCTTGCACATGCGTATTTTTGTTCCACTCTGTCGTCACGTCACTGCCACTCATTCCAGCCAATGGCAGTTGCCCAGACGTAAACTCTACGGAGTTTGGACTTCTTTGTTGTCCTTCAATGGGAATTAAACTTATTTTAAGTGGTTCAATGAGATATATTCCTATTTGCTCGGCTCTATCTAATGCATTTTGGGCAGGTTGCTATAGCAACACACGTCTTTCATTTTTCAGCCCATTTATCGACGTTTTGTAGAGTTAAGCACGTATCAACTTCAGAAACGTTTCTCAAAATGAACGTAAAGTGGTTTGAAGGATGGCAATTTTTTGCATTGACCGGATATCCGCCCAAATGTGGCACTTAAGCATATCTTGCGATGGAAGTTTCTTTCTTGTATGTTTTACTTTCCTCCATTGCTCCCTGTTAAAGTTAATTGCTCGATTGTCCTTAAATATCGTTTGCAATCGAGACCAAGAGGCATTGAATTGGCGACAGAGAGAAGACTTCTACGACTTTCGATATTAAACCAAAATCTGATCAATGACGCTGTGATTCTTCAACTTTGTTTGGTTTGCAAGTTGATTTGCTGGTTTGTCATCTTCCAAAAAATCATGGAAGAGATACTCGCTTTGCGCATTTTCAATGCCATCGTTGGTATTGTAGGCATTTTGGGCAATAGTCTGGTATGTCTGGTCATCTGGAGAGTCCCTGCCATGCAGACTCGTACCAATGTCTTCATCTTCCACCAGGCTGTGGTAGATTTCCTGGGCTCCACTGTGATTATTCTGCATAGTGAACTCCCAGAGCCTTACCCGCTACTGGACAATGCAGCTGGCTGGTTCCTTTGCCGCATCTGGTTGTCTCATAGGGTGAAGTTCACCTTCTTCGTCACTTCAACGTTCAATCTACTCGCTGTCACCCTGGAGAGGTACTTCGCAATCGTCTTTCCGTTCAAGTACCAGGCAGCGTTCTCCCGTCACCCTCGGCTCAAAGTCGGTTTAGCAATCGCCATGTGCTGGATGATTGCTATCATGTCCACAGCTCAAGGTATAACCATCTTTGACATTCAGAAAGGCAGATGCGTTCCAATTATTGGATCGCAAACAATAGGAGTTTTGTCTATCTTCATGCAGTACATATTACCAGTTGCAGTAATGCTCTTCGCCTATATTCACACTAGCCTGGAGCTGAAGAGAGGAGCCGCCAGGGTGGGTCCAGGTGTCGGCCAAGCGGCAGGTATGGCGGAGTCCCTAAACCGAGCAAGACGAAACACCTTCAAAACCCTCTTGATCGTATTCATCACATTCATGATCTGCTGGAGCCCAAATCAGCTTGTCTTTCTCCTTTACAACCTCGGCTATCCGATCGTATTAAATAGCTGGTATCATCTGATATCGGTAGCAATGGTAGCCACCAATTCCTGCTTGAATCCTGTCATCTACGCCTTCAAGTACCGTCAGTTTCGCAAGGGACTGCGCGAGATATTCTGTGGTAAGGTTAGGCCTACGTCTGAAGCCAGCTCAGTAAGAGAAAACACTAATTAACAATCATGCATAAAAAGTGAGTCATCAGAGTGACAATGAACACACATGCACCAATTTACCATAATTATGAGCTTAAATTTTAACTTTTTTCATTGCCGTTGTTGTAACCAAAAGAAAAATGATAGCTATTAGCTGTATTTGTATTCAGTGTATTAAAATGTCAGGTGAAATTAAAGGTACTAATAATCATACTTTGGTGGCGCGGCATACTGAAACAGAAATCTCCACAGATTTACCTCTAACTTTTTACAGGGTATAAAGATGGTGCATGATGGTAGAAACTTACTGTTAAAATTGCTCTGCCTGAAATGCTGTTTTTATCCAGAAAAGAGTAAAACTAGTGAGCCAATTGAAATCATTTTTGATCTTTTAAAGATAAAAAATAAAATAGAAACGACCTGTGTCCGTTTTTCACTGTTTTCTCAAAAAGTGTTCACCGTATGGGACTGCAACTTTCACAGATGACTGTTATTGTATCTTCCTTGATATTTTTGCCCGTGAATCTGCATTTCTTTGACAAAAACCAGAGTATGATATTATCTTTAAGCGAAATATATGATTTTATGATGTCTTTTCCATGTAGTTTGCTCTTTAAAATTCAAACTCACTGTACCGTATAATAGAAGACAGTTGACTTCATCACCTCTCACATTTTAAACGTAAAAAAATTGAGTTTCTTTTAAATTAGTTACGGGATCATTTTGAATGATAGCTATTTGCATAACTGTTATTGAAAACGGAACAAAGAAAAATTGCTGACTGGAGCGGCAAGTTTGAATCGGCAACCTCAGTTGTATTAATTACGAATGTTACGAAAATGTTGATTATTTGTTGTTGTAGTTAATGTGTGTTATTGTTATTGTTGTTGTTGTTGCTGCTGACATCATTATTTTGTCTTAGTTCTGTTTGTAGATCCAGTTACGTACAGTATACAAATAATTAATGTTTATGAGTGGAATGGTAAGAATAATTTCATGTCGAATGTAATTATTCTTACCATTGCACGAATATGAAACACTCGTTTATATTTGTTTATCATGCCCGCGTGGTCGTTGAATTGAACATTTTATCTTGTAACTAATGAAAATATTCTCAACATCCCACTCATAAACATTCATTATTGGTATTGCAATCAGTGAAAGCTTTGAATAGAGTTGGTGAATTATATAGCAAAATTGTGCTTGTCAACTCAATTGAATTCATAGTTTATTCGCCACTCATATAAAAAATATGACGTAAAAATGACATACATGGTGGAATTTGCTTGGTCCTTGCTCCGCTAAAAAAATACATACAACTGAGATTCTTTCCTAACACTACACGGAATACTTCATTGTCACTCGTATAAATGTTATACAAAAAGTTGTTTGGATTAAATAAATAATGTGCTTACGTGAAACTTATTGTGAAAATGATTGATGTTAAGACCAAGTGTTTATTTATAAATTCCGACACTAATTAATTTGGTTTTCGTTTAGGCACGAAAGTTGTGAAGTTTCGTCGAGAGTCCTTCTGGGGCCAATTTCATAAAACTGTTAAGCACAAAAAGTTGCTTAGCACAAAAATGTCTCGCACAATAAAACAAACCGCAATTGAAAATTCCATTTGATATTCATGGACAGCGAACAACAGCCAAAGAACAATCAAAAGTGATACACAACACGTGAAAATTTGGTTGTTAACCCTGTTTTTATTAAGACTGAAATGTCATGCTTAGAAATTTTTTGTGCTTAGTAACTGTTTTATGAAAGCAATCGGCCGCGCCGTAAATAGCGCCCTCTATAATATGGAACTACCTAGGATCCATCTACATGTAGGCTTGATTAAAAACCACGAACATCAACTAAACAACAAACCAAACTGTAAATCAAACCTGTAAATAAATTCTGGCTACTGACATGATCAATGACCGAAACATGGAGAAAGGAAAGTCATTCTTTCCTGATCCTCTATGGCCGAACAAACGCAGAAATAAGTTCTTCTTTGTGGCATTTCAACACCACCGTACATTACGCACAAGTTGAACTGTACGACATTACAATCAACAGGTGGACCTGAGGAAGTTTTGTGAATTCCGTCTTCAAAAAATACGTGTAAGTTATCACTTATAACATTTTATGTATGTTAGATTGTTACTATCATTCAGCCACGTGTGAAGTGTATGGTCTTGATGTGAAACCATTTTAAGAGACCAGAAATTGATTAAAACGTGATGTTTATTGATATTGACGAAGTTAGTTCGTTCATGGAGGTCGCGGTCTGTGTGCTATTGTATAGGCCAATGTATAACGGTATGGATATGTACACAGTGTAAGCCTATGTAGGCCTAGTGCACAGTACATTAATATGTTGTCTATTGTTTGGGTGAGATTGAACTTTTGGGCGTGGCTTTTATTTTTACTCGGAGTTCACTCTTTGTGTAGAAGCATGGAGGTAGAAGTCATGGTCAGGTTCGAAATAATAAAGATGTTATTATTTAGCTGTCAGAATGATGTTCCGTTTGGCAGTTTTGGCATCTTAAGCAGTTACTGGGGCTGTTTTCTACATGTATACAAAACATTCCTCATTTTACTAAGTTTTTTTTTTAGTACTGGGCCTACTCAATTACTTGTAACCATAGGGGAACTCCTCCATGCATATGCTTGTATAAAGTTGTAACGTCACTACGTACCAGTACTACCAACAAGTAGGCCTACATGTACTAATGATGTAGGCCGTTACATGTAGTAACCTAAATATACTACTACTAGGCCTTGCATAGTGCTAACCACTTTGTAGTATATGTACTTACTTCGTGAATGTCCATGGGTATTTCATCTTGTCGTTTTGTCATGGGAGACTTTTGGAGCGAGCTGTCGATAGAGGGCAGCAAACAAAAAGTCTCCTGAAAACTTTTGTACACGCTTTAAGTAAAATGCTGTGAACATTAAATTCAGGACATTTAAAAGCAACTTTTGGCTTCTCATTGCCGCCCAACCCAATTTTAATGCCCGAAAATACATATTGAGGTGAAATTCTTATGTTTGGCGAGGAATAATGTGCTTGGTCTCGCTTGCCAAAGTAAAAACTTGTGCACAAAACATTATGATGTTTGCTGTCGGCCACCATGATCGCTTGTAACTCGCCCTTTTGATGGCTAATCGCCACATATTCTGCATTTCCTTGTTCTTGGGGAACTCATGTCCCCCCTGCCTCCACAACTGGGCACTGCACAGTATGTACACGCCATTTTCATGCGCTTATGTTACGCCGGTTGTGTTTACGACGTATATTAGCCACTGATCTATACAAACTGTATAGGTCGTGCTGCTCTGCAGGTGAAGCATCCGTGCGGCCATTTTGGGATATTCAATACATTGGCAGGCCCGGCAGCCGGCGTATATAGAGAATTGCTGCACTGCTCGCTTTGCAGTCATGCAGTGCAATGAGTATTGTGCTAAATATCCTAACATGGCCACTGGTGACTTCATGGCTCGCCGTCTAATCACTGCACCCGCGACCTATCCAGTTTGTATAGATCAGTGATATTAGCGCACAAAAGTAACATGACACACGTTTCCCGAGAACAGTGAAGAGCGCCCTCTTGAGGTTAACAATGGTTAGTCAAAAGTCTCCCATTGGATCTTAGTACACCTATCCATTAGGCCACGCCCCTTGACACCCCCTTGGCTAATCACAACGCGTTGTCTTAAGGTTTGACAAATTGCCGCCATTTTGTCCGACATAACGTTATGAATTTTGTATTCTTTACTACACACTTCGTTGAGTTTTTTTTTTTTTTGCATACATGTACGTGCATTTGACAGAAGGAGGATGGCCACATGGACACTGTACTACATACATACATGTACATTTATTACATGTACATGTACAGTATTTTTTTTATATGTGGTGTATACATATATACAATCATGCAACTTGTACCTGAACCCTGCATTATGGTCCAAGATTTCACAATCCCTGACCTACATGTACTTAGCTGATTCCCTTAAGGAATTCTGCTATGAGCCAGTTCAGGCCTTCTGGCAACAAACCCAATGTTGCCCTGGTGGTCAAACACTTGACCTTGCTCTATATTGACCTGACTGAACTAGCCTGCAAAATGCCCACCATGCACAGCTGTAATGCATCTGTGAGTTGAGGTGGGGCATCTATGAATAATAAGCCTTAAACAATGAGGACCAATCAAAAGTCAGGATTATAACATGGAATATTCAGAAGGACAAATAGACCAGTAGTAAAGAAGGGACTGGTGAACTGGATAAATTCAGTTGGTTTTGGAGGGAAAAGGAGAATAGGTGATTCACTTTGCCATTGCTCTTCAGTGAGTTAACAATTCTGCTGAGTTGACTGCTGCTTCTCTGCTCTACTTCTCCTTTTCAGGTAGGAAAAGTTCGTTAATTTTTCTGTAGCTAATGTTTTACACGTTATTACTTTAATACCATGTATTAGAAGTAGAGATTTTCTAGATTATTGTGACACTCGATCTATTTAACTGTGAGGGCCTAATAAAGTAATTAATATGTAGAAGGCCAATTTCCTATTTTTGGTAAAGTTGAACAAGGAGTCAGCCTTTAAAAGGCTGACATCTTGGTCCGTTATTGGTCATATATTCTGATTCAGAATAGATAATTCCCCTTATTGCTTTGATGTTTCTACTGAACTAAGGGAGACTGTAATGAGCATAACTATATAGAGTTTAACTTAAGGGGTTTAGGTGTTTACTGAACTGGCCTCATGGCCAACTGTGGAATATTTCACTTTTTCTTTAGGCTACATTTAGGGATTAATTCTGTGGCAGTGAAAGCTTGAAATGGCCACACTGAATGATATTTTTTTGGTTCCTAAGTAAATGCTTGATAAAGGTCACAGAGCAGCACTCTGATCAAGCATGTACATGAAATGATAAACCTGTGAAAATTTCAGCTCACTCCTATATATTAAAGGGGCCGTGGTTAACTAAATTGAAGTTCACAAACATGCAGGATACTTCTAAACATCGATCGACAATAGATAAAAAATTTGAAAAATGTTAATGGTGTCAAAAGCAAAATTCATTAGAAGGGCAATTCCACGGTAACTCGCGTTACAAATAATGGGTACATTTTAGGAGAATGTGCCTATATCTCAGTCATCATTAGGATCTACAAGTTACTTTTTTCACTATGGGTAGAGTAAACATAGACCAACAAAATTAATCATAAAAGAAAAACATTGGACAAACATATTGAGATTTGTGGCTCGTTTAATTTCGGTAACTCGCGTTACGGAAAAAGGACATGGTCAATTTCATGAAAGCCTACTTTGGCAAAGTCTCCTCATACTAGACAATCTTGATAAAACCTTTCCTACCTTGAATTGATAGTGGGGTGTGACTTATCAATTAATAATATCAAAGTTGAGAAATAATGAACTGGTAAAATGCAGGGAGCATATATGTCGGTAACTCGCGTTACGGTAACTCGCGTTACATCATGTCCATTCAAACAGCTCGGCACAAATTATGGACATACAAACATTCTGATGACAGTTCATCTTGTTTTAAGTATTTTGACAGATGCCAACCTTTGTAGGTTGAATAAAATTAAACTCTAGAACACTTATTTTACTCATTAACTTCAATTTTCAAAAGGAATGTGCTAATTAAGAGCTTCGCCCACTCAAATCAAAGTGTTATATTGATCTTAGATATATGCCCTGATTATTTGCACTATCAATGTGAAAACTGGAAAGAAAAATTTTCAACTTTGAGCAAAAACAAAAGTTGTAAGTCAAAAGAATTATATTCAAATTACACTGAACTTGAAAGCTTGGAATTGACAAGTAATGTTGTTATCATTAAAACCAGATCAAACAAATGACAATATTTTAGCCAACAACACTAGTACAGCAGACATACATGTATACCAAGGGATGGGTAAATGTAATACTTTTCATTCAGTTTTTATTAACTATAAAAATAACACTGTTAACACATTTTCAAATACATATTTAACTTGCATAAAAGAAAACATCTTAGTAAGTTTTTCTTCTTTGGAAATTAACATTATTTCTATTTCAGGAATTCCATGCAACACATGAATTATTCAAATACCATTAAAAAAAGAAGAAGAAAAATACCAACTACCTTTTTTGAACATGTTCTTCAAATTGACAAAGAATTGAGATGGAATACAGTTTTCAGAACTACTACACCATGTACACATGTATAATTATGTGTACACACTTTAAATAAATGCTTAAGTTTTTAATAATGGACATGTATATCAAACAAGTGTCCTTCAATAGATGTCGTTTGCTAGCAATGTTTGGATTTGACTTCGTACAACTTTTGTTTGTGGTGAACTTGTAGTGACACCTTTTAAATTAGCAATTGCTGGGTTTTGTATCTTGAGCATCATGTTCCTCCTAATAGATTGCATCTCTGGGTGTTAGCCATTTCCAGTTTGGCCCTGCTGGCTCCATTATAGATACTTTGTAGTCATCCTGGGCACCTTCACCAGGGTATAGAATGCCAAATCATAGTCAGCTGCACACATCACACCAATCTCCTACATGTACTTGTAGGCTGCATTTCCATTTGTAGGCATCTCTTCATTGACAGACTAGATGTCAGTAGAGAGGAGATAGCAGACAATTTCATTATTCACATGCTTTATCAAGTGCATGCAGAGGATTCCTGTTGGGATGAAAACAGAAAATAGAACATTTCAGCGCAATAACAGGGAAACCGTATACATGTAATTCACTTTCATTTCATACGTCATAAATATTTAAGTTTTTTAATATTATTTTGATAATAGATACAGGTACAAATTTATTGAATCCACTTACCCTCCAATGATCTTGATGTTGACAATTCAAGATGATTTTGGGTTTCAAGAGAACCTCTCAAACAGTATATGCACATTCATAAGTGAAAGTGAGGCCTGGCTTTGTTCAGGATTGCGGCATGTCCTCAATGACCTTGTAATGACCTTACATAATATGCAGATTTCAATTAAAAGGCTACCCTCTTTTGTTTCAATGCAAATTATAGTCTGCATAACACTGCATCTGATTGTGTTCACTTCACTATAGGTCGATTGAGGGTCAGGATTTGCTCATAAAGGCCGAAACTTGTGTTTATAGACGGTAACTCGCGTTACATGGTGGTAACTCATGTTACATAGTAACTCGCGTTACACTGTTTGATGCCATTTTTTTCTTTGATGACACTATCTATTTAGGCAAACATTTTGCTTATAGAATCAGGGTGGGGTGAATTTAGAAAATTCTGATCCCAAACAAATAACCTCTTCTACTTTCTTCAGAACAAAAAAAGTTCACTTTTTTGGTAACTCGCGTTACATGACTCAAGTGCTCAACTTTTGCATAATGATGAACATTTTGGGAAGATGGTGTAGAAATATCCTTTTAGGAAACTGAAGTAAATCCAATTTGCTTCCCTAAATTTAATTAATGAAAGTCCTAAAATAATTTTCCCATTAAATAAGTAAAAAATCAATTTATTAATACATTTGAGCAGTTTTGATGACTGAAATATCTCTTCTACGTTTTTATCTGTATCTCGGAAAATATTCGACCGATTTATTTAATTCTTTTTGTTTCTTGGACTTTAACATATTGGTAAAACATAATAAGTAATTTATTTGTGGTGGGATGAACTTGAAATTTTAGTGCCATGTCCACCTTCCCATGGAATTGCCCAGAAACAGAATGCCAGTGGATATTTTGAGAAAACAGCCTGTGGCTAGCTAGTTCTGGTACAAATTCCTACTTATAACTTAGAAATTAATCTGTATGCATATTTCTCTATATTTCTTTGATGCTTTCAGAAATAGTTGACGGCCACCGGTCAAGAAAGAATTTGAGGCCAACCATGAACACCAAGATGGCTTCACTCATAAAGATGGCCTCCATAACCAGAGAAGCAAAGCTGAAGGGAATCAGAGCAGATCGAGGAGGAGCCATCCTTGACACTATGCACGACGATAGCGAGTAAACATTGAGGATACTGACATTGTGTGCTTGATGCTTGATGACTATGTGCGCATGTGCATATCGCGCCTTGTAATTGTACTTTTGGATTAGTTGCGTGGTTACCACCATTGAGATCCAGTCATCACATACAATACATGATGTAGCCAGTACTACATGTTGCAGTCTCCTTTGTGCTCACATTTTAAAGTCTATCAGTAAGGACATAACATTTTGGCGACGAGGATATACTGGAGTACCCTAGCCAAAGGGACATCGACGAGGAGCCGAGAGAGAGAGAGAGAGAGAGAGTCTTTTATTTGTTTAACTATAATTTCTGGACAAATACACCATTTCAGGCGGAAATATTTTAACGGTATGCTTCTACCAGCTCCATACCATGAAAGTTATATTTATAAATCTGTGAACATTTCTGTTTGGGTATGTTACCAATCCTGTACTGTTTTGACTTTTTGTGGCAACGTTGAAGAATATTTGTAAGGCAAAATTAGAGCTCATAAACGTACATCAAAGACAAATTCATTTTGCTTGACCCCATGGTGAATTTTGTCCAGACATATTAACCAAACAAGGTATTTAATGCTTCAATTTGTTCAACTTCAATCATTTCCATGTCTGACCTCCCAAGGGCATTTGAAGTTGCAAGGTTGAACAAAAGATTCAACATTGTTGATTGTTCAACCTTTTGTTCAACCTTGCAACTTCGAATGCGGCTTGGGAGGTCAGATGATGGAAATGAGTGAACCAATTAAAGCATTTAAATACCTTATTTGAATGATATATGTCTGGAGTCCTGGACAAAATTTAAAATTCACCATGGGGTCAAGGAAAATGAATTTGTCTGAATGAGCTCTAATTTTGCCTTTCATATTATGTTTTTATACAAGAAAGTCTTGTTGATGAATACATATACAGAATATGATGAAAATAGATGTGTTTGTGTGTGCTTCCTTTGTAAAACCCTTGCAGATATTCAATAGCACATAAGCCTAATGATTGAAATGGATTTAGTCAGCATTGAACCTTTGTATTTCAGGTAAACACTGATGCATGTCCAGCAGTGAAAACTTTGCCATGGCAGAAGTATCAATTATTGTACATTCTCACGTACAGTAATATTGGGTAAAAGGGGTAATATTTGATGGTAATAACGGGGAAATGCCAGAAATATCGGTTACATTACCCTGGTAATATTGGGTAAAAGGGGAAATATCGGATGGTAATAACGGGGAAATGCCAGAAATATCGGTTACATTACCCCGGTAATATTGGGTAAAAGGGGAAATATCGGATGGTAATAACTGGGAAATGCCAGAAATATCGGTTACATTCTCATGGTAATATCATGGTAAAAGGGGTAATATCAAGCGGTAATAACATAGCAATAACAGAAATATCGGTTACATATTAAGGGGTAGTAACAGGGAAAGATTGGTCTACTATTTCCCTGTTATTACCCAGTAATATTAGGTAAAAGGGGTAATATCGGATGGTAATAACACGGAAATGCCAGAAATATCAGTTACATTTCCGTGGTAATATTGGGTAAAAGGGGTAATATCGGATGGTAATAACGGGGAAATGCCAGAAATATCGGTTACATTTCCACAGTAATATCATGGTAAAAGGGGTAATATCGGATGGTAATAACGAGGAAAGACCAGAAATATCGGTTACATTCTTATGGTAATATCATGGTAAAAGGGGTAATATCAAGTGGTAATAACATAGCAATAACAGAAATATCGGTTACATATTAAGGGGTAGTAACGGGGAAAGATTGGTCTACTATTTCCCTGTTATTACCCAGTTGATATTACCGGGTAATATCACTGTTATTACCCGTTATAACCCGGGTAATAACGGGTAAAATGCCCAGTGGGCATGTACAAGGCAATTCTTTTACAAACCCGAGTTTTATTCTTAACCACGGTCAAGTGGTGTTTATATTTTCATTATATTTCTGACTCTCGATACTCTGGCTAAGGGGAAAAGTAAATTTTTGGCTTTTTCCAAAACGGGTTGAGTGTATGCAATTTGTCACGTGTGTGCGATCGTGACACTTGATTGTGTGCGTGCGCGTGTGCGTCGTACTTGCTTGGCTGTTGCTATGGTGGGCGTGGCCTAGTACTGGATCGGTGTATTGACTTGTATTAAAGGGAAGAATGCCACACTACCTCGTAAAGTTTGTTTTTTCAGGATGCTGTAATAATACATCATACATGGAAAAGACTTATTGGGTTGCCCTGTTTGCCATAGAACTGCTGGGTTAAGGGTCTGTTTGTTTAACGCACTACGCACAGGATGCCAGATCTGCGGATCCACATCCCATGCACATGCAGGGTACGCTAAAATGGGATCTGGCTCAGTTGGATCCATGATCTTGTGTGTTAAACAAACAGGCCCTCAATATCATCGTTCAATCTGATACATTTTGTTAATGTCATTGTATAATTACAGGGAGGAATCATTTCTTGTCAATATGCCGACATTTGGCGGTGGTGCAAAATGTCCACTATGTGGAAAGACTGTTTACATGGCTGAAGAATTCCTGGCTGCTGGGCAGAAATGGCACAAGATGTGTGCCAAGTGCAGTAAGTTTAACTCTCACTATTTGTATTTATCATTGAAAGGTGAAGAAAGAAAAATTGACTTGAGTTGGATTCGAACCTCATTGCAATTATTGGAATGCTGTTTGTGCCTGCTACCAACAGAGGTATCCGGCCCTGGGTTGGCTGTGCTCCAAATTGTCAATAATCTTTGTTCATTAGTACCAGTTTAACATTTAACTTGCTATTTATTTGAGTAGAGTGCACTCAGTTACCAGTCAAGAGCAGGTAGCAGTAAGCTGATTGGTCCATTCTGTGCATAGCATTTACATGGCAGGTAGCTGATTGGCCCGTTCTGTACGTTGCATTTACATAGCAGGTAGCTGATTGGCCCATTCTGTGCATAGCATTTACATAGCAGGTAGCAGATTGGCCCATTCTGTGCATAGCATTTACATAGCAGGTAGCTGATTGGCCCATTCTGTGCATAGCATTTACATAGCAGGTAGCTGATTGGCCCATTCTGTACGTTGCATTTACATAGAAGGTAGCTGATTGGCCCATTCTGTACGTTGCATTTACATAGCAGGTAGCAGATTGGCCCATTCTGTACGTTGCATTTACATAGCAGGTAGCTGATTGGCCCATTCTGTGCATAGCATTTACATAGCAGGTAGCTGATTGGCCCATTCTGTACGTTGCATTTACATAGTAGGTAGCTGATTGGCCCATTCTGTGCATAGCATTTACATAGCAGGTAGCTGATTGGCCCATTCTGTGCATAGCATTTACATAGCAGGTAGCTGATTTAATTGGCCCATTCTGTGCTTAGCATTTACATAGCAGGTAGCTGATTGGCCCATTCTGTGCATAGCATTTACATAGCAGGTAGCTGATTGGCCCATTCTGTACGTTGCATTTACATAGCAGGTAGCTGATTGGCCCATTCTGTGCATAGCATTTACATAGCAGGTAGCTGATTTCATAAAACTTACGACGCGTCGCAGAGTTAAGACGCATCCTTTCTCTATATGGACTCACCGTATAGATGCGACGCGTCGCAGCTAGAACTTGTCGCAAATCGAGTTGCGACGCGTCGCAGAGCTTTATGAAATCGGCCCCAGGTCTTCTTAAATCTGAGTATTATAGAGTAACTAAGCAGTAACTTTACAGCAGTTTATCACTCAAAGTTTTTGTATTGCTTCTGAAGATATTTTACTTTAAAAGATAACATCATGCATTGGTTTTTGTCAAAGAAATGCAGATTCATGGGCAAAAATATCAAGGAAGATACAGTAACAGTCATCTGTGAAAATTTCAGTCCCATACGGTGCCCACTTTTTGAGAAAACAGTGAAAAACAGCAACAGTATTTTAAAGATCTTGTCGCCATTATTTTGGGTCTTTAAAAGATCAAAATTGTTTTTGCTCTCTACTGGATAAATACAGCATTTCAGGCAGACACATTTTGACAGTATGTTTGTACCAGGACCATCTTTATACCCTGTAAAGGTAAATCTGTTAAAATTTCTCTTTCGGTATGCTACCAATTCTTGTATTCACAAATTCTTGTTTTCTTCATTCAATTTAAATTGAAAGCTGCTTGTAATAAAATGCTGGACTCATCAACCCTGAAGGAGCATGATGGGAAACTGTACTGTGGCTCTTGTCATGGCAAGAATTTTGGACCAAAGGGCTATGGCTACGGTGGTGGAGCAGGCATTCTGAATACTGAGGGAGCCATTGGGTATGTATGGCTTTGTTATTGGCTGTGGCTATAGCTATGGGAGTGGATTAGGAATTATGAACACTGAGGGAGCCATTGAATATGTATGGCTGTGATATTGGTCCAACATCTAGGGTTTATGAAACAGAGGCTCTGGCTCTGTCTCAGACTCCAGCACCATTTCATGAATCCATTCTGAAATGACAGGTATCAAAATAGAGGCTTTTGGCTGCGGTTTTGAAGTAGATTCTCTGCTTTGAAAAGGAAAACAGAGCTTCAGTTTTAATGAAAAACCACAACCTATATTTTCAGCATATGGATGCCAAAGGTGGAGCCTGAGCTGGAGCCTTCATAAACGCCCATAATATAACTTAAACTAGCCCTCCCACCCCCACAAGTATAATGTATGTTAAGGGCTGCAATCATGGACCCCATTGTTCCTCTTAGTTTGGACTTTTGGGCAACAGCTCCATTGGTTTTGTGCATACTTTCCAATGATGGACATTTTCCCAATCATAGACCATAATTATTGTCCCTTTTTTATTCAGTCCATGGTTTGAATAACACTACAAACTCCACATTAACACCCCTGCCCCTCCCTAAACTTACCGCCCTAAGCCCTATCATCCTAGCTCCAGTATCATCAAACTAATAGCCACAACACTGAATAACACTCACCATGCTTACAGTGTTATAGCTAGCCCATTTTGAGTGCCGGCTAAATTTACTTATTATGAAGCGTAGCAAGCGGAGATCTCGCCCCACACGGCCGGACTCCAGGAGATAATACATGGTAGCTAAATGCAAGTCAGTTCGTACGTGAGCGTGTCAGCAATATTGTGTTTTGTTATCGGAGATCTGGTCAATTTATCTTTCCAAATTTGTTTCCAAATTAAAATGTTAAGTTCTTTCAGTGAAAAAAAAACCCAACATTTATGTTGTAACATGATTTTTCATCTCTAGTGCTGGTCGGAAAGGCTGAGTGCCAGCTGTCCCCGACTGGTGCTGGCCGGGGTGGCTAGAACACTGCATGTTAAAGGGATGGTACAGAACTGGTTTTTGCAACAAAACCGTTTCTGACAGTGAAAGTACATTATGTAATCCATCATATACCTTAACTTACAAACCTGTAGAAGTATGAGGTCAATCAGCCATCTGGGTCACGAGAAAATAGTGAAAACCCGTGTACAGAGAACTGTACACATTTCAACGAATGAATAAAACGCTTTGAAGCGATTTATTCCAATCGGAAAATAGTTTCATATATTTCTCAACGAATATGGCATTTCAGAGAAAAACATTTCATGGGATGTTTTCTCCTATCATCACCATTATACTGTGTAAGTTTTATGTGAATCTGTGATCATGAAGTGTATTTTGTCTTACCAATTCTGTACCATCCCTTTAAGCAGCATGAATTACAAACCGTTATGCACTGTCTCTGTATTGCCTCGGGAATCTCAGGTCAAGGCTAATTGTCATTCTAGTAGACATTAACTCAGACAAGGAAATGGAAACAAAACAAACTCAGCAACCCACAGAGGAAGAAATAGAGACCTCAGGAAGTGTGTGATGCTGTGTAGACTGTAGATAAATAAATCAGGGGCCAATTTCATAAAACTGTTAAGCACAAAAATTTGCTTAGCACAAAAATGTCTCGCCTCAATAAAACAAACCACCATTGAAAATTTATTTGATATTCATGGTTAGCGAACAACAGCCAAAGAACAATCACAAGTGATACACAACACATGGACATTTGGTTGTAAATCCTGTTTTTAGAGAGAATTGTCATTCTTAGCAAATTTTTATGCTAAACAGGGCCGTAAAATTAACCCCTAGGGCCAATTTCATGGATCTGCTAAGCAAAACAAATTGCGTAGCACAAAATGTCTTGCTCAATCAAACAAACCACCAATAAAAATTCCATTTAATGTTCATGGTCAGTGTTCAATAGCCAAAGAACAATCACAAGTGATACACAACGCACAGAAATTTGGTTGTTAATCCTGTTTTTATTAAGAGAGAAATGTCATGCTTAGCAAATTTTTGTGCTTAACAGTTTTATGAAATTGGCCCCAGGTTGGCATGGATGTATTAGTAACAGTGTAGGAAGAAGCATCCTGCACGGTACAATTTATACTGCACTGTGAAGAGACCATGAGTCTTGTTTCAGTGTGAGGGACTAGTTTCTCCACACCATAGGGGTGGGGCATTCATTGCTGCCTTGCTGTGGACTAGGTACCCCTTCCAGTCCTATTTATACTGTGAAGAGACCATCAGTCTTGTTTCAGTGTGAGGGACTAGTTTCTCCACACCATAGGGGTGGGGCATTCATTGCTGCCTTGCTGTGGACTAGGTGCCCCTTCCAGTCCCATTCATACTGTGAAGAGACCATGAGTCTTGTTTCAGTGTGAGGGACTGGTTTCTCCACACCATAGGGGTGGGGCATTCATTGCTGCCTTGCTGTGGACTAGGTACCCCTTCCAGTCCAATTTATACTGTGAAGAGACCATCAGTCTTGTTTCAGTGTGAGGGACTGGTTTCTCCACACCATAGGGGTGGGGCATTCATTGCTGCCTTGCTGTGGACTAGGTGCCCCTTCCAGTCCCATTTATACTGTGAAGAGACCATGAGTCTTGTTTCAGTGTGAGGGACTGGTTTCTCCACACCATAGGGGTGGGGCATTCATTGCTGCCTTGCTGTGGACTAGGTGCCC
The DNA here is from genome assembly GCA_963971285.1 of Astropecten irregularis. NCBI lineage: Eukaryota > Metazoa > Echinodermata > Asteroidea > Paxillosida > Astropectinidae > Astropecten > Astropecten irregularis. The sequence continues at coordinate 1,247,115 of OZ020251.1, read as the reverse complement.
CTTCCAGTCCTATTTATACTGTGAAGAGACCATCAGTCTTGTTTCAGTGTGAGGGACTGGTTTCTCCACACCATAGGGGTGGAGGCATTCATTGCTGCCTTGCTGTGGACTAGGTACCCCTTCCAGTCCTATTAATACTGTGAAGAGACCATCAGTCTTGTTTCAGTGTGAGGGACTGGTTTCTCCACACCATAGGGGTAGAGGCATTGCTGCCTTGCTGTGGACTAGGTACCCCTTCCAGTCCTAATTATACTGTGAAGAGACCATCGGTCTTGTTTCAGTGTGAGGGACTAGTTTCTCCACACCATAGGGTATAGGCATTCATTGCTGCCTTGCTGTGGACTAGGTACACCTTCCAGTCCTATTTATACTGTGAAGAGACCATGAGTCTTGTTTCAGTGTGAGGGACTAGTTTCTCCACACCATAGGGTATAGGCATTGCTGCCTTGCTGTGGACTAGGTGCCCCTTCCAGTCCTATTAATACTGTGAAGAGACCATCAGTCTTGTTTCAATATGAGAGACTTGTTATTCCACACCATAGGGGTGGGGCATTCATTGCTGCCTTGCTGTGGACTAGGTACCCCTTCCAGTCCTATTTATACTGTGAAGAGACCATGAGTCTTGTTTCAGTGTGAGGGACTGGTTTCTCCACACCATAGGGGTAGAGGCATTGCTGCCTTGCTGTGGACTAGGTGCCCCTTCCAGTCCTATTAATACTGTGAAGAGACCATGAGTCTTGTTTCAGTGTGAGGGACTGGTTTCTCCACACCATAGGGTATAGGCATTCATTGCTGCCTTGCTGTGGACTAGGTACCCCTTCCAGTCCTATTTATACTGTGAAGAGACCATCAGTCTTGTTTCAGTGTGAGGGACTGGTTTCTCCACACCATAGGGGTAGAGGCATTGCTGCCTTGCTGTAGACTAGGTACCACTTCTAGTCCTATTTATACTGTGAAGAGACCATCAGTCTTGTTTCAGTGTGAGGGACTGGTTTCTCCACACCATAGGGGTAGAGGCATTGCTGCCTTGCTGTGGACTAGGTACACCTTCCAGTCCTATTTATACTGTGAAGAGACCATCAGTCTTGTTGCAGTGTGAGAGACTTGTTATTCCACACCATAGGGGTGGGGCATTCATTGCTGCCTTGCTGTGGACTAGGTACACCTTCCAGTCCTATTTATACTGTGAAGAGACCATCAGTCTTGTTTCAGTGTGAGGGACTGGTTTCTCCACACCATAGGGGTAGAGGCATTGCTGCCTTGCTGTGGACTAGGTACACCTTCCAGTCCTATTTATACTGTGAAGAGACCATCAGTCTTGTTTCAGTGTGAGGGACTAGTTTCTCCACACCATAGGGAATAGGCATTAATTGCTGCCTTGCTGTGGACTAGGTACCCCTTCCAGTCCTATTTATACTGTGAAGAGACCATCGGTCTTGTTTCAGTGTGAGGGACTAGTTTCTCCACACCATAGGGTATAGGCATTCATTGCTGCCTTGCTGTGGACTAGGTACCCCTTCCAGTCCTATTTATACTGTGAAGAGACCATCAGTCTTGTTTCAGTGTGAGGGACTAGTTTCTCCACACCATAGGGTATAGGCATTCATTGCTGCCTTGCTGTGGACTAGGTACCCCTTCCAGTCCTATTTATACTGTGAAGAGACCATCAGTCTTGTTTCAGTGTGAGGGACTGGTTTCTCCACACCATAGTGGTGGAGGCATTCATTGCTGCCTTGCTGTGGACTAGGTACCCCTTCCAGTCCTATTTATACTGTGAAGAGACCATCAGTCTTGTTTCAGTGTGAGGGACTGGTTTCTTCACACCATAGGGTATAGGCATTCATTGCTGCCTTGCTGTGGACTAGGTACACCTTCCAGTCCTATTTATACTGTGAAGAGACCATCAGTCTTGTTTCATTGTGAGGGACTGGTTTTATCCACACCATAGGGATGGAGGCATTCATTGCTGCCTTGCTGTGGACTACATACCCCTTCTAGTTCTATAGAGACCATAATTATGGATTCTTCGTGGTACGGTGCACTGTGTCATTTGTATTCCCCTTATTGTAATGTTGAAACAAGTTATAGTAATGGGCCTGAACCAATAAACTATACATGAATCATTGGTATAAACTGAAATAATGAAATAATGACTAAAGAGTTCAAACACCTTCATATAAAAAGTAAATAATTATATGCTAATTCTCAGTATTTGTAAATATTTTTTTGGGGTAAATATTTCTCTATCTGAAGTTGTTTGATTGTCCTGTGGTCATTTCAGGAGTAAACCAGCCAGTGAGACTGCCTATCGTCCTGCTGGGTCTGGGTCTGGGGGCCAGAGGTTTGGTGGCGCTGACAAATGCCCCCGATGTGGCAAATCAGTCTACGCTGCAGAGAAAGTCATCGGGGCTGGACAGGTAGGATATAAGACATCAATTTGTTATTCAAAATTTAACAAAGAAAATTTGACTGGAGAGGGATTAAACCAGCGACCTCCGAAATACTGTACCAGCGCTCTTACCAGCTGAGCAACCCAGCCCTATGTTACCAACCTATAAACCACCCAACCAACCTATTATTCACCCAACCAACCTATCAACCAATCAACCTATAAATCAACCAAGCTATAAACCAATCAACCAAGCTATAAACCAATCAACCAACCTATAAACCAATCAACCAACCTATAAACCAATCAACCAACCTATAAACCAATCAACCAACCTATAAACCAATCAACCAACCTATAAACCAATCAACCAACCTATAAACCAATCAACCAACCTATAAACCAATCAACCAACCTATAAACCAATCAACCAACCTATAAACCAATCAACCAAGCTATAAACCAATCAACCAACCTATAAACCAATCAACCAAGCTATAAACCAACCACCCTAACTGACTCTGTATTTTTATACAAAAATTGCAGACATGGCACAAGTCATGCTTCAATTGCAAGTCATGCAACAAGAAACTGGACTCCACTACTATGTGTGATAAAGATCAGGAGATTTACTGCAAATGTGAGTAGAATTTTGTCCACATTGTAGTAGAGAATTATATGATAGGTTTTTGATTGGAAAAGACGTCCAGATAGCTTAGTCCAAATGCCGGTGGAAGGTGAAGTGGAAGGCCAGGTCAGGTCGGAGGAAGACAGGATGGATAGATAATATCAAGAATTGGACAGTGGGTGGAATGGCCATGGCAAAAGAAAATGCATACATGAGAATGCAGATATCTATGGTTCTTTGAGGACTATGGCAACAGTCCCGCAACACTGTTGTAGTTTATGATAACTATCTTCTACTAATTAAGGTTCATTAAAACTTCATTATTTCTTGTGTTTTCCTTTTGCGTAGCTTGTTACGGCAAGAACTTTGGACCTAAAGGATACGGCTACGGAGGTGGAGCAGGTGCTCTCGTTAACACCAAGTAAAACTGCACTGTGTTGCCATAACGATGCAAACACCAAGTAAAACTGCACTGTGTTGCCATAACGATGCAAACACCAAGTAAAACTGCACTGTGTTGCCATAACGATATGCAAACAAACTCAGAACAAATGTATCTACTCAGAACCAAACTGATGTAGTCTTTATTTTTGGAGGGCTGGGGATGTTGGAGGGTAAGGGGGGTGGGGTGATGACTGATGTTTATCCATTATCCACATTTGGATAATTCTGTAGTGTGCGGCTCAGGGGCCGATTTCACTAACGCTTTGCGATCATCGCTAAAGTCCAAATCCATCGCTACACCGAAAATTACTACACGAAGTAGCGATCGATTTTCCGTTTAACGGTGGATTTGGGCTCACAAAGCGTTAGTGAAATCTGTCCCAGTTTTGCTTTATTTGACTTTCATTGACGTTGCAATGAAATATTCATTTGATTTTGCCTCTGTGGTCTTCATAGATGGTTGGCATATATTGCATAAGATTCTATATTTGATGTATTTTTCTACTGTGCCTTTGAGCTGTGCTATATGCCAAACTTTTCAGCAGTTGATCATTACTGTACACACGTACTGTGGTGTTCACAGTACTTCCATGTATTAACCCAAATGTGTGGGCTCAAAATGCAGTCGTTCTATAAAGATGGCTAATGTTTTTGCATTGTTGATGTCATGTTGAAAACATCTACATGTATAACACCTAGATAGTCCTTTTATTTCCATAACACACACATTTATTTTTGACTTATGAAATTTGCTTTGCTTTCTCTATATTCATTGATTTCATTTCTTTTCTTCTACTAGGATTACTAATTTGTCTTTCAGAATAGTTGTTGTAAATTGGTTTCATCATATTTAATCATGACATTGGAATACAAACTAAAATTCCTTGATTGAACACCGCCATGTAACAAACAAAATCCTCAGAAATTGTAACAACGGTCGTTCGTTGTAGCGATTTAACCTGTCAGCTTTGATATTTGTTTTCTTCTATACACACAAAAACCGGGAGCCAAGGATGATGTTCGTTGTACTATAGCCAAATATTCCGTGCAGCGGCATTCTAGTTTGCTTTAACATTTGCTCGTAGTGATATATTTTTGATAATATTTTGTATAATCCAATCAAAGTCAATCATCAATTTTGTTTTGTATTTTTGAGAAACATTATTATGTGATTTGTTTTCTTCCCTTGAATTTGTATTATTATAATGACTTTATGAACTCTACAAATGATATAATAAATTGACATATGAAATATTACATTTTAAAACAAAAATGAAGAAGATAAAATGGCAAACCGCAGGTTAAGAGATGTTTAACGAAATGAGGCTTGAAGCTAGGCCTTGGGATTCATTTGCTACCGCCATTTTGTGTCCTAAATGAAATGAAGGGCTTGAGATACATGGCTGGAGCCTTTCTTTGGCTTTGTCATGTAGCCCAATCCCATCATTTCAATTCGAGTCCCAAGCCAAGTACCCTCAAGCCTGTTTTCGTAAAGGCCCTTATTTGTCTCTGGTTGTTCATGTTAGTGCGCCCTCTTGTGGCAGTTAAAGGGCCAGTCCAGGTCGTGATCTGAATGTGGTTAAATAGGTACTTAGGTAGTAAAAATGACGATGATTTATCAAATATTTTACTTTGATTTAATATTTGGTTATAATTATGCAACAGATGGAAGTTGACAAAGGTCACGACCTCTCATCAATGGTCAGCAGTACATTGCCTTGATGACCTTTCAAAGGCTTTTGGGATTTTATTAGTCATTGTCCTTTAGAAGACACCTTATGACCTTATCCAGGCAATTTAACCTGAAACAATGCAACTCATTAACAGAAAAATTACCTATAGAAGCTTTTAGGAAATTTAGTTTTTGTTAATACATGGAAGGTAGGTTTTCGGTAGGTAGGTTTGACACCATGTAATCTCTTCTGTGAGAGTGTGTGGTTCTGAGAAGAACAGGTGGTATTATCTCGACGTTTCGAACAGTGTGCTCTGTTCAGCCTCAGGAGAGTGACCACCGGTTCTTCTCAGAACCACAGAAGAGATTACATGGTGTCACCGCAAACCTAACTTCTTTTAGTACTTCCACCATGCATAGCTTCAAGTCTTATTTAATATATGGGATATAGACTGATTGGAAAACAATATTGAGGTTTTATAATGAAAAGACCATCTGCCTTGCATAACGTTTTATGTTAAAATTAACAGTAAAACTAACTTTAATAACTATAGTTGTCTAATTGGAATGATTTTAGATTCATTTGGGCATTCAGCATGATTATTTATTAGTAGCTTTGGCTAAATTTATTTTTATAGAAATTAAAGATTGTTCTATGTTAATATATTATAAGGTGATTGGATTATACTTAGTTTTAATTGATTGTTACATCTTGCTTTGTTACCTTGATACCGCAACATTTTTAGCTATGGAAAGGTGAACCAAGGAAAAATTGATTGGAGTGGGATACCATACACTGATCTCTACAAACTGGATAGGTCGCGGGTGCAGTGATTAGACGGCGAGCCGTGAAGTCACCAGCTGCCATGTTAGGATATTCAGCACAATACTCATTGCACTGCATGACTGCACAGCAAGCAGTGCAGCAATTCACTGTATACGACGGCTGCCGCGCCTGCCAATGTATTGAATATCCCAAGATGGCTGCACGGATGCTTCACCTGCAGAGCAGCACGACCTATCCAGTTTGTATAGATCTGTGATACCATACCAGTGTCTACCAGTCATAGAGGTCATTTACTGATGTCATAAAATCACGTGATTTGGCCTTCAAGCTTGTCTTTGTTGTCCATGGTTACCCGTAGGACACTGTACGTTGTGTGTGCACTGAAGCATATTATTTGGCATGTGCAATCATTGTGCTTGACGGCCAATGACGTCACGTGAATAACCTCTATTACTTGGCAGTTTCCCAAATCGTCAATTATCTTTGGTCATTTTTAGTTTCATACTAGATTAATGCTCTAATATAATACTTTATATATATTTAATAACCAAACTGAAAATTGCCAGCGTAGATTTTCATTGCACATTTATTTTTGTAGTTGTTATGAAATAATACTTAAACAAGCCTTTACTGCAAAGATTAACACTTTAGTTTGACTAATTGAATGATAATGATATACATGTACATGTAGATTTATAGCTAAGATTGGATGGAATGTGTAAAAAAATATCATTGCATGATGCATTTCTTGAGAAATCCTTGTCATTGCTAGGCAACCATTCAGAAGTTTTCTGGCAGCCATTGGCTGATTTTTATGCTAATCGCTCAACTTTGTATTTAGCCTAGATAAACACAGGTTACCAGCCAAATTCACATGTAATTTATAGCAATTGCAACTGGTTCTCAATTCTTTAATTATTTCCATACTTGGCTTAGACTGACAGAAATAGGTCATGTTATTGTTATAATTGTTTGCAATATACAATTGACAGTAAGATCCTTCTTTGGAATTTATTTTATTTCATTTCCTTATCATAAAGGTAATGTTTGTTTGGTAGTATGTAAAAACTGTTTTATGCAGCCAATCACAAGAAAACAGTGGTGAATTTTTTGACAGAGTCCAGGGCTCGAATTTCGTGAAAAAACGCACTGGACAGCTGGTCTAGTATTGATGCATTTTACCAGACCTGAACATTTTTCACTAGACCTGTGGCATTCATGTCCATAGGAAAATGGTCGTTGTATGCAATATTGTGTCAAAAATCACTGGACAGCCGGACTAGTGCAATACACACTTTACTAGACCGACACTGAAATCACTAGACTCGGTCCAAGGTCTAGTGGATATTTCGAGCCCTGGAGTCATTGTATCCACTAAATTATACCTAAAAAGGCCATTCTTTTGCATGATGTCTGTCCATTTTTTGTAGTCTGGGAAATTTGAAATTTTTGAAAACAGAACATTTCAAGTCATTTGTGTAATAATCGTTTTCAGAAACCGTTGATCACTAATGCTGAAGAGCAGGGTTTTACAAAATTAGTATAAGCATTTATTACAACTGATTTTATATTTCCAAGATTAGAAGTGCTCACTGGTGTCGATTTCTTTTTCATGGTTTGGGGGATGATTGGTGATTTTGCGTCCTCTGCGAGCCTTGCGAGGGAGCGAAACGACCGAGCCAGGGGAGGCTGTGGGAGGTGGGATACCCCCTCCCAAACCAGGGACTTTTTGAGTCGAAAGTTGCATTTTAGAGCATTTAAAAACGATATTAAATGTATAAATTCACTGCGAAGACACAAACAAAAAACAAGGATCATGGAATATTTCTATACAATAAACTTAAAAGACATTCAACCTCAAAATATTGGGAGATGATAATACACAATTAATTGTTACACACCATCCCCCCACCTCAAATATTGGGGGGATATATCCCCCCCCCATCCCCCCCGGGAACGACACCCATGGAGGTGCTCTTTTGTTTTGTTTTTTAAGACTGATATTTTCGGAAAGATTGATATTTTTGGATTGTTGTCATATCAGATCATTGACATACAATGTGCAGGGACTGAAATAAAGATTACCTTGAGGAAATGCAATCATGTATGCAACTTGTGTTAAAGTCTCAACATCATTGCGTTAATTATTTGCCATAAAAGTTAGAAAATTATTTGATTAAAGATCTTGTTGGGAACAAAATGGCAGGCCCTCCCCATTTTCATATATTTTAGATCCTTGGTTGGTAATTGATGACTGTTGGCAGGAGTGATACAAATAATGAAACACAAAATTGAGTGAATTATGCCTCATCATTATTTAGAAATTATTTTGTTGGGATAAAAATCTTCAGAAAAATGTGTCGCATTTTCCATCCAGGCATTCACTTAATTGACCTTTATTTTAAAAATCAAATAAAATGTCCCTAGAAATTATCGGAATCTTAATCAATTTCCAATCATATAACTTTGGTTTCAGGAAAATAGCAAGGGACTACTTCCCTGTAAAAATATTCTGACCGCCCCTGTAACAAAATAAGGTGTTTTCGCCTAATAAGGGGTTGCCCCTTTAAGCCTTATTTAGTTACTTGATATCTTACTTTGACTTAATAATCTTCATTTGTGCATATAGACTGGTAGAGGGGTGTGATAAACAGTTTTCAAGGAATACCGTCAAGTTAGGACCTACTTGGTCTATGCTTATGCTAATAATCAGATTAGCAGTATATTATTACTTTTTAGGGATATATTTGACATATTCATGATAAGTTGAATTAAGTAGAAATAAAAAACCTTCAAAAAATGACGTCAACTTTTATTGTGTTCAATTTCTTTGTTTGTTTGTTGTTGAAACGTGGAGGAAGCAAATCCTTAAGTAGGCGTAATTGGAACATTGATGAAGAGGAAAAGTGATTTCACGAAAGGCTAAGACAGATCGTAACATGCATATCAATCTTAATTGCTAAGCAACGTGTGATGTCACAATGCTAGTTACTATGGAAACAGGAACAACTCAAATAAAAGATGAATCATAAAACTTTGTGAAATGGACCATGCATCTAAAGAACTTTGGTAGTTAGTAGAATAGTACATCTGGACATTCAGGTAAGTCTCTGATATCTCTCTCATTAATTAGTTCTCATGTTAATTAGAATTAAATCCCTGATGAATATTGAATAATGATAATAATTAAAACAAACATGTATCCCATATAGCTCTCTGTCCCGCCCACTTTTTACCAAGGCTCCGCCCCTGTCTTGATCGTGGTGACGTAATCCCATCAAGCAACGCGCTTGATAGAAAAAAACATGGCTGCCGCCACTGTGGAAGTTGTATGATCGATCATGTACTGAGTTTGTATGGGACAGATCTGCAAGTTCTACCGCATTTTTCTCAAGGAACAACGTAATTCTTTTTTGATTCACAGCTTCACCATATATCATTGCACAGGTGAGTTGCATATTTCTTAACATTTATGGGAAAGACTGTCGTAGCTAGGGGCGATCGATTCAACTCAATCTTTGCAGTTTGCTCGTCGTGCAGATGTGCACAACTATTGAACTAACACGGGCATGACGGGATGATAATTTAGCCTAACGTTAGGCCCTAGGCTAGAACCAGAAACTGGGGCGCTGAACTAGACTCCCTTCTTTAATTTTTGGGTTGACGGTCGGTCTAGGTAATCCTGCTTTTTAGGGGCATAAATTAAGTGCAGTGTGATACACTGGTAGGGACCGCAACGGACTTCTGCGCATGCGATCTGCGCACGTTCACATTTTGTGTACAAAAATCTGGTTACGCGTCACCCGCTCGACTCGATCCGGTTTGAACCGGTTCTCCCACAGAGCACCATGCTTAAATACAATGATTTGGCACTCTATGGCTAGCTGAAGAGTCGAGCTCGTTCGCCGTGAAAGTTTCGCGAAACTTTTTCAATTCTTTTCCTAGATACGGCGTTTTGAGAAAGGTTAGTTTCTTCAAAGTACAGTTTCGAAGATTTCTTGTACATCCACAAAAAAAAAGATGCCATTTTTGGAAAATTCGAGGATCATATGCCTGTGTAAAGTTGAGTTTGTGATTGCAACTGTTGACACTTTTTGCCGCAACGCGATTTACCTTACCGCGATGTGCCGTGTGACGGCCGTGGGGCTAAACGCTTCGTGCGGCCGGTCAACATTCCGCGCGGGCACGCTACCAACGTTGCGTGCCCGCGTTGCACGGAAACTGTTGTTGTTTTATATTTATGCACAGATGCAAGGATGTTTTGTGTTCTTCTGTCCTGGATTGGTCTTCACTCTTTGGTTAAGATTTCTTTTCATTATTTTAATATTTGTCTTCTTTTAATTTTGATTACTTTTATTAGTTTTAATGAATGTAAAATTCTATTTTGATTCTTTTGGTGAAATTTAGACATAATTTATTTATTGTCAAGTTAGGCCTTGAAATATTTTGTTTTCAAAGGAAAAACTGGATTTACCAATTTTTTTTATTTACTTTTATTTACTTCAACATTTATTCCAAATAAGTTTCTCATTTTGAGGCTTCCTTTTTTTGTATGGCTATGGACTATTTTCTTTGGTTTTGAATTGATTTTCTAAATTTATTGAAAAGTGAACAAAGCAAAATTGACTGGAGCGAGATTCAAACCAGTAACCTCCTGAACAGGTGTACAACATTACGAACACGTACAACACCTGTACGGTGTTAAGGAGGTCGCTGGCTCGAATCCCGCCCCAATCAATTTTTGTTTTGTTCACTTTTCAATGACTTATAATTCACTCATTCAGTTTCCCTTGTGGTTATTTGTTTATTTATAAATTATTATTATTTACTCAAATCGGGATCTTACACCAAAAAAATATTGCTCAGTTTAATTTTGATTTATTGATCATTTGAATCTGCACATGTAATCTAATGTATTTTGAAGAAATATAGTCAAAAATTAAAAACAAATTGAAACAGTGAAATGTATTGTGCATTGATTTTGTTCCTTTTCTGTCCAAAAATTGAAGCTATCCAAGCCACAGCTTCACATCAACATGGGCATTACTACAGAAACATGGCGGGCAAGGATTGGTGGCTTCAAAATGCCACCCTCCAGGCTGTCCAGAAATGCCAACTCTCCATTGCAGGAATGGTGCGAGAGCAGTGAATGTGGCAACACCAAGATTCTCATCATGTGTGTTTTGCTGACCCTGTTGGTCAGTCATCAGCTGCTCTCTCACTATCCTGCCCCATCATCAGAAATTCAGCTCAATCACCTTCAGTTATTCTTCAACATCTACAACACTCTCCAAGCCGACTCCCCTACAACGCTTCAATCTTCATTTCTACATCCACGACAAATTCTTCTGATGAGTGGAGATGTGGAATCAAATCCAGGCCCTGCTCTCTCCGATCAACAACTCCAACAACTCCAGTCCGACACAGAAATCCAAGACAAGCCTTCCACACTCGAGTATATTCACATCTTTCAACTATTTCATCTTAGGCAATCAAATTCGAAGACATGGGTTGATGTGAAGCTGTGGCTGAGTCGATTACTAAACATTCATGTCAATCACCTCCCTTCTGAAGGTTCCATAAGATCCCAATGGCTTAATATGATGAAGGAAAGGAGGGGATTAGTAAAAATTAAAAGTAAACATCCAAATAAGATGAGGGACTGGGAACAAACAGAGTATAATCTTCCAGAGATGAAACCACAAGTCCAACATCGCATGAAAGCATCCCCTTCCTGTGGAGATTGTGGAATCTTAAGGGGGGTGATTGACAACTTAAATAAACAAAGTGAAAGACTTCAAAAAGAAACCGAGGAACTGAAAAATAGGCCAAGTCCTCATGAGGTTTATCTTTGTAAACGTCGGGAAATTCGAAACAAAATGAAAATAAAAAAACAAAAAAACATGATGGAGGCTCTTAAGAAGAAAGTGAAAATGCAAGAAAGTAAACTGAAAACCCAGAGGCACAAAAATAGAAAACTTAAACTTGAATTTCAACAAATAAAACTAGCCAAACTGTCTGAGTCTGAGGTGCCATATCTTAGTGAATGTGAATCAAGAATAACTGACTTAGAAAATGAAAATAAGAAGTTGCAGGAATCACTTAGAAATACCAGAGAAGAAAATGCAGAATTGAAAAGTAAACAGAAATGTAATAACAAGCAACCTGAGATGATTAAGTTAACTGGTTTGAATGAGAAGGGTCACCTTTGTTATACTTCTCAAGCTAGAATTTGTGTGTATAAATTACTATCTTTACATGTTAGTTTTGAAAATATTGGACCTGTAATACAATCTGTTTTAAATATGCTAGGCAAAATAGCAGACTCTCTTCCAACTGGGCGAACGGTTTCTCATATGAATGATGAAAGGTTATTAATCTCTCAAAAACAAGTCGGCAGCTTATCTACAAAATCTAATCTAACTTTATCCACTGATGAAACGCCAAAGCAAGGAGATGTTTATATGACTTACACTATAGCAGATGATAATGATAATTTTGTCTTAGGTTTAAGAGAGATGGTTTCGAAAAGTGCCGATGATACCCTGACAACGCTGAAAGTAATTCTCGACGATATAACAGAAATCTGCAATTCAAATCATGATGTTGGAACAGAAATACTTTGCCAAATTAAAAACACAATGAGTGACCGGGCTGCAACTGAATCAAAATTTAACACAATCTTGCAATCTTATAGAGAATCTTGTCTTCCCAAAATCAAAGAAAACTGGGACTCACTTAACAAAGCAGCGAAACAAAAGTTGATTGACATGAACAATTTTTTCTGCGGTCTTCACCTGTTAGTTTCCATGGCAGAAACAATTTCTGTATCATTCAGACAGTTTGAAAACTTGTATCTTGAGGGCAAAGAAGTTGGGGCAGCAGCAGCACAGGGGGTTACAGTAATGGGAACAGACAGTGGAACAATTCGATTGGTAAGATCAGCATGCAAAGCACTGGCCAGAGGAGCTGATGAAAAAAGTGGTTGTTTTTGTTCCTGGAATACGTATTTAAACAATGCGCACATTAACAAGAGGTATTTGCAGAATTTCCGTGGGAACAGATTCAACATTATATTTTTGCTAGGAGGATGTGTATTTCATATGAAAGACTTTATATTTGATTTCTTGAATAATGTAATTGGGACTGGTAATGGGCTCTTGAAGGCGGTTCATGCAGATGTACAGGTTCCATTGTTTCTTGCTGGCTGCAAAGTTTTAGGAATTATAAACAAGATGATTACTGCTCCTCTTTGGCGAATCACAGAAACACCTGGCCATATCCTTGACATGTGTGATGTTTACACCAATCTTCATCAATTTTTACGGGATGCTTCAACATCAGATGATACAATGGATAACCTGATCAGCTGCAATGTAACTTGCTTTGATGAGCAATTACTCAGTAAGGATGAAGTTTTTAACTCTATCAAACAACAATGGGTAAATGATGAAATTGTAAGAAGTATGATGCGACACACTGTAATTGCTTTACAACAATTAATATCTAGAGTAACTACAGATTATCTACCTGGTGGTAAGCTTAATGAACTTCAGAAAAACAAGAAATTCAAGAAAGAAACAAAATCAGCCCCTAAGCATAATAAATTTCCAGAGCGTATATTTGGTTATCTTGGTTTTTTGATAAATAGGCGTCCAAATGCATCCTCAGTTGCCAATGAGGCACAAGTCATGTTTGTTTTTAATAAAACGGATGAATTTATCGCCGCCATGCCAGATGACCAACTGAAAGAGTTAATAAATAGTGTGATGGGGTCTGCAACCGAAGACCTGCACAAAAAGGTGAAAGAGAGAGAAAAGATGAGACATGATGAACTTGTGAAGAAGCAACTTGAGAAAAAAGAACAAATAAAGATGAGACAACAAAGGAAACAAAAAAGGAAAGAAGATCTAACATGTTTGATTGTTGATGCTGGGCTTTGGCAAAGTAGGGAAACTGTAGAAAATAAAATGAAACAGTGTGAAAGTGACAGGGAAAGACACAACGCTTGCAAGAACCAAATCAAATTTCGACGGGAGGTTTTGCATCAGTTTGTGGACGGCGACAAAAAGTTTAATTTCACCGAAGGAGGAAAATCAAAACCGTGGACAGCCTTAAGGGATCACTTGTATTCTTTCATTGATGCAGCAACTTCAGTTGGCGAGGGAAAGTCAGTTCAAAGAACAACATGTGATGATGTTACTGTAGTTATTCCTTTGTTGGTTGGTAAGACTGTCAATCATTTTTTTAAATCAGACAATGGCGATAAAGAAGCTTATATTGGTAAAGTCATCAGTCAGGTTCCTGGATTCCCACAATGGTTTAACATCAAATATGAAGATGACGAAGCACTCTACACATACAAACTTGTTGATGATTATAGGGATGGCAACTTGGAAATTGTTCCGACATAAATGTACTGTTTACTTTACAGGAATATGCAAAGTAGTATGTAGTGCTTGTACTTCCTTCCATATGTTGAAGACCTAAAGAGTAGATACAAAAAAAATAGAGATTTATAATTAACTTAATGGCATTAAGTTCAAAGAAATGATCACACAATGCAAATGTGTAATTTTGAAGCTTGAATCATCATTAATGTGGAATAATTCATGTGTTCATGTGTGCTGCACATATCAGTTCTAATACCAGTTTAGAATTTTACTGCTTGTCATGAATAAGACTTTCATGAAGTATTTTGTCAGCAGTAAAAAAATTACAATTACTTAAATTTAATAATAATAATAATACTTACATAATGAGTCATGTGCATGCCTGCTTGTTGCCTTGGAAATTTAAATCTAATAATAGCAAATTAAAAAACAAATTGCTGTAAAACTGTAATTTCAATTTGCTGACAAATTTGTTTACTTTAATAGCATTAGTAAACAAAATGCTTACACATGTATACATGTAATTGGAGTGAGTCATATAATATACAATGAACATGTGCATTCACATATGACATTTCCATAGCGTGATATGTTCTAAACATAATTAAAGTTATTTGATGTTATGCAAATGCTTGTTTGTTAGTATAATCAGTTTTTGTGGCCATGACAACCAGCTTTGTAAATAATGACCGTTAATTACGGAAACAAATTGAGCCAGTACATTTTATTCATACTTGGGTTTGTTTGCATCATTTTATGTATAACATGTATAAAGAAATCATAAAAACTTACCGTATGTACCGTATTTTGATTCATGCGGAACAGTCATTTTGTTACAAAGCCAATAATTATGTTGTTTCCATGGCAACTGTAATTCTTAACAACATTTGCAGGTTGGTGTTATGTATTGATTAAGGGAGTACACTGTAGTGATATAATGAAATGGAAAAAAGAAAGGTCTTATATCATTTTCTTTACTTAAGATATGGTCATTTCAATTTGTTTACTTATTTGTTTACTTTGAAACCATTAGTAAACAAATTCTAACGAGTAATTAATTATGCATACACGTAAAATCTGCTGCTCATTCAACATGAAATTTGTATAGCATGACACGGTATGTCATGTATGGTGTATGTAGAAAAAAAACAGAATTGAAGTTGTGCTTATGAATATGCAAATCTTGTTTATTAGTATAATTGGTTATTGTTGCCATGGCAACCAGCTTTGTAAATATTGACCCTTAATTATGAAAAAGAATTGGGTCTACATCTTATACTCAGTTTTGCATTGTTTTATGTACATGTACATAAAGAAATCACAAAAACTATTATTAATGTACTGTACATGTACATGTTTGTACTTTGATTTATGTGCAACCGTCATTTCGTTATGCAGCAAATTATAAAGTTGTTTCCATGGCAACTGTAATTCTAAACAACAATTTGCAGGTTGTTGTTATGTGTAATTTTAGGGAGTAGTATTATACAATGATATTAGAAAAAACAACAACTTCATACCTCTTTATATTCTTAAGATATGACCATTTAAATTTGTTTACTGATTTGTTTACTGTAATTTTTATTAGTAAACAAATACTTACGCGTATAATTAATTATGCAAATACGCAATGATCGTGTGCATTTCACAGGACGTTGATAAGCATAGTATGGTCATATGTAGTACAAAACAGCTGATTTCAAGTTATGATTATGAGGATTATGCATGTTTGTTTATTAATATAATTAGTTCCTGTTGCCATGGCAACCATCTTTGTAAATAATGACCTTTTCAATTTTTCTTGTCCAAAAATGTGTCTTCCTATATATATCTAACTGGTCGGAGAAGAAAAAATGAAAATAAACCCAGTTACTGTTGAGTTATTAACAAGTGAATTTGTTTACATCATTGTTTACTTTAATAGCATCATGTAAACAAGACCTTTGTCTCCACAAATTAACCATCTTTGCCATTGATAAATTGAACGGAAAATGCCCTTTTTCAAAATCTTCAAGACGGCATAACTCGGCAACCCATACATCAATTTTGATAGCATGGGTATCAAATGATGCAGATTTATGCACTCTTTACGAATTTAGCATCAACAGACCCATTGCAGCAACTTCAAAAATCCCATTTCAGTCCCTAACACTGGGTCTGGGATGAGTTGGCTGAAGTAAGCGACCCCTTTTTTTATTTTATGCCCCAAACCCTGGATTTCTACCCGGTCTAGCATCCCAGAGTCTCCCATAGGCTTTAGCCCTAAATTTGTTGTAGGCCCCCCTACTTGTTGTAGGCCTACACGGAACAAATTGGACTTCACGTTACTTGCGCCAAAAAATGTCTCCAAATGACATTACAGATCGGTTTGAAAAATCGTTCCATCTCTTCGCCAAATGTCAAGGATGAAATGCAGCATATTTATTTTTGCTCAGTCATGATTTCTCCATGTGATAAAAATTGATGTTCTCCGATGGAATTCCAGATGATCATTTCGGAATTTTTCAGATCGTCCGCTGTCATGTGTGGTTCTCCACCACGCCCACACACATGTGACTTCATGCTTTCTAATTGGCAGAGAGCCAAACCAAGATAGTTGAAGATCTGAAACGATCGTTGGGATTTCCATCGGAAAACATCAATTTTTATTATACGGAAATATCTTGAGCAGAAACAGATAAGCTGCATTTCATGCTTGACATTCGGAGAAGAGATAGAGCGATTTTCAAACCGATCTTTGATGTCTTTGATGTCATTTGGGGACCTTTTTTGGCGCAAGTACCTTGAAGTACAATTTTTTCCGTGTACAACACATTTAGGGCTATGGGATTCTCTGGGGGCGCTATACCGACTGTCAACCCCCATTAAAAAGGGAGTTCAGCGTCCCAGTTACTAGGCCATCATCACATGCCTACATAATAATTGTACATATGCGTTCTAGTTCAAGTAGTTGAAGTACTGCACTGTAGCCTGTGTAGGATTCTGTGCGTGTTTTCAGTACGCCAACACAACAGTAGGCCAACAAAAGTAACAATGACTGTAGGCATAGCATACAACATGTGTGGTGTTTAGTGAAATAACCAAACTTATTCTGTAATGTTTGATGTTTTGCAATTTTGTATATAAGGGGCCGTCCATAAAGTACGTACGCACGGAGTGTGGGGGGGGGGGGGGTGTTGTTACCGATGCGTATGCCATGCGTACAGGGGGGAGGGGGGGTTCAGGCCAATGCGTACCGTACGCAAACGAAAAATTTGCATAATCATTTCGCGCGAAAAGAGAGGGAAACAAACGAGAAAAAGCACCAGGATTGATTTGTTTTTTCCTTTTTTCTTATTCAATATGATAAAAAAAATAGTAAAATACATCTGTAAATGTATAAAAACGTGATCATTTCAATAGTGACGTCCCAATAACGATACCGGCCCGGATTATTGTGACATATTAATGATGCTAAAGCAAGGTACCGCGAGAAGTGAAAAACCTAATGTGAAATGCATATGCGTACAGGGGGGGAGGGGGTGTTGGGACCATTGCGTACGCCATGCGTACAGAGGGGGAGGGGGGCTCAAAAAAGTCGGCATTTCGTGCGTACGTACTTTATGGACGGCCCCTTAGTAGGATTTGAAGCTTTGCATGGTGGAAGTCACATAATGAGGAAAGGTTTGCGGAGACACAATCTCTTTATAGATGTGTGGTTCTGAAAAGAACCAGTGAGAAGTTGATCTCTTCTCACCAGTTCTTTTCAGAACCACACATCTATAAAGAGATTGTACATGGTGTCTCTGCAAACCTTTCCTTATTAGTTTTGTAATATTTCACAGAGTTGCCAGTTTGTTTTATATTTGTTTGTTTGTTTGTTTGTCTGTAGATGATGGAGGAATACAAGCCTTATCCAACTCAAGCTGCTGCTAGTCAAGCTAGTATGACACCAGCTCAGCTTATGGTCAGCTCCAATGAAGCCTTATTACCGGACACTCAAGCACCCTTACAACAACAAGTCAAATCCAAGCCAGATTACTCCAACTTTGACCCGGTCAAAGCTGTTCAGTATGGTGCCTTTGATCGCATAAAGGAACTGGTTGAAAATGGCTTGGATGTACAGGAACCAGACAAGGAGAATGTGACATTATTGCATTGGGCAGCCATCAATAACCGACTTGAGATAGCAAGGTAAATCTACATGAGCCATTTGGACATTTTCTAAACCTTGGTTCGGTCTTTGACTGTGGTTTTTGGCTCCATTTTGGTATATTTTTTTTAAAGGTAGTATCATACTTTGGTAGCATACGAAATAGAAATGTTCACAGATTTACCTATAACTTACAGGCTATGAAGATGGTGATGGAAGAAACATACCGTTAAAATTTGTCAGCTTGAAATTTATTTATTTATTTATTTATTCAGTCATCTCATCCAACAGCAGAGTAACCGCCAATTACAGGGAGAGTTAAACAAGCAAAATTATAAACAAAACAACAAATTAAAATATTACATTAAAAAAAGTAATACAAATGAAGCACAGATACGAAAAAATAAATAAATAAATAAATGTAGTTAAATAAATAAATAAATAAATAAATAACAAACAGATAAATAAATAAATAATAGAAAAAAAATGAATGCAATAATAAATAATTAAATAAACAAAAACAGAAAAAGAGTAAAACCAGTGACCAAAATTATTTTTCAGAAACTTAAGAAATAATGTGGCAGTTTTTCACTGTTTTCTCAAAAAGTGGGCACCATATGTAAACATTTTCACAGATGACTTACTGTATCTGTCTTGATATTTTTGACAATGAATCTGTATTTCTTTGACAAAAAGACAAAGTATGATATTAACTGTAATGATAGAGGGATCCAGACATGCCAGATAGAGACATTCATCCCCAGCCTCATATTCAGTTCATTGTTTTAGACAACAATGAAAAATTCATAGTAAATTGTTGACTTTGTTGCTGGCATTTGGCTCTTGTCCTAGGCTGAGTTCGTTGAAATTGGCATGAAAATTTTAAAAATGATATCAGGCCTGGAATCTGAAAGGGGCAAGGCCACTTTTCCATTGCAAGGGGCACTTCCATTGGAAAATCATAATGTCTATGGAAATGTTTGAAGGGGCACCAAGGCCAAGAACCAGGGCAACGAAGGCCGTGGCCTTTGTTAAATTTCAGGCTTGTGACATATTTGCATTTATTAGTGGTTTTAAAGCCCCAACGCTCATTTACAAAATTCCTTGTGTCTGCAGGTATCTTATCAACCACGGTGCAATCATTGATCAGCTCGGAGGGGATCTGAACTCTACACCACTCCACTGGGCAGCCAGGCAGGGTCACCTACCTATGGTAGTTCTTCTGATGCAGTATGGTGCTGATCCTGGCATTAGAGATGGCGAGGGAGTCTGTGGTGTCCATCTTACCTGTCAATATGGTCACACGGCAATCACTGCATACCTGATTGCTAAGGGACAAGATGCTAATTTAGTGGATGGTAATGGAATGACACCTCTCATGTGGGCGTGCTACAGGACGTTCTCGTAAGTTCCAAAGTTGTTTTTCTTCATTGACCATGTCAAGGCAACTACGATCTTGATTAATCTGACCAGTGGAAAAATGCAATTGGCCTTCGTGGAATGAAGCTTGGGCTAGACTTGGGATTTATTTTGCCACCGCCATTTTGTGTCTTAATAAATGAAATGAAGGGTTTGAGATACATGGTGATGCTGGAGACTTTTTTCGGCTTCGTCATGTGGTCCAATCCCTTCATTTCATTTTGTAGGACTTAAATGGATACCAGGCATGCCAGGTTGTCCAAGCTAGAAGCTAAAAGTGGCAGCAAAGTAAGTCCCAAGGCTAGCCTCAGGCCTGGTTTTGTAAAGACCCTGTAGGACCTGTATAAAGTAAAATGGTCAGAGCCTCGAATTTCATAGTTCTTGCAACATTTTTTTATTGTAGTTCACCATTGATGTTGAAATAACTTTCGAAATAATCTTGAGTAGACATGGTAGACAGAAAACAAATTAGTTAATGCTTAGAGTTACATTTAGGAGGGCCTGATGTTTTGATCCTAGCAGGATCTTTCTCAAAGGCTAAAAGGTCAGAGTTAGGAGGACCGGACGTTTTGATCCTAGCAGGATCTTTCTTAAAGGCTAAAAGGTCAGAGTTAGAATGACCGGACGTTTTGATCCTAGCAGGATCTTTCTCAAAGGCTAGAATGACAAGAGGACAAAAACATGCAAGTATTAAAAGGTACACAGAAAATGGATAGGAGGATCAGAACAAAGGGGGACAGTCTGTCCAGGGACACGGCGAAAGGGAAAATGTCAGGCCTCCTTAACTCCAAGCATTTTATACGTCTCACATGTCTCAGATGTCTGAGGTCATTATTTGGGGCAATGAGCAGTTTGCAGCAGTTTCATCACTGTAGTTTTAGTCAGTGGTGTGGGTTTTTATGTTTGTAGTCTTGATCCAACTTTATATCTTTTCTCCCTGTGCTTGATTTACTTTTTGGATTTCCTGTTTTTCTCATTTGTAGAGTTGATCCTGCACGTCTCCTTCTCACATTAGGAGCAAGTCCCAATCTACAAGACAAGAATTATCACAACTCTGCTCTTCACTGGGCTACAGCGGTTGGTAACACTGCCGCTGTTAATATGTTGCTGCAACATGGCGCTGATAGTTTCATTGAGAACAGTAGGGTAAGATCGGGCTGCAGTTTGGCTTTTTGGTTTTGTATTTTGTGGGGTGCTGTTAGTTTGGCGTGTTGTACTCAAAGTCTTGTGGTCAATCTACAGATTGTGGGTTTGAATCCAACCATGGGCTAGTGGTGCTTGCGTCCTTGGGCAAGACGCTTTGTAACATATTGCTCCTCTTCACCCAGGTGTAAATAGGTGCATGTGAGGATTAGCCTTTGCAGCCGTAGCTAGACAATTGGGATGCGGCAGCAAGATGGACGCACTGCCAATTGCTGGAGTCACGACCGCATCCAGTCAATTTGAACACAGCCTTAGTGTATTGTGAGACCCCGCCCTGGTCTCAGTGTTTGGTCTTTGTATCTGCTCAGACATGCTAGCAGTACGATCCAATGTCATAGAGTCGTTATAAAAGCAGAAAATAATGCTTAGCCAATTTTCAAGCTTAGCAAAATCTGGCTGAGAACCAGTCACTAGCAGTACACATGACATGAGATTGTAGTTGGTAAACGGTGTCTGCTTATTGAATTATGTCCATGTTTAGTAGATATAAGTGCTTAAAAGCAGCTCATTGAAGTTTGCTTTATCTTCGTCTTCAGCATGAAACTCCGCTGGATGTTGCGATGTCTCGACGTAATGGTTACATCGCTATGCGTATCAAGGAACATCGAGGAGAATCACCTCATGGCACAAAGAAAGGAAGCAAGGTTTGTTTGTCTGATTGTTTGTTTGTCTGTTCGTCTTCCCTGAAGGATGGACATTGCCTTGATTGGTATGTGGTATATTACCAGTTTTCTAGCCACGATGGCCGGCATCGGTTGGGGACATCTGGCACTCAGCCTTTCCGACTGGCACTCGAGATGAAGAACCGT
Organism: Astropecten irregularis; assembly: GCA_963971285.1. Classification (NCBI taxonomy): domain Eukaryota; kingdom Metazoa; phylum Echinodermata; class Asteroidea; order Paxillosida; family Astropectinidae; genus Astropecten; species Astropecten irregularis. Next base: position 1,225,239 of record OZ020251.1, on the reverse strand, counting down.
GTTACCGACCGGCACTAAAAATATTGAAATTCACAGAAAATACACAAATGTTGTGATCACGACATTGTGAACGCGGACGCTGACCGCCTGAGCCACACCGAGGACACGCCCCCAGCTGACCACAGAATGAGCTGTCCATGGTCCGCTGATCACAGCATTGTGACCATGATCGCCGACCTACAGGATATAACAGACACCGCAGAGTCCTGTTCAGTTGCCTTATGAAGGCTAGCAGTTCCAGCAGCCGAAACATCACTACCAGCAACACGACATCGCATGACGTTGATCACCTTTTTTCCTCATCTGTATCCACCACGATGAATTACACTTTCCTTTCTATTAATAACCATTTAATTTGTATATATTGATTTTTATGGGATGATGCAGGAGATGCGGAAGTATGTCATGTGGTGTTTGCCAGCTCTACTCATGATGTCAGTGGGAATAATACCAGATCTAGATGCTACATATCTCATCAAGTTTGTCCTCGCTGTTCTGACTGTTGCTGTTGTATATTGCATGTTACGGTAAGTATCTACTCCCAATCATAGGCCCATATCTAGATGCTACATATCTCATCAAGTTTGTCCTTGCTGTTCTGACTGTTGCTGTTGTATATTGCATGTTACGGTAAGTATCTACTCCCAATCATAGGCCCATATCTAGATGCTACATATCTCATCAAGTTTGTCCTTGCTGTTCTGACTGTTGCTGTTGTATATTGCATGTTACGGTAAGTATCTACTCCCAATCATAGGCCCATATCTAGATGCTACATATCTCATCAAGTTTGTCCTCGCTGTTCTGGCTGTTGCTGTTGTATATTGCATGTTACGGTAAGTATCTACTCCCAATCATAGGCCCATATCTAGATGCTACATATCTCATCAAGTTTGTCCTCGCTGTTCTGACTGTTGCTGTTATATATTGCATGTTACGGTAAGTATCTACTCCCAATCATAGGCCCATATCTAGATGCTACATATCTCATCAAGTTTGTCCTCGCTGTTCTGACTGTTGCTGTTATATATTGCATGTTACGGTAAGTATCTACTCCCAATCATAGGCCCATATCTAGATGCTACATATCTCATCAAGTTTGTCCTCGCTGTTCTGACTGTTGCTGTTGTATATTGCATGTTACGGTAAGTATCTACTCCCAATCATAGGCCCATATCTAGATGCTACATATCTCATCAAGTTTGTCCTCGCTGTTCTGACTGTTGCTGTTGTATATTGCATGTTACGGTAAGTATCTACTCCCAATCATAGGCCCATATCTAGATGCTACATATCTCACCAAGTTTGTCCTCTTTGTTCTGACTGTTGCTGTTGTATATTGCATGTTACGGTAAGTATCTACTCCCAATCATAGGCCCATATCTAGATGCTACATATCTCATCAAGTTTGTCCTTGCTGTTCTGACTGTTGCTGTTATATATTGCATGTTACGGTAAGTATCTACTCCCAATCATAGGCCCATATCTAGATGCTACATATCTCATCAAGTTTGTCCTCGCTGTTCTGACTGTTGCTGTTGTATATTGCATGTTACGGTAAGTATCTACTCCCAATCATAGGCCCATATCTAGATGCTACATATCTCACCAAGTTTGTCCTCTTTGTTCTGACTGTTGCTGTTGTATATTGCATGTTACGGTAAGTATCTACTCCCAATCATAGGCCCATATCTAGATGCTACATATCTCATCAAGTTTGTCCTCGCTGTTCTGACTGTTGCTGTTGTATATTGCATGTTACGGTAAGTATCTACTCCCAATCATAGGCCCATATCTAGATGCTACATATCTCATCAAGTTTGTCCTTGCTGTTCTGACTGTTGCTGTTATATATTGCATGTTACGGTAAGTATCTACTCCCAATCATAGGCCCATATCTAGATGCTACATATCTCATCAAGTTTGTCCTTGCTGTTCTGACTGTTGCTGTTATATATTGCATGTTACGGTAAGTATCTACTCCCAATCATAGGCCCATATCTAGATGCTACATATCTCATCAAGTTTGTCCTTGCTGTTCTGACTGTTGCTGTTATATATTGCATGTTACGGTAAGTATCTACTCCCAATCATAGGCCCATATCTAGATGCTACATATCTCATCAAGTTTGTCCTCGCTGTTCTGACTGTTGCTGTTGTATATTGCATGTTACGGTAGGTATAACTACTCCCAATCATAGGCCCATATCTAGATGCTACATATCTCATCAAGTTTGTCCTCTTTGTTCTGACTGTTGCTGTTGTATATTGCATGTTACGGTAAGTATCTACTCCCAATCATAGGCCCATATCTAGATGCTACATATCTCACCAAGTTTGTCCTCTTTGTTCTGACTGTTGCTGTTGTATATTGCATGTTACGGTAAGTATCTACTCCCAATCATAGGCCCATATCTAGATGCTACATATCTCATCAAGTTTGTCCTCGCTGTTCTGACTGTTGCTGTTATATATTGCATGTTACGGTAAGTATCTACTCCCAATCATAGGCCCATATCTAGATGCTACATATCTCACCAAGATTGTCCTCTTTGTTCTGACTGTTGCTGTTGTATATTGCATGTTACGGTAAGTATCTACTCCCAATCATAGGCCCATATCTAGATGCTACATATCTCATCAAGTTTGTCCTCGCTGTTCTGACTGTTGCTGTTGTATATTGCATGTTACGGTAAGTATCTACTCCCAATCATAGGCCCATATCTAGATGCTACATATCTCATCAAGTTTGTCCTCGCTGTTCTGACTGTTGCTGTTGTATATTGCATGTTACGGTAAGTATCTACTCCCAATCATAGGCCCATATCTAGATGCTACATATCTCACCAAGTTTGTCCTCTTTGTTCTGACTGTTGCTGTTGTATATTGCATGTTACGGTAAGTATCTACTCCCAATCATAGGCCCATATCTAGATGCTACATATCTCATCAAGTTTGTCCTCGCTGTTCTGACTGTTGCTGTTGTATATTGCATGTTACGGTAAGTATCTACTCCCAATCATAGGCCCATATCTAGATGCTACATATCTCATCAAGTTTGTCCTTGCTGTTCTGACTGTTGCTGTTGTATATTGCATGTTACGGTAAGTATCTACTCCCAATCATAGGCCCATATCTAGATGCTACATATCTCATCAAGATTGTCCTCGCTGTTCTGGCTGTTGCTGTTGTATATTGCATGTTACGGTAAGTATAACTACTCCCAATCATAGGCCCATATCTAGATGCTACATATCTCACCAAGATTGTCCTCGCTGTTCTGGCTGTTGCTGTTGTATATTGCATGTTACGGTAAGTATAACTACTCCCAATCATAGGCCCATATCTAGATGCTACATATCTCATCAAGTTTGTCCTCGCTGTTCTGACTGTTGCTGTTGTATATTGCATGTTACGGTAAGTATCTACTCCCAATCATAGGCCCATATCTAGATGCTACATATCTCACCAAGATTGTCCTTGCTGTTCTGACTGTTGCTGTTGTATATTGCATGTTACGGTAAGTATCTACTCCCAATCATAGGCCCATATCTAGATGCTACATATCTCATCAAGTTTGTCCTCGCTGTTCTGACTGTTGCTGTTGTATATTGCATGTTACGGTAAGTATCTACTCCCAATCATAGGCCCATATCTAGATGCTACATATCTCACCAAGATTGTCCTTGCTGTTCTGACTGTTGCTGTTGTATATTGCATGTTACGGTAAGTATCTACTCCCAATCATAGGCCCATATCTAGATGCTACATATCTCATCAAGTTTGTCCTCGCTGTTCTGACTGTTGCTGTTGTATATTGCATGTTACGGTAAGTATCTACTCCCAATCATAGGCCCATATCTAGATGCTACATATCTCACCAAGATTGTCCTTGCTGTTCTGACTGTTGCTGTTGTATATTGCATGTTACGGTAAGTATCTACTCCCAATCATAGGCCCATATCTAGATGCTACATATCTCACCAAGTTTGTCCTCTTTGTTCTGACTGTTGCTGTTGTATATTGCATGTTACGGTAAGTATCTACTCCCAATCATAGGCCCATATCTAGATGCTACATATCTCACCAAGTTTGTCCTCGCTGTTCTGACTGTTGCTGTTGTATATTGCATGTTACGGTAAGTATCTACTCCCAATCATAGGCCCATATCTAGATGCTACATATCTCACCAAGATTGTCCTCGCTGTTCTGACTGTTGCTGTTGTATATTGCATGTTACGGTAAGTATAACTACTCCCAATCATAGGCCCATATCTAGATGCTACATATCTCATCAAGTTTGTCCTCGCTGTTCTGACTGTTGCTGTTGTATATTGCATGTTACGGTAAGTATCTACTCCCAATCATAGGCCCATATCTAGATGCTACATATCTCATCAAGTTTGTCCTCGCTGTTCTGACTGTTGCTGTTGTATATTGCATGTTACGGTAAGTATAACTACTCCCAATCATAGACCCATATCTAGATGCTACATATCTCATCAAGTTTGTCCTCGCTGTTCTGACTGTTGCTGTTGTATATTGCATGTTACGGTAGGTATAACTACTCCCAAACTTAGGCCCATGTCTGGACTTGGTGTCTCAACGAGACAAGGAGAATTATTTCTTTTATTGTAAGAGGTATTTGTTTTTAGTGGAAAACCGAAATGGTTGTGGGAAAGACCAAAACTGAATGATTTCTTTCTACCGAGATGGATGCTGTCTTCAACGATGAGAAATATGAAATGAATCCGACATGATGACGTGACATAAAAGGTATAATGCATGATTGGTAAAGGTCACAGAACAGCATTTGCACTTTGTCTGATCCAATGTGTACATGAAATGATAAACCTGTGAAAATTTGAGCTCAATCGGACATCTGAGTCACAGAAAATAGTGAAAACCCGACTCAATTTTTCCTATAATACAAAGAATGGTTTTCATCGTAATACGCCGAGATCAAAACTGTTTTCGGTCTTTGTTTGACTAATTTCTTGATAAATACAGCATTTCAGGCAGATATATTATGTTAACAGTATGTTAACGGTATGTTTCTACCAGCACCATCTTCATACCCTGAAAGTTATACATAAATCTGTGAACATTTTTGTTTGGGTATGTTACCAATCCTGTACTATACCTTTAAACAGCTCTTGTAAACAATCGTTGATGTAACTGGTGTCATCAGTTGTGATTCGGTTGAATTCCTTGTTGATATATTTTGTGTTTCTTGTTACCATTGCAGGTTTTTTGTTGATAGTCGTGCTAATCAAGTTCTTCCAGTTGCTACAGCTGTGGCAACCAAGACTATCGTCGTCTTCACATACTTTGTGTACTTCTGGCCTTATATCCTTTTAAAGATCAACACGAATGCCGTATTCTTCTCAGGCGGTTTCACATACTTTTCTTTTGCAATGTAACAGCCTAAATGTTGTAATCCTTGTTTGAAGAAACCATGTAGAGCAAAATGATAGATAGGTTTGAAACAAACATTCTGACTCTGATAATGGCATATGTTTTCTTTGAATAAAAAGTTGGACAAATATTGAGTTTGAACGCAGTTGGAACAAAATTGACTTGTCTGTTAACATTTTGGTATCCTTGCCAACCAAGTTGGTTTACTGATCAACAAAAGTATGGTCTGTATGCCCCAATCCACCACATTAGTCTCACTCTCAACCATGACTCTGACGTCTGACGAAAACTGTGATAGTGTCACGGTTTGTGATTAGAATAGATCTGTCACCACCAATGTGGGGCTGGATGGCTCAGATGGTAGAGCGCCTGTGCAGTATTCGGGAAGGTCATAGGTTCGAATCCCATTCAGTCAATTTTTCTTTGTTCACTGTTCATTGAAAACAAAATGAGGTCTTCCTTCCAGACTCGGCTGTCTAGTTTCTTGGCCATTTTCAGCACCTTGGCTTACTCCAGCATCTTCTCCATCCCTGAAATTATCGGCTGGGTTTTTCATTCAAATTGAAGCTGTAAGGAAGCTTTTCTTCTGTTAAAAGCAGAATTAACCATGATCTGTATTCTAAACCTCGAATGATGCATATTTATCTCAAATGAAAGTATACCGGACGTCATCAAATAAGAGAAACTGACTGAATTTGAAAGTCATTGGAATGTGAACCAAAGAAACTGACGGAGCGGGATTCGAACTAGTGACCTCCGGAATGCCGTACCTGCACTCTTACCAACCATGCCAACTGAGCTACCCAGCCAATTTTTCTTTGTTCACTTTAAAATGAAAGTACATTTATTTATAGAGCTGGACCCAAAAACCTAGATTTCCAAATGCCATTGGTTTAAATGAAGGCGGTCTAGTTCCTTGACTTCATTTGGTCTAGTTCCTTGACTCTTCATACATGTTAATGATTTATTCTTGAGAGTGATGTTCGTACTGACCTATGGTACTATGGCTTATACCTTCTGGAAGTGCTGGAGGTTCAACCCGGGTATCATCAAAAATTCACAGGAGGATAAGAAGAGGGTGAGTAAAACCCTGAAGGAGATGTTTGTGCTGGGATGAGTGTGGTGTGGATTGGGATAGGCTGGGCTAAGTATTACAATATGTAATGGGTTGTACTGGGTTGTACTGGGCTGAACTAGGTGGGGTTGGGATAGGCTGGGCTAAGTGTTGCAATATGTAATGGGTGTGTTGGGTTGTACTGGGTTGTACTGGGTTGTACTGGGTGGGGTTGAGTTGGCCAGGGGTTGGGATAGGCTGGGCTAAGTGTTGCAATATGTGATGGGTTGTACTGGGTTGTACTGGGTTGTACTGGGTGGGGTTGGGATGGGGTTGGGATAGGCTGGGCTAAGTGTTGCAATATGTGATGGGTTGTACTGGGTTGTACTGGGTTGTACTGGGTGGGGTTGGGATGGGGTTGGGATAGGCTGGGCTAAGTGTTGCAATATGTGATGGGTTGTACTGGGTTGTACTGGGTTGTACTGGGTGGGGTTGGGATGGGGTTGGGATAGGCTGGGCTAAGTATTGCAATATGTAATGGGTTGTACTGGGTTGTACTGAGTGGGGTTGAGTTGGGGTTGGGATAGGCTGGGCTAAGTGTTGAAATATGTGATGGGTCTGTTGGGTTGTACTGGGTGAGGTTGAGTTGGGGTTGGGATAGGCTGGGCTAAGTATTACAATATGTAATGGGTTGTACTGGGTTGTACTGGGTGTTGTTGAGTTGGGGTTGGGATAGGCTGGGCCAAGTGTTGCAATATGTGATGGGTGTGTTGGGTTGTACTGGGTTGTACTGGGTGGGGTTGGGATAGGCTGGGCTAAGTATTACAATATGTAATGGGTTGTACTGGGTTATACTGGGTTGTACTGGGTGGGGTTGGGATGGGGTTGGGATAGTCTGGGCTAAGTATTGCAATATGTAATGGGTTGTACTGGGTTGTACTGGGCTGAACTGGGTGGGGTTGGGATAGGCTGGGCTAAGTATTACAATATGTAATGGGTTGTACTGGGTTGTACTGGGTGTTGTTGAGTTGGGGTTGGGATAGGCTGGGCTAAGTATTACAATATGTAATGGGTTGTACTGGGTGTTGTTGAGTTGGGGTTGGGATAGGCTGGGCTAAGTTTTGCAATATGTGATGCGTTGAACAATACCTGTTCTGTCTCATCATGATGAATAATATTAGGGTTAGATATCAAGGCACAATACCTGTGCTGTCTCATCATGATGAATAATATTTCATTTGTTCACCATTTTGTAGACTATTATTGAGATGGCCGAAACTACAGGGCTTGACCTCAACAAGTTCTGCACGACATGCTTAATCAAACGACCAATCAGATCGAAGCATTGTTCATCATGTGACAAGTGTGTGGCTAGATTTGATCACCATTGCCCATGGGTTGACAACTGTATAGGTGAGTAAGACTTGAAGACTCCGAACCACACACTCTCACAGAAGAGATTACATGGTGTCGCCGCAAACCTAACCTCTGTTCCTCCAAACAGGGGTTATCAATGGTTTCATAGGTTCATGCTGTCACAGTGTCAATAGCGCTGCGCACTTACGCTAAAAATAGCACCGGATCTCAGAAAAACATTGCAACCATACACGTGCGTGGGTGTGCACGTCCATGCACACTACGCGTGTGAGACAATGTTTGTCTGACAGCCGGGGATTTTGTGACGTCATTTGTGCTGAGCGCTTTTCAGTAAATTAGACAGGCAAGATTGAAATGACTGAATAATGAAAACAGATTTAAATGATGTCCTCGATGTACCGGTTTTCGAGGGTGTAAGCAATTGCCAAGTTTCCCTTGTGGTAATTTGATGATTATAAATATGATTCTGCTGATTTGTTTGATTTGACAGGTTCATTGAATCATCGATTCTTCATCATGTATCTAGGAGCGCTGCCATTGGCTTGTATGTTTTACCTGATTGGAAACGCATTATGTAAGTAAATCTCATGTTTGATTGATTTAAATCATATATTAACCTAAGCAATGACAAAATAGCCAATTACAAAATCACTGTTTCATATTCTAAACATTTTCAATTTACATCTCTTTCAATTTGAGCATAGCCTCAGGCGCGGTTCTAGAGCAAACATTTTGGGGGGCTCGAAGAGCCATTATTTTTTGGGGGGGCTAGAAGACCCAATATTTTGGGTTCTTCTAACACTCGCTTCTGCTATGTCTTATTAGGGGTCGAAAAACATGCACATTATAGCACACACAACGCGTTTTTTATGTCATTGGCGGTTCATAACTGAAAAAAATCTAGCATTTTCAAGAATTTTATTTTTCACTTGCATTTTTTTTGGGGGGGGGGCTAGACAAAATTTTTGGGGGGCTACAGCCTCCCCTAGCCCCCCTTGTAACAACCGCGCATGCATAGCCTACAATAAAAAAATCCAGCACCTACACATATCCTACTCATTAATAAATGATAGTTTTCCTTTAAGGTACAGTACAGGATTGGTAACATGATACCCTAACAGAAATGTTCAAAGATTTACATATAACTTTCACGGTATAAAGATGGTGCTCGTAGAAAGATACCGCTAAAATATGTCCACCTGAAATGGTGTATTTATCTAGATATTTGTAAAACAAAGACCGAAAACAGTTTTCATCTGGGGGTTTTAAAGATCAAAACCATTTATGTTTTATAAGAAAAATTGAGTCAGGTTTTCGTTTTCTGTTTTCTCGTGACTCAGATGTCCAATTGAGCTCAATTTTTCATAGGTTTAATATTTCATGCACATAATTTATTGGATCAGACAAAGTGTGAGTGCTGTTCTGTGACATTAACCAATCGTGTATTATACCTTTAAATTACAATGGTGGTTTTTTAGAATGAAGCAAAGATGAAAATGAGTTTTTAGCCAAAGAACAGGATCTTAAAGAGCAGTTGTGGTCAGTTTCTGAGATGTCTCGAAGTCTCGATGATTTCTTTCTTGGTCCTTATATTTTCTTAGTTTGGGTAGAATCCTGTCAAACAACGTTTGAAACCAACGGCTTATGGATCTTCATTGGTGAAGTCATGTCTTGTTCCCCGTGGACCTTTGTGTTAAGTCTACAGGTGACAGTCTACATGATCTGGGTGTCCATGCTATTTGTCTGCCAATTCTACCAGGTATGTGTGTAATGGTTTCCAGAAACATCTCATGTAATCATGAGCACAAAAACGTCTTGCCCAATAAAACAACAAACCACCATTAAAAAATTCCATTTGATGTTCATGGTCAGCAAACAACAGCCAAAGAACAATCACAAGTGATACACAACACGTGGAAATTTGGTTGTTAATCCTGTTTTTATTAAGACAGACATTTCATTGGGCAGTGAAATTGGCCAAAGATTGGCATAAAGTAGGTATAAATTATTTCTGTTAGCTTGAAACATGAAGTCTTATTGTTTGTTAAAAATGAAATAATTATTTACTCGATGCTCTTCAACTGGATAATAGTGAAGAATAGTCACTAAGAATTGTAAACTATTTGAAGGTCAATGGCCTGGGCAATATGATAACATAAGCTAAGAATCAAGTCATCTTGCTTTATCCGTGTTTTACAAAAGTCAATTACTCAAAGACTTCTGTGGTCACCTTGTCGTTGAGTTTTCTTTGTATCTTATTTGGAAAATTGTGAGCCCTGAGTTATTATCAATGGGCAATGGGTGGCATAGGTGGCAAGTGCTTAGGCACTTGCCTCTCACCAATGTGTCCCGGGTTCGAATCCGGCCCGGGTCATATGTGAGTAGAGTTGTGCATTGGTTCTCTTCTATGCTACGAGGGTTTTTCTCCAGGCGATCCGGTTTTCCTCCCTCCACAAAAATCAAACACTTTCGATCTCAGGCTGTGCTCCGTGATCATATTTGGGTTGATGTGGCTGGCAGCCAAGGGCGCCCATGAAAGCCTGCTACTCGATCACGTTGAAGTCGCATCCTTTGCAATTCAGCACCCCAGCTGCCAGTAAGGATGATTAGCCTCCCAAATTATTATTTTTATTATTCTTATATCATTATATTATTAATTTATGCTCATCTTTGGAGGTCTGTGGCCTGGTCACTGGCGTGTCGTACTCAAGGTCTCGTGGTCAATCTACAGATTGTGGGTTCGAGTCCAACCAGGGGTTAGTGGTGCTTTGAATCCTTGGGCAAGACGCTTTGTCACATATTGCTCCTCTTCACCCAGGTGTACATGTAAGTGGGTACCTGTGAGGGTAGAGATAGCTTTGTGTGCTTTATTAGCCATGTGTGCTTTGCAGACAGCTGGGGCTGTATACTCCCCAGGGAGTTGAGATGGTTTCAGGAATGTAAATGGGCTCGATGACTAGGGATAATGATAGTATAAAGCAATGTGATACCACTCTTGTGTGTAAGAATGCTATATTAATGCCTAAATTATTATCTTTGTTACCTTGTCTAGGTTATCTACCTGGGAGTGACGACCAATGAACGTATGAATCATACGAGATATCAATACTTCCGAGATCCGAAGGCAACCAAAGGACCATTCAGAGATGAGCAACTCTACAATCCTTTCCAGTAAGTTAAGATCATCTATTAAAGTAGGTTAAGTTAAGATCAGCTAAGGACCATTTAGAGATGAGCAACTCTACAATCCTTTCCAGTAAGTTAAGATCATCTATTAAAGTAAGTTAAGTTAAGATCAGCTAAAGGTCCATTCAGAGATGAGCAACTCTACAATCCTTTCCAGTAAGTTTGGTTGGATTCTATGCAAATGATACATCACAGTCCATACTCCCAGCAACGATTGAGAAACTGTGGCTTTTAAGAAACAGAGGCTCAGGCTCCACCACAGGCTCCATTTCATGAATCCATTCTGAAATAACGGATATCAAAATAGAGACTTTTGGTTGTTGCTCGTAAGTATATTCTCCGGTTTGAAAAGGAAAACAGAGTTTCAGCTTCAATGAAAAACCACAACCTATATTTTCAGCACATGGATGGCGTATCCGGAGCCTGAGCTTGAGCCTGAGCCTCTATTTTGTAAACGCCCCGTGTGTCCACCCCTCAGTAACGGCCCATTCTCTGCGGCTATCAATGATTACCAAACTCAGTCTCACTGTGGTGTCTTTTGGCGTTTATGAAACGGAGGCTTAGGCTCTAGCTCTGACATCCATATGCTGAAAATATAGGTTGTGGTTTTTCATTGAAGCTGAAGCTCTGTTTTCTTTTTCAAACCAGAGAATCGACTTCTGAACCGCAGCCAAAAGCCTCTATTTTGATACTCTGTATTTCAGAATGGATTCATAAAATGGAGTCAGAGCCTTCGTTTCATAAACGCCCTTTGTAATTGCTGATCCAATTAGGGTACTAGACTGAATTCCTTATTACTTTGGACAACACCATTTCAGATAATAACTAACAGTATTCATTCTGTCCTTTGTTTAGTCGTGGCGTGTGGCGCAACTTTGTGGATTTCTTTGAGTGCAGTTGCTTCGGACTCTGCCGACCGATGAAAGTTGATTGGAGCATTCAGTACACCACGGATATAAACCAGTCTAATGGCAACTATCAGTTTGTGTAAATAGAGGTCAAGGGTTAAAGGTCAAGGATCAAAGGTCAGATTAGTTGTATATTCTGGTGCTTCATAGTGATGTATTCAGTTTGTCTGATAGGGACTTCTGCTTCATATGGTTAGGAAGTCCAGGGGCTGATTTCATAAAGATCTGCGACTCGTTGTAACTCGATTTGCGACGCCTCCGAGCTGCGACGCGTCGCATCCATGCGAAGAGTCCATAGAGAAAGGTCGCGTCGTCAGTTTTATGACATCAGCCCCAGAAATATTGGGCATGTTGGGAGAAGTATCTTAAGACAGCAAAATCTATGGAAAACTGCATACATCCACATAGAAAGGTTTGCTAATCTTCAGTACGTTTACCCAGAATGAAATAGTTACAAAGCTCTTTCTCTTGTTTTTTAAAAAGCTTTTGCTGTTGGGAGATGTGTAAATACATGTACAGCGATATTTTTGGGAACGCTTTGGTTTAAGTCTAAGTCTTTTGCAGAATTTGTGCAGAATTTGCCCGGAAACAGTCTTATATATTATAACGAAATGAAGGGATTGTGCCACATGACGAAGCTGCAGGAAGGCTCCAGCTTTGCCATGTATCTCAAACCCTTCATTTCATTTAGGACTCAAAATGGCAGTAGTAAAATAAATCCCAAGCCTAGCCTCAAGCCTCATTTCTTAAAGGCCCTAAGTCTCTGTGTAGACAATCTTCACCTACTTATAATTTGAAATGAATTTGTGTAGCGTAGACGTGATGTGACATTGTAGATGATCCCTCTTTGTTGCCCCAATGCTGAATGTTAGGGAGGTTTCGCATCCGAATGGATATGCATATGCGAATGGATATGCATACGCGTACGTTTAGCTATCCGTATTAAAACGTCAACAGCCGATCCGATGTTTTGCAATAGTGAATTCTACTCCCAAACAACAAAGAAGCACTTTTCTTTCTTTTTAATCTAATCATGCACATGACAAAAAATGAACAAAGAATTATGAAAATACTGATATCCGCTACACGTATTATACTTGCCTGTATCGAGCAAGATATCCGTGTCTCAAAGACGTGTAACGGATAGCGGAAAAACTGTGACGTCATAAGTACACAAATACTGGTGACGTATCTGTTGCGCTAACCATGCGCTTGCAAAACCTCTCTACTGTAGATATTGATTACCAATTACTAGAATGTATATTGAGATCATAGTCATGTAAAATGCAATGAAACATGGTATGTAATATTACTACTGTACATGTATCACAGGGGGTTTACAAAACGGAGGCTCAAGCTCAGACTCCGCTCCATTTCGTGAATCCATGATTCTAAATTCCAACAAAATAGAGGCTTTTGGCTGTGGTTCTGAAGTAGGTTTCTCTGGTTTGAAAAGGGAAACAGAGTTTCAGCTTCAATGAAAAACCACAACCTTTATTTTCACCATATGGATGTCAGAGCTGGAGCCTGAGCTTCTGTTGCGTATTAAACCCCTATAGACTGATGAAGCAAGCCCTTTCCATTGTACTGAAGGGAAATAAACATGTTCTCGCCAATTCAGTACCACAGTGCATATTCCAGTTGTGCGTGTGGATGTTGGACCTTGTGTCGATTTCACCAAACTCTTTGTAACTGACTATCAATCGTAGGACTTTTGATTCATTGAAGTCCTACGTCATGTACGTGGGATATACCCCCTACGATGGGTTATCCTTCATAACTCAAGTTACGATTGATCGCAGGGCTTCGTGAAATCGACCCCTTGTCGGATATAAATCATGGCTGTGATAGTTCAGAAAATAAAACTGGTACATGCCTGAATAGATGAAGATTGGTCTATTACACCAATGAGACAATTAAATAGACCTTCTAAGATCTGTATAATCATGCCAAGTATGGAACTCAAGCTAAAATTACATGGGATGCATCAATTGTGACTGGTACTCGACCGATATTTAGCTGCCATGAAGATTAGCTAAGGAATATTGCCTGCATAACAGGTGTATGACATTGAGTCCAGCTCAAACTGCGCACCTGTTGGTTTAAATATATTTACTAATTAAAAATCATGTTATAATCTCTCATTTATCGTGAAAAGAATAGAATTTTGTGCAAAATTGATGTTTAGTTGGCATTTTCTAGATTGTTCAAATAATATGATTAATGTTTAAGTAATTAAAGACTTTGGAAAATTGATCTTAACTTTGTGATTTGTTTTATAAATGCTTTTAGATTCAAAGCAGCAATATTCATTATGAAATATGTGATTTCTTTGTTTGGTTCTTTTGTATAAAAATGCAGTATAACCAATATATCAGCGGTTTAGTTGTCTCAGATTTATAAATGTTTTGTCTAACCTTAATGTGCTTTCATATCTCTCATGCTATTTATCTATACAGTCGAACCTCATTAATACGAGCTCTCTTAAGACGAGATCTCGGTTAAGACGAGCATATCACGCCGGTCCCGACAGAGTTGTGCACGTTTCTATGGGGAAATATTTGCTTAATACGAGCACTGATAATACGAAAAACCTTTTAATACAAGTGTTTTTGGCCGACCCAGTTGCGTAAAAGTATTGTAAACAACCCATTTACAATAAGGATTTTTTAATCTGGATCCCGCATAATACGAGCATTTTTCGGTACGTCCCGGCGACCTCGTATTAACGAGGTTCGACTGTACATACATTAGTACATCTGTAAATTATGCTTAAATTATGATTTCTGGACTGTTATGTTCTCTGAATCCGTGATTAAAATGATTATAGACTTTTGCAGACAATGATATGTGTTATCCAGATGCAGTGTTTTTTAACAGGGCTCGAGAAGGATATTCATTGAAAACAAAGTAACAGTTGTCTTCATTACTTCATGTACATGAAATCATTTGTTTGCACTTGAAATTAATTTTTTGACGCACAAAATAATTTTGATCACACAAAATCATATTAATAACACATGAAATGATCCATTACATGAAATGATTTTGATCACTAGAAATTATTGAGGGCAAACTGAAATTATTTGAGAGCAATAACTCTCTAGATCAGTTCAAGACCAGGTTAAAGACCTTTAATTCAATGCTAATTAGTTTGTATACAAATAATGAATGTTTATGAGTGGAATGGTAAAAATAATTTCATGAGGTGACAGATGGACTGTTCCATTTCACAAGGCGAAGCCGAGTGGAATGGAACAGTCCATCTGTCACCGAATGAAATTATTTTTTCCATTCTACGAATGTGAAACATTCATTATTTGTTTTATATAACATCTAAGTAGATCTTTGTCATTTGATTTTGATTGGAGGATAACATTTTAAGAGTTAGCGAGACAAATAAATGGAACGCCGCTTGACCAATCACGTATTAGAGTCCCTGGCGTGCAATGGTACAAATCGGATGGCACCAAAAATGCACGGTGGATGGTACAAATTTCAACGGTTGTGACGTAAGCCATGAATTGGTCTATTTATTTATCACATATCACGTGACATACAATCCTCCAATCAAATGACAAGGATCTACTAAGGTGTTATATAATTTGTAATGCGCAGTAGAGTATATTGATATAGTGGCTGCGCAATTTAAATGTCCTATTATTATTATTGATATTTTGAGTGTACATAATGCATAATGACTGAGTGCATAAAATAACTTTGAGTCCCAGAAATCAAATCAAGACAATGAAATTATTTCATTCATGAGCAAGACATCATTTCATGCACTCAAAATATTTTTGATCTTATAAAATAATATATTTTGTGCACTCAAAATCATTTTTTGGACAATCAAAATAATTGTTTCGTGTACTGGATATGATTCCAAGTGCATTAAATAATTTCATGGGCAATCATTTGGTGGTCATATTTAATTTTCTTCAATAGTTCTGAAGTTTTAAGGGTACACCTTAATTGGGTCGTGATAACTGTACATAAGTTCCACACGAGACTAAGAGGGACATCCGGGTCAACGGCAGGTCCATGTACACCCACTGATCTATACAAACTTGATAGGTCGAGCAACTCTGCCCGTGAACCATCCGTGCCGCCATAATTATTGGGATATTCAAAACATTGGAAGGCGCAGAGGCCAGCGTATACAGAGAATTGCTGCACTGCATGCTGTGAAGTCATGCAGTGCAATGAGTATTAAGTAAGACTTGAAGCTATGCATGGTGGAAGTACTAAAAGAAGGTAGGTTTGCGGTGACACCGTGTAATCTCTTCTGTGAGAGTGTGTGATTCTGAGAAGAACAGTTGGTATTATCTCGACGTTCCGAACAGTGTGTGCTCTGTTCGTCCTCAGGAGAGTGAGTATTGTACTGAATATCCTAACATGGCCGCTGGTGACTTCATAGCTCGCCGTCAAATCACTGCACATGCAACCTATCCAATTTGTATAGATCAGTGAATACACCTTGTTATGTGGAGGTTAATATCTGTATGATGTTACGTAGGAAGGAACACATTACCTCTACATACACTCTTACATGACAGAGAAGAAACACTACAACTGACAACCAAATATTCTGTTCTGAATTATAAAGAATTATTTATTCAAACTGATATCATCATCCAAGTAAAAATAATCAATTGATGATCACATAAGCTGGGAGAAAATGGCTACCCCCGGTATTTTGTTGAAATTTTGGAGATCTATATTTTGATCAATATGTCTGAAATATCATGAACTGATAATAGACTGATTGCAGGAACATGTTTACATGCCATTGCTTGACATATAGGTTATATTTTGTCATCTCATCTGGCACAGAGCAGCGGTGGAAATGTGCAAAGAAGAATGTGAATGATATAAAAATAGTCTTCTTTGCTCGTTTCCACTGCTGTTCTGTGCCAAATGAGATGACAAAATACCCACTATACGTCACATAATGGCATGTAAACATTGGTCGGGCAATCAATCTTTTCCATCAAAGGTTCAGCATGATACTCCTCTTTCAGTTTATTACTTGAACTTATAACTTGTGAGTTGTTCTCAAAAACAGGGCTCAATTTCATTGTTCTCAAGCTCTGCTTAACGTCAGCGTAGGATCAGCGCAATTGGAAACAAACATTAAGAGCTTGCAAGATCCTGCTACACAGATTAGGAAGGTATTTTCAGTTTGCCTCTTGCATAGTTCATGTAACTAGGGAATTCTTGTTGCTTGGCTCGCGTAGAAAGCTGGCGCTGACCGAAGTGAAGAATGAGAATCAGAAAGCTCAGAATTCTGTAATAACAGGCATGTGATTCTTCAGGAAACAAAATCATGATTTCAGGTTTTTTGTCCTCACTTTGCCCATACAAAAGTATAGGAAATGTATGATTTTATTTTTGGCTATGTTTTCAGGGTTTCTTATGCAAGTTTAACTTGCATAAGAGATTTATAGTCACAGCCCTGTAATAAGCAGAGCCATGAAATTGGGTCCAGACTCCATTCCTAAACATGACACAATACCGTAAAAACACCACACTAAACCTTGTCCAGTTGTCAGTGATTATTACCTTACCAAGATGAACATTAACTTTCCACATGTGAATCATACTGTTTGACATGGTTGCAGTAAGAGACACTTGTAGTAACATGACAAGATGATTCAAGATGGCATCATAGAAGCTGCTGCACCTGTTACCTTGATTGACTGCTGAGAAGGTGACGCCTTTAACCTGCAGGTGGATGAGAAATAAAAGATTCATCTCAAGGTGATGAAATATCCTCTAAAAATCCCTTAAAATGGATTATTCTTCACCATATTTAGAGTCAAATTTGTTTTTGGATAAAGTGATGGATTTTTGCGAAATAAAACACAAATCCATGTCAGTGTTAAGCACATTACAACTGTGCAGCGTGCAAGTAACTGGAAAACATTTGTTCAAATCATTTTCTAGAAGAAATAAAAAATGTAGACACAAGAAAGCGACTTGAAAATGCATTTTTTCCCAAAGAAATAACAATTGCAGGAGTAACTACGAAGCATCAACTAAACCACAAGGGAATTTGGCCAGATTGAGTTAAATCATTCAAAGATGAACAAAAAAGCCAAGTAAATTGGGCTTCAATTCTATTTATTCATCTCTGATCTGAATGACATCAATGTATATTATTACAATCATATTAACAGGTAGGACGTGATAAGACAAAGATAAGACTCAGAATCCTAAGAAGTAAGGTTTGCGGAGACGCCATGTATGAACTCTTTTCTAGAAGCGTGGTTTGGAAAAGAACCGGTGAGAAGTGGTTTTTCAGAGCCACTCCTGGAATAGAGTTTATACATGGTGTCTCCGCAAATCTTACTTTCTTATGTTACTTCCACCATGCAAAGCTTCAGAAATCCATTCTTAAGAGAAATGCAATCATGTTGGATGATCCATACTTACAAGATGCTCTCCTGTCTTGTCACCAACTCCACTGCATCTTGGTTGCTACTCACAGGGTAATGATACATTCAATACATAATGATGATCCATACTTACAAGATGCTCTCCTGTCTTGTCACTAACTCCACTGCATCTTGGTTGCTACTCACAGGGTCATGATACATTCAATACATAATGATGATCCATACTTACAAGATGCTCTCCTGTCTTGTCACTAACTCCACTGCATCTTGGTTGCTACTCCCAGGGTCATGATACATTCAATACATAATGATGATCCATACTTACAAGATGCTCTCCTGTCTTGTCACTAACTCCACTGCATCTTGGTTGCTACTCACAGGGTAATGATACATTCAATACATAATGATGATCCATACTTACAAGATGCTCTCCTGTCTTGTCACCAACTCCACTGCATCTTGGTTGCTACTCACAGGGTAATGATACATTCAATACATAATGATGATCCATACTTACAAGACGCTCTCCTGTCTTGTCACTAACTCCACTGCATCTTGGTTGCTACTCACAGGGTAATGATACATTCAATACATAATGATGATCCATACTTACAAGATGCTCTCCTGTCTTGTCACCAACTCCACTGCATCTTGGTTGCTACTCACAGGGTAATGATACATTCAATACATGATGATGATCCATACCTACAAGACGCTCTCCTGTCTTGTCACTAACTCCACTGCATCTAGGTTGCTACTCACAGGGTCATGATACATTCAATACATAATGATGATCCATACTTACAAGATGCTCTCCTGTCTTGTCACTAACTCCACTGCATCTTGGTTGCTACTCACAGGGTCATGATACATTCAATACATAATGATGATCCTGCTTCAATGAGATAAAATGAAGGGGAAAGGTTAGTGGTCCCCGCCCTCCCATCCCTGAACCACACTTGTATTTGAGTCATCGAATATCAAATCAAAATCAGAGTCAATCTCTCGAGTCCCAAGTCATCCACGTCAAGTCCGAGTCACAAATGTTGAGTCTTAATTCCCGAGTCATCCACATTGAGTCTGAGTTTGAGTCACAAATGTCTAGTCTCGAATCCCAAACACCCTTCATACAGCTCAATTGTGAAGCAATCTAAAAGAAAAAAGAACCTTGGGAATAAGAATTAAACTTTGAGAAATAAAAATTGAGGACTGGGTTTACTCCAAATCATTTGCTGGAAAAATATCTTCAAGAATATCTTGGTAAACAAGAATGAAAAATAGATTTTACCCTCAATAAAACTGGCCATTTGCTTTTTACAAACTTTTGATTCAGAAATCATAAACATAAATCAGTGATTACAGTAATTTTTGACTGATGTACAGTATCTTCTGATATTTAAAAGCCAACATCTGGAACACGTTCCTAAGGTGGAAATAACAATGGGAAAATATTGTGTGAAAGTAATTCCTTCGAAAACAAAAGTAAACAAAGAAAAAATTGACTGGAGCGGGATTCGAACCAGCGACCTCCTGAATACCGTACAGGCGCTTTAGCAACTAAGCCATTCACTTTTCAATGACTTCAGTACATAGATTTAAATATCACCCAGACCGCAAAAGGCGCAAATATTAAACAAAAAGATACAAACTGCAATGCATGCATGCTGCATTCAACCAACAATGTTAACAAAACTTAGAAGTTGACTGTTTACGTTGAGCTCAAACAGTTGACGCTCAAGCTATCCCCAAAAACCATTCAAGATTTCCCATTAATAACTGGTTTCCTAACAACAATATTCTGGTTTATACAAATAACCAACGCAGTATTAACAGGTGGAAGTAGGGCACTTGCAACACTTATTTTATTCTACACTCACTTGAATATTACCATAACAATTAAAAATACTTTACTGACATTAAAACAAAGACTTGGAAATCCTGCTCCGACTATGAAGAAACCCCCAATTTATAGTGTTTCCCAAACTCAAATACCTCTTCAAAATTTTTCGTCTCATGTTCAATAATTAGCCAAGAATTTCAAATATAAAAACAGTTTCCATTAATGTCTGTGTTCACTGTGTAGAAGCGAATATGCATGATTCAGAAACATGGCATTTAGACATGAGCTACTTTGGTGAATCTTAAAGATAACGACTATAAACCCAACAATATTTAATATTTACATGAAGCTAAACCTACGCTTATCTGGTCAATGTTCTTCGGAATATATTTTTAAGCTTTAAACAATGAATCAAGTAATATTTAAAAATCAAACGATTGGATATTGTTATGCGAAATATCGGAGCAAGACAATGTCTCCTTGAGAAGACAATGCAATTTGACGCTAATAATTATACAAGCTTACACATGACATCAGAAATGTCAAACAAAGTTTCACGTAGCAAAAACAAAAACAGAAAATCCTGAAAGAGAAAAATGTTATGGTATAAACATGTTTTCCGTTTTAGGATTAACATGGAAAATTAGCTCATTTACAAGTGAATATCTTTAAGTTAAAAACAACTAGAAATTTTATCGAGGTTTTCACAAGTTAACTGTCAACTTTAAAAGTAAAAAAAAATAAACAACTGCTGGTTTGTTCCAAACTTGTGGAAAGTGACAAAACATTTATCAAGTGGAATTTGTCCTGTGAAATTCAAACGTTATCAAAAACAATCATGCAAAACAAAATGTTAAAGATTTCTTACGGACTTGACGACGTTGGTACACCGACGGCTCCAACATTGAGGGCAGCATATATCTGCAGAATGGTGACGCTACCAAGGTGTTAGTCTTGAGCTCCAGTTTGGTATGTTGGGCTGTTTCCTTGGAAGATTCAAATGGCAACCTTTGACCTCTGCCTGTTACTGCCGCTGACTCCTGTTACACATGCTGCTGCTAACCACTGCTGCTGCTGCTGCTGGTGCCTCCACTTCTCCTGCTGCTGTTATATTGCTGCTGCTGCAGTTGCTGTTGTTGTTGCTGTAGACTCCATGTGTCAACGGTGTTCCCGATGGTCTTGAGTAGAAAATGTCGTCCACTCCACTGCGTTCTTTGTTGACCATCTTCCAAGATTCCCATTCTATTCCCAAGTATCATTCCTCAGCTTTTCAACTGACATTTTCTCTTTGTTGTGAATTTTCTGATTGCATTTACATGCTTCTTTTATAAATTCCACAGTGCACAATTCCACAAAATATACAACCATAGATTCAAAGTTTCAACAAAAAAAAAGGTTTCAACGTTTTCAAAAATGCCGGTTTGGGAAATTTTGAACTTGAAATTTAAACACCTAACATCAATTAAAATCACAAAACTGCAAGTGCAGAAAAGATGCGGTACTAAATACAGGTTGTTACATAATGTTCCCAATGTTCAGATTATACAGTCTGTTTGATGGAGTGATGGTTGTGTCGATTACACACAATATAATGAGAGAAGTAGACACGCTAGTCTGCATCGAGACGTCAGATAATTCCTAAGAGAAGGGAAGACAGGTGTAATTGAGAAAACAAAAAAGGGTTTGGTCAGCATGACATCATGATCATTCAAACAGTTCACATCAAAAGAACAATGAACATGAAATACAATATAATCTAAACTCCAACAATAAATTATTCTTACAATAATCTTTACAATGATAATACATAATAATGGGGTCACACCATAGAGTTAAATAAATAAAAAACTAGAGTGCATGCTTTGTATTCAACATTGTATGCATGTTTTCGGCACTCTGGCATGGACACGCAGCCGCCATTTTAGTGGGGTGACTGAGCAGCCGCATTAGAGTCCAAATGCATGACACCACGGGAGATGCAATATGTGGAACCATCCAGGCCGGTAAATTCACTTGGCTGGCTGCGCACACGCACCGGGGTACGAATGCACGCACAATTTGAAACGGGACACGCGCATTTTTCTTAGGCAATGGCGCTGTCCATGGTTGAATGTATCACGCGCACAGTGCACACTCTAGTTTTTTTTTATTTAACTCTATGGGTCACACAAATGATACTTGTAACAAACACTGCTGCATCATCTCTGTCAAAGAATAATCAATCTAAGATATTCATAGATTTCAAGCAGAATTACAATGTTCGTTGAAACTTCACTTCAAAGTTCAATCCATTGTAATTTACAACAAAAGTCAAGCTGCATTTCAACAGATGCGCATAACTACACGTACAACACATTCTTATCTTTAAAATGTTGCATGATACAACCAAATGTAAAAAGAGATAAATTTTATCAACAGCCTTGTGTACATCCATATTCAGGAATATTATCGGGAGATAGAATTATGCAAATTAGTTTGCCGACATAGATGAGCACTGCATACTCAGTGCTCATTAATATTCATGATTAATTGCAGTGATATTGGATTTGATTCACCCCGCTGACCCTAGCTAGCTCGGTGGCTTAGCTGATTTTTTTCATGTATGCAGTGCTCACCTACACAGGTACATCGATGAAGGGCAAGCCTAATTTGCATAAAACTCAAATTAATTACTAAGTCTTCAAACATGGTTTTCTTTCCTTTGGAAATAGGAAATAGGTTTGACTTGGAAATCAGACAAATATAAACAAATTATGGTTAAGACAAAAAAGTACAAACCTAACAAAATAGATTGTAAAATCAATAATTGACTTGATCTTTGTAATTGCAATCTTTGTGATTGTTTACAAGAACAAACTAAAAAAATATGACCAACTACTGCTCGATTTTTCTCTCGGACATCAAAAATGCACACATCAAAAAAACAAAACAAAAATGCAGTAAAAATTACTAACGAGTAAATTGCTATTATTGAAAGCCTGTAGGTCGTTGAATGGAACATTTCATCTTTCAACAAATGAACATTTTCTTCAGAATAATTGCTAACCATCTACAACCCTCCCGCATACGCCAATTTACCACAAATGACTTTCCTGAGGTACATGTGTGCAGTATCCTGAATACCACAATACACCCTGTTATCCCTTTTTAATACAAGTGTTTGCGTTCCATACATTGTTGTTTGAAATTTCTGCCGAAGTATTTAACACTCAGAATGTTCTCTGGAAAATTATACAAATTACATTCATTCTGGAAATTTGTAACAAGAACATTGTTTCTGAGAATTTGTTAATAAGAAAACTGCAAAATTGTTACATTTATCATTGAAATGTGAACAAAGGGATTCGAACCAATAACCTCCAGAATACCATACCGGCACTCTTACCAACTGAGCTATCCAGCCCTGTGTTGGTGGTGTCCCTAATAGTCAACTGACTATTTTTAAAAATCCATACTCAGAACATTTGAAAATCCACTAAATATTTGATCGTTCGTCTGTTTCCCAAGCTTCTAGTAGTTTTGACGTGAGCGAGAATATTCTGTTAATTTAATTGCGCATTACAATTGCTTTTGGAATACCAAATATTGTCTCAATGTAGCCTTATGCTATGGTCCCCTTTACAGGTGTATCTTGGGGGTAAATGTGAAGTGCCAATCAGGTGCTGTATGCCAATTAATTATTATATGGTGGGATTCACCTGTTACAATACGCAGATACATGTACATTACTAAGGATATCAATTATAAAGGATGATAAACATGACTGTTTTTTTCTACTTGTTAGTTTTACAAAATCTAGTTTACCCAATATCACTTGTATCAAGAATTTCAATCATTTAGGCCTATTGCATGCATTATATCAACATATTTACGAGGTAAGTTAGTTGGAATTTCACTAAAGTTATGTACTTCTTGGTATGGTATGATTGTGAACAACAATAATGAGGTAATTATATACACAATGAAGAGAACAAACACAGATTCCTGGAACACAAACTGCGCTGTTAACCTGTAGAGAAAAGATCAGTTTTAAACGAATGCTAAAATATTTTGCATAAATAAAATCTAGCAGCCAGAACATGTAGCTTTAAACCTGCAATGAAACAGTTACAGTTGATTCTAAACAGGAATGATTACTGGTATCCATCATTAGAGCTTAGTTACAGCATGTCAATTACAGTATATACTGTAATCCAAGCACAAGTGTGGCACCCTCTTTTGTTTAAACAAGAAAATGCAGTGGTGTTTTTCAGTCAACATGCACTACAACTCTGGCTTGGTATGTGGTGCGTGATTTACATGTATTACTGAAAGGAACATGGAGTTAGAAAAGTATTCTGCATGGATTTTATTGTTATCTCCCAGTTTTCCCCACCGGTCTTTTGCTCATGATTAGTTTTCCGGCTTCCCATCTTTCAATAAAAGATGATTTGACAATGTACAATTTACACTGCCACCATCACATTTTCTTTTTTAATAAAAGAGGGTGCCACTAAAAACTTGTGTTCAAATTAGTGTATACAGAGTCATGACACCAAGTTCAAATGATAAAAATACCCATACACTATAGAAGAACAATCAAATCAAATCATAGGTATATCTGTATAAAACATTCATGTTTCATGTCACAATATTAACAGCGAAGCAGATGACTGTCTATTTGCTGCGAAAGTGGAAATGTCACTTTAAAAACTGACAAAAAACATGATCCATTTCCTATCCATTTTTCAAGCAGTTTGATTACTAATGGCAAGCGCCGCGATATGCAAAATTTGCAAACTTCATGACACGCATTTCAGTACCTGGAATATTGATGCATTTATGAATAATTACACACTAATCTGGCACACAAATCTTGGTATTAACATTCTGCTATTTTCAGAGATATATAGATTGAAGGACTCCATGGCAAGTGGACACAAAAATAAGGCTTGAAAAAAGACTATGAAAACTTTGTTGAGTATTTTGGGATCTGAAGAGATTGTTGTTCGTTGTTGTTTTTTTCCATTGAAAAGTGAACAACTAAAAATTGACTTGAGCAGGATTTGAACCTGCGACCTCCATACCGTACTGGCGCTCTTACCAACTGAGCTATCCAGCCCTATGTTGGCAGTGTTTGTAATAGTCAATTGTCTTTTTTGTTTTAAAAAGTATAATTTTGGTAATTCTGGGGAGTATTTCTGCATCTTCCGAGCAAAGTCATACAGCTCAGAATAAAGTTTGAGAAATGTTATGGTTATTGTCAAAACTTGAATAGTTCTCTTCAGAACCCAAACCTCAAAACAAACAATTTGTTTCAGAATTCCAAACAAACGAAACAATGTTCTATTTGGAAGCCTACAAACTTACAAAAAATGTCAACTATGGTCGTACTTTAGAAGATTCGAACTATTCTATTAGGTAAGACCATAATAAAGACTTCATTTATTCACTGGAAAGTAGTGAGGAGAAAATCAAAACTTCATCAAATTTACAGGGTTAAAATCGCGGAAAAAAAGTGAACAGATTTTCTAAAACATTTCACATTGTAAGGATAACTATGGTGCAAACCCTGCTTTGAAATATTTCAGTTTGAAATTCTAGATTTTTTGTTAAGAGAAAGAGTAATTTAAGCATTAATCGTCATGTCTCATGGATATCTTCAATAAGTTCCACATGATTATGCTCAAAAGCACTTTTTAAAAGCAGAATAGTAAATTTGACTGGAGCGTGATTCAAACCAGTGACCACCTAACAGATTGGGCAAATATTAGGGTCATTTTAAAACTGAAGCTGTGTTTTTCATTTTACATAATGATCAAGTAAGAATACTTTGATGTTACCAATAATGTTGCTTTTTCTTTCTCATTACATGACTACATGATGTTTTGGAGATGATGCAAGCTTTCCTATTAAGACTCATTTAAAAGTATTTACAGTTTACAAATGCCTAGACGTGATCATTTTGTGACAATGTCGCAATACCCATTTAATATCATGTGTAAGTCATGTATTGCAAGAGTGCAGTTAGTTACTTTAAGAGTGGCGAATTCAAATGGTTTCCATCTTAGCTTATTTCTACATTAAGACTTAATGTCTCAAGACTTAAGATTAAAGGTAATATCATACTTTGGTTTTTGTCCAAGAAATACAGATACATGGACACAAATATCAAGGAAGATACAGTAACAGTCATCTGTGAAAATGTCAGTCCCATACGGTGCCCACTTTTTGAGAAAACAATGAAAAGCGGTCACAGTATTTCTTCAGTCTTTTCTCTTTTATTTTTGATCTTTTAAAAGGTATGTTTCTACCACCACCATCTTCATACCCTGAAAGTTATACGTAAATCTGTGAATATTTCTTTTTTGGTTTCTTACCAAAGTATGATACAACCTTTAAGTCATTTACATTCAGAAATCCTACTGAATGTCGAAGCAAGTTATACATAGGAGCATAAGAAAGGTCATGCATAGTTTTTACAAGAAAAGTTTTTTGTAAATCTGGTGATTTTGGTTCAAGTTCAACTGCCAGGCCCTAAAAATTAATTGTTTCTGTAGACCTACAATATACCTTCCTCATAGTCAACCCATACTATGAGATGGAATTTGCTGGGTTTTGGAATGTTGCGTTCATACTGAAAGGGCATAATTCTTACCCTTCTGCAGAAAATGTAATAGTTTGTAAATGATTACCGGTACTTCATTTACTTGCACGGGTCTTATTCCTTTAACTGTTCCAATAATGGGTCCATTCAATTTATTGTCATATTTTGACATTTCATTGAGGCTGTTCGTGACATGTGATTACTTTTTGGTTATGACAACAAGAGCAACACTCAAGTCAGAAACTTTGTTGAATTTGATTAATTTAAACAGCCGCAATGAAATGTCATAAAACATGACAATAAATTGAATGGAGCCATCATTTGCATTTCTTTTGTAGCTCAGTACATCTTAGTGTTTACCAATATAAGCTAGGAAAGATTCACATTTGTCTGATTTATATAATCAATGGGGGATAGAGACAAGACTAATCATTAAAATTTCAAACGCCTTAAATGTAAGATTGAAGAGCAAAAAAGCAGCTTTGCAATCAGTTACATGTATGTGTCGTCCATCTACAGTTTCTGGTTTTTCACAATGATTTTTTTACTGCCAGAATCAGACAGAAAAAAAGAAGAGGACTAAAGAATGGAATGGAATTGAAATAATACATATAATTTAAAACAAAAATGTGTGATTACAGTGGGTGAAATAATTAAGCTAACTGTAGAATTATTACGACGACTCAAACTTTAAAAGTCCCCCCCCAAAAAAAAAAAAAAACCCACATAAAAAACAAAACAATTCAAACGATGTGCAAGTCCTTTATGTTCATAAGATTTTTTCATAAGGGAAAACTATGGCTCCTTTTAAAGCAAAAAATACAATGTACTCCAGATCACCATAGACCGCCATAGAACACCAACTTCAAAAACAAGTGTCTAGAGAATGAAACGTTTCATGATTTCAGCAATTTGGACAATTTTTGTTACAAACGAAAAACACAGTACCTTGACAGACACAAAAATGGTTTCATAAAATACTAAAAAAGTAACACACAATTAATCATATTTAAACATGCTAATTCTGCTTGTAAAGTATGCAGCACCATTAGTGCCATTCAACTTATCAACAACCCTAACCCTAACCACATAATCAATCTCCCCAGGTCCACTACAGTATACACCGATCCGACGGCGCGAACATGGAGGTAAAAAACACCGCCATTACTGGTGTGTCCCCACCCGTATTTTGCCCGGTAACAAAATTATTTATGCTTCTCCGCACTCAATACTGCAGGGTGTACATCCCCTAATCATGGGTAGAACATCCTGGAACTATTGAGTGTGGCGGAGCATTAATTATTTTGTTACCGGGCAAAATACGGGCGGTGACACACCAGTAATGGTAGTGTTTTTTACCTCCATGTTCGCTCCGTCGGATCGGTGTATTAACAGTAGTGGTATTCATTTTCTTGTTTCTTATCTCAACATAACAACTTAGTGAAAGTAAGAAGTCAACTTATGCTGATAATTTATCTCTGTTTCAGTGAGTCATTTCTGCACGATGAATTATTAGGATTAGTCGATTTTCACCACCCAATAAAAGTTGACTAGACAAGACGAACTAATTATCTGGATAAATATAATGGCACTCAAAGAGTTCCATACTTCAAACATAATGTTTCAAGTAAATACTTGAAATCTTGGAGGTAAATTATATTTCTAAGACAGAGGAAATCAAGATATTAAGTTTCCACAGCTATACTTACCTCATTTGCATAATCAATTATGATTTTGATTGTTCTACAGTACTCTAAATCAAACATGCTGAATAGATATTCAATTTGTAACTTAAGGGACTGACATTAGGATCCTACCAAGATCTTTCTCAAAGGCTAAAATGATCCTGCCTGGATCAACAATGTCAGGCCCCTGCTTAAGTATTTCAGGTCATTTTCCAAGCTGATAATCGGTTTGTGGAATTGTGGTAATTAATTATTTTGTTATATCAATGTGTTATATACATGTGTGTCTAAGTCTTCATTTTCAAATCATTACAATGGTTGCTTCCAAAGAAATGAATTAATTAGGACATTGCTTGACATGGGAAATAATCCATGATGGGTAAATATCAAAATAATCAACAAAGTCATTTTCAAGAATATTACCCTGGGAAACTTTACTATGACCTGAGGTCATTGACCTTTTAGTGGCAACATTATCATCCTACATGTAGGACAACTATGAGTCAGAAGACCAGACATATCCAGTTTCTAAATTCATCAGGAACGGCTCCATATCACGGCAACAATATTACCAAGTAAATAAATTACAAGTAAATACCAATGTCAAGTGACCACAACATAATTGGCCAGACAGCGTCAATTATGACCATAGCTCATTTGCATATATGCAAATATTTTATGGGAATGACCAATTACCTCATAGATATCAGCTAGATAATAAAATGGCTTTATGCATACCTTCATGCTTAATAAATACTTTTGCACTTAACTGTAGAGTAAGTTGATTTTGGGGGAAGTGATATTTGGAATGTGGGTATTAAAGTTGTTAGTAAACAAAATATAAAGTGAAAAAATGAATTATTTACATCATTTTAAAAAAAAATCTCAATAAAATTTTACGCAGATATTTTTTAAAAATAAAACAAAAACAATAAAGTACTTTGATAATGTGAGTGCATTTTAGAAACTGCAATGGGATAAGGTACTGACACTGGATACATTTTTACAGGGTGAAATCACAGACTTCAAATTTGGGTTAAAAAGGTGAAAGAGTTTGGAAAATGGATATATAAATAATGGTGATGGGTACGTGCAAGGCACGTGCCAACTTGATAGTGATAATTTTTAATTAGAGGCTCAAAGTACAATGATCGATACCGCTGTGATTTCAAAGCGATGGTTCATGAGCTGTATCACTAGGTTCTGATTCTCAATCTATAGATAACAATGGGTTGGCATTCGTTAAATACTGTATACAATACCAAACATTTCTGCCTGCCAGTTTTGGTCTCATTTTCAAAATTACAACATATCAATCTCAGTTCAACTTTACACAATTTGTCCAGAGATTCCTGAAGGTTCTATCATTTTCAATTCTATAAATTTGCTTCCCTTACAGTGTAGCTCAGAAATACTCTACTCAACCAATACCTACTCAAGTTATAACTGCATTTCTCATCTCACAAAAACCAAATAGTTTGTTTCTGACCCTCTGCTTTTCAAGCCAAATGGAGCATAATTCATTTTAACCGAAGACAGCGAAATGAAAAGGACAAAATTTCATATATTAGTTTAAAAATCACCAAACGTTTGAACAAAGAAGCAAAATGTGGCATATAAAAGCAACACTCCTTCACTTTCCCCCACACGGTTATAATTCATGTTTTGGTGTGAAGTCTTAATAATCCTCACTACATAAATCCAAAGCCTCTGATTTGCACAACGTTTCCATTATTAATACACGAATACGTGAAATATGGTAAGCGCCTTGAGCACCCTCTGAATGGATATGTTGCGCATAAATGTCCCTATTATCATTATTATTATTATTATCAAATATGGTGTTCAATTTAACAATACAAATATGCAAGCAAGACCAGTGTAGCAATGAATGCTTCCAAAATAAATTTTTATCTACAGAAACAAAACAAAACCCAAAATAATAAGGAAAGAATTTCTATCATTTGCCTGCTCAACAAACGCACAGGCTTCTTTTCCATGGTGACCAAGAGCACGAGAAACAACTAGATCTTCAAAAAAAATGTGTCTTTTTTATCAATATCATTAATTCTTTTAAAATATAATTTTAATTTATTTCATTAATTTATTATTTTCAGATTTGTACAAAATTTAAAATAAAAAAATTACACTTTTATCTTTTCTATTAAAATTAATAGTCTTCATTTATTAATGATTTTTAACTTATTAATATTTGCTCCATACAACCCACCTTTCTGCGCTTTAAGCTGTGTTTGCCTAAATTCAAATAAAAGTCCTGCTGCGTATTTCACGAGATAGTATTAAAACTATAAGAATCACAAGATTTTATGAGTATTTCTTTTTAAGAATGAACATATCAGATGTTGTGGTAAAGATGTCCTGAAAATAAAACACCTGTCAAAAAAATCCAACTTACCTCGTCCATCAGTTAAACCTGCACTATGCAGACGTCTGGTAGAAACTATTGAAATCATTTCAAATCAGGTTAGGTTAATAAACAAACACAAATACATGACACTTCCACCTGTTGAAAAACAAAATATATTAATAAATATATTGAGAATTAAATACCAAAAAATATATTCTTAGCAGTGAGAAAACTTCAGGAAAGAGCGATGGAAAAACAAACACATTCAGAATCAGTTAGGTCCACCTGGGAAGAAAAGAAAGACCTGTGGAGAGAAATAAAAAGTGCAGAAAAATTATTCCTCAAAATTAGATTAAATGTTGGAAATCTCTAACTTACCTTGTTGCTCTTAGCGACGGCGATATTCCCTGTCACGATCGCGATCCCTCTCCCGATCTCTATCACCTCTATCTCTGGTTGATGAGGAATATTCATTTCCACTTCGCTCTCGGCTGCGCTCACGATACTCGCGATCACGACTCCTTGAACGTTCACGACGTTCCTTATGTCGGCTGCTCTTTGATTCCCGGGTACGATGTCTGCTCTCGTCACGTTCTCTGGAACTGCGATCTTTACGTCTGGATCAAGAACCAAATAGAAGGAGAATTGTTATCAGATACTGTAGATGAATGCCAGCATTATCCCTGGGCCCAGTTTCATAGAGCTGCTTAAGCACCAACATTTGCTTAAGCACCAAAAACCTTGTATGTTTGCCGGCCAAAACTCCTTGTTATGCTCAGCAAACAATGACTGAATACAAGTCAAAACAGTTAACACCACATGAACATTTGGATGGCAATCCTGTTTGACCAGGGAAGACCTTTCATGCTTAAGCATGGGGGGGACTGGGTTATAAAGCATGCATTAGTATCACAAAAACCTGTGGCGTATTGTGGTATCCAGGGTACCACGCTTACCATGCAGGTAAAACCATGTGTGGTAGACTGCGGTATGCAGAATGGTTAGGGTTAATAGACCTTTCTTTTGCAACGTCACAGCCCAAGTTTTTGCCAACCAAGATGGCGGAAACTATGGAGAGCCATCGATGCCAGGCATAAAAAATAACCACAATTTGAACACAACAATTCATAAACATTGTAAGATATTTGCTGAATGTAATGAAAACAACACAAGCAATGACGGTATGTGATCATGCCGTCTTTTGAGAAGACAAAATTAATGATTTGCAACATTTGGCCGCCCATGCCAACCACGAGTCAATGTTTGTGAATAAAAGAAAGGTCTATATTAAGCAGCATCTTACCTTGATGATGAACCATATGACTTTGATTCAATGCCGTGCAGGCAATCTTGCAGGGAACTAACCAAGACCTTACAATGATCATCGTTAGATACTTTAGACTGTTTGATCAGAGAGATAGCTGTCACCAGTGTCTCTATGGCACTTGGGTAGTTACCTGTTAACAAACGATGGAAGCATACGACAGCAGCAATGAGTGATACAACATGTTAAACGATTCAATGCAAGTAATAAACTGCTGCCCCCCAAAAATGACCTGAAATATATAAAACACTTCAGAGTTAGGATTATTTAGACTTTGTAATAAGATCCTGCTAGGATCGAAACATCAGGCCCTCCTTACTCTGACCATTTAGTCTTTGAAAAGAATCCTGCTAGGATCAAAAGGTCAGGCCCTCCTAACTATGACCATTCAGCCTTTGAGAAAGATTCTGCTAGGATTGAAACGTCAGGCCCTCCTAACTCTGACCAAGAGCATTTAAGAAAGATCCTGCTAGGATTAAAACATCAGGCCCTCCTTATTCTGACCATTTAGCCTTTGAGAAAGATCCTGCTAGGATCAAAATGTCAGGCCCTCCTAACTATGACCATTTAGCCTTTGAGAAAGATCCTGCTAGGATTGAAACATCAGGCCCTCCTTACTCTGACCATTTAGTCTTTGAGAAAGATCCTGCTAGGATTGAAACATCAGGCCCTCCTTACTCTGACCATTTAGTCTTTGAAAAGAATCCTGCTAGGATCGAAACAATATTCGTATCAAGAACCTTTGATAGATGGAAAAATTCTAGAAGACATGGAATATACAGGACAGTCTTACCCTTGCTGGCATCCATTACAGCACTTGAGATGGCACTGCTAGAAACGGTACGATTACGGCTCATTATCTCTTCAAACTCTGTCTCATTCATCTGAGGCGTCTGTGGAGGTGGAGGACCTTCTTGCCTTCTCAGGAAAGTTCCATTCTCAGCAGGAGGAGCTGATCCTTGACTGTAAGAGAAATAAATCAGTCGGAAGTAGTGTCAACATAGCAATTGATGATTCAAAATGATCTGTCAGTGGGAGACTTTTGAGACGTTGGCGGCAGCAGACTGAAGTCTCCTTTTGCTAGCTCTGAACATGCATGCGTTTTCAAGCATCAAGCAAGAGGACCAATAAGGAGGAAACTATTGCTCCAAGAATCGATGCTTAGATAAGCCAGTGTGGTTTAACATTGTCAATGAATGTGAACAGTTAGCTGCTTGTCATCTACTATCAGTTGGATGCCGGGCAGTTTATCAAGATACTGGTAACCATGACAATAAGGCATTATTTACCGTTCAGCTGAGGTTCTGTACTGGTCTCTCTCAAAACTCTGCCTGGATGCCGACTGATCGTAGTTCTGAAATATAAAAAGAAATCAACCATTTTCATATAACATCCCATCTATTAAAGAGGATGTTCAACACTCAACAAACCTCGCTTATTTGTTAGAACTATATTCAATGAATGACTTAACATGAGAAAAAAATATTTATCTCACACCGAACACAGAAAGACAATCTTTTTGGATGATTTTCTCTCAGCCCGCAAGCTCCCCAAAATTTGGATTCTTTGACGAAATTAAGAGAATCTGAATTTTGAGGAGCTTGCGAGTTGAGCATGTTGAGAAAAAAATCTTTCTGTGTTCAGTGTGAGATAAATATTTCTTTATCATGTCAAGTAATTATCAAGTAATTTAAGGATTATATTTCTAACAAATAAAGCGAGGTTTGTTGAGTGCTGAACATTCTCTGCAATATAAAGAGTAAGTTGGACCGTCATTTGAGGTTGTATTGTTTCGAGCTTACCTGTCTTTCAGGTTGAGGAGCACCTTGCTGTCCCTGAAAGAAGGCAGGATTGACATGAGGTGCAGGACCTTGAGGAGGTTGTCCTTGACTCATAGGAGGTCCACTCTGAGGAGGTGCACCGGGAGGCGGTCCTTGCTGCATGGGAGGTGCACCAAACCCTCCAGTGGGCGCTCCAGCAGGATGCATCGGGGGACCACTCTGCTGTTGTTGAGGAGGTCCGGGTACAGCACCATGCATTGGTGGACCACTATCCATAGGTGGAGCACCTTGCATAGGTGGAGCTCCTTGCATAGGAGGCACACCTTGCATGGGCGGACCTGGCTGCATTGGGGGACCGCCTTGCATAGGTGGACCTCCTTGGGATGGTGGTGGTGGGCCTTGCATTGGAGGACCACCTTGCATCGGATGACCACCCTGCATTGGAGGAGGACCTCCTTGGAGTGGTGGTGGTCCTTGCATGTGTGGTCCGCTCTGCATGGGAGGTCCTCCCATTGGGGGACCGGGACGAGGTGGCGGTGGTCCTGTAACAAAACAAACAATACATTCCAATGAAAAAATCATAGACTGGGAATCGGACAAAACCACCAGGTGGCTAAAGGAATCCATTTGGATCAGGAGGAGAGGTGACCATGTGCTCAACAGGGACGAGGGGGCCTACAAGTTACATAACATCGTTGACGGTCTCATTACCACGCCCTTTACGACAGTCAATAGCGTCAATATAAGGACAGCGAGCAGTGGTATGAGTCGCCAGTCTGATGAAACTGATAGCTAATCAGTGAAACGTCACTAAATAGTGAGTACAATTTTCCACCTTAACACTGGATTTGACACAATGAATCACCAAAAATATCAGTCTTTTTACAATCCAGACGAATCTGTTCAAAGATACATTCCATGGTAATGAGAGTCAAGTGCAAAGAGCCAGAACTTAGAGAAGTTGGAACTTGGAGGTGCTTCCCTCACAGCAAAGTTTGTTGGACACAAACATGAAACTTGATCAGTTATTCTGAAGAATATTTGAGGCTTTTCATGGTGACAATTGCTAAGTGGATCGGTTTGCGGAAACACCATGTAAGAATCGTTCGTACTTTCACATTTCTATTTCGTTCGCACTTCTCGCAATTAAGGTCTCAACGTTTCGACTAGCCTGCTCTAGTCCTCATCAGGAGACCTCTGGGAGTGGTTCACAAAAATAGTGAACAATGCCACGAATGATGTCCACTATAGCCGAATGTTCGATGTTGGTTATAGCAGCGTTCCACTGTACATACCTTGTGGAGGGCCCTGCTGCATGTGTGGAGGTAGGGGACCTTGAGGTGGGCCTCTAGGTGGACCTCCTTGTGGACCAGGTGGTCCTCCATACTGTGGTGGTGGTGGCCCTCCCTGGTGAGGTGGTCCATGTGGTGGTGGTCCCTGGATGGAAGTAAACACAACAGATATGAGATTCAATGGACTGTGTAAGATGGCATCTTGCTAATCATTCACATGTTACCTGGGGTAGATTTCACCAAACTCATCATCATAACTTACTATTCATTGTAGGACTAATAATGCATTGGAGCCCTACATAGGATACCATGGGTTATACTTGAGTTATGATCGATCGTAGGGCTTCGTGAAATCGATCTCAGACCTCATAGAATCAGAATCCAGATAGTCATTGGTAACATCTCTTTTTCTCACTCTACACAAATCACCTGAATTTTATCCACATTAATAACTAGCTGCTGATGGCAAATGTGAACGTTTCCCTATCTATCTATTTATCTAAAAACCTATCTCAAGTTGCAGCATTGTTGCACGTATCGATGAAATGATCCTTGGGGTATGGCGGCGTATGTGTGGTTTCATGGTTTCTGACTGCCAAACGAACAAAGATAATTGACTATTGGGGTCACCACCAACGTAGGGCTGGATAGCTGGATTCAGAAGGTCGCCGGTTCGAATCCCGCTACAGTCAATTTTTCTTTGTTCACCTTTCAATGTTAGGAAGACACCTTGATGCAACAGGCTTACCAACAGATTTTCGCAGAAAGTGGAAATATCTAAGACCAAATGAAAGCTCACCTGATTTGGAGGACCTTGCATATGAGGAGGTCCTTGATGATGATGTGGACCCTGATTAGGAGGTCCTGGTAAGTGTGGAGGTCCCTGTTGTGGTCCTGGTGGCCCACCATGTTGGGGTCTGGGTCCACCCATGTGAGGCGGTGGAGGGCCTTGCTGAGGACCGTGGTGTCCCATGGGACCTGCATGTACAAGATTATCATAAGCAAATCTTTCTAATTCCAAGTTTTAAACTACTGCAAACTGCTCATCAGCTAAAATAATTACCTGAAATGTATAAAATGATTGGAGTTAGGATAGCTCAGTTGGTAGATTGCCTGTACGGTATTCAGGAGGTCACCGGTTCAAATCCCGCTCCAGTCAATTTTTTGTTGTTCACTTTTCAATGACTTTAAAAATTCAGTCAGTTTCCCTTGTGGTTATTTGATGATTTGTTAATGTTTTATTTTAGTTGGAGTTAGGAGGGCCTGACGTGTTTCGATCCTAGCAGGATCTTTCTCAAAGGCTATTTTAGCTAGGATCAAAACGCGTCATGCCCTCCTATCTCCAAGCATTTGATATATTTCCGGTGATTTTGGCTGATGAGCAGTTTGCAGCAGTTTATTACTTGTAATGTTTTAGTTTTTGAAAAAATTTACACAAAAGGTCTACCAATAAGCCTTTTGCGAGATAAATCTGAATAGTATCTGGTACACAGACTTCTTTCATTGCGTATAAACACCCCAGTTTGAATTTCCCAGACTAAAGACTGTTGCTATATCACGTGATTCGGGGCAAGCTTTTGCATAGTGATACCCATCTCTGGAGTGGTCTGGTTCCTTTGTGCCATTCTTATCCATTATGAACAGTGCATTGGTGCAAGACGTCTGTTATGTAACTAAGCAAAAGCTTGCCCCGAATCATGTGATATAGCAACAGAGTCTTTAGTCTGGGAAATTCAAACTGACGTGTTTCTACGCAATGAAAGAAGCCTGTGTACCAGATACTATTCAGATTTATCTCGCAAATGGCTTATTGGTAGTTCTTTGATGTTCTATTCCAAGCCTGTTGACTTACGTGGTGGTGGTCCTCTCTGATCTTGCATGGGAGGCCCTCTTGGTCCAGGTGGACCATGAGGTCCAGGAGGTCCTTGTGGTGGTCCAAGAGGCGGAGGTCCTTGTCCCATGGGAGGACCAGGAGGTGGAGGTCCTCTGTTTACACCAGGTCCCTGGGGGAATCAGAACAAATGATCACAAGGCTTTATTTCATGAAAGGCTAGGACAGATCGTAACATGCATATCAATCTAAATATTCATAGAACAGTGTGTAATACCTCTAGCTACAGCCCAACATATGGCTCCAGCTTAGGTTAGTGTTACATGTATCCAGTTTATGTTCCTGCAACTGTAATGGACCCATTGCACGATCAATGTTTTCATGCCATCACTTGACTTATATAGTGGGTATTTTGTAATCTCATTTGGCACAAAGCAGTGGTGGAAACATTCAAAGAAGAATGCGAACGATATGATACATGTAACACTAACCTAGACTGGATCCAAATGTTGGGCTGTGGCTAGAGGTATTACACACAGGTCTATGAATATTGAGTAAAGTCGCAAGCTTGTGGCTTCAATAGACATGTGTATAAGTTCAAGCCACAGCCAATTAATTTGGAACCAGCCTCTAATATATCCAAGACAAGGGGCCTATTTGTTTAGCACACAAGATCAGTGATCCTGCTGATCCGGATCCCATTTTAGCGTATCCTGCATGGAACATGGATCTGCAGATCTGGGATCCCTAGATACATACCCCTTGATTTGGGCGTGGTCCTCTTTCACCCATTGGAGGTCTCTGCATACCAGGACCAGGAGGCCCTGGGGGTCTTGATGGCCCTCGTGGAGGTCCCTGGAATCCAGGTCCTGGGACTCCTTGTGGGGGTGGGCCACGAGGGGGTGGACCACCACGACCTGTCAGGGGCACAAAGTTTGACATTTAAAGATACAGTACAAGATTGGTAACATACCCAAACAGAAATGTTCACAGATTAACGTATAACTTACAGGATATGGAGATGGTGCTGGAAGAAACATAGCGTTAAAATATTTTTTAAGTCCTGTGATTGATAGTAAGGCCGTGTCCGAAACGGGCTTCCAGAGCTACGGCTAGGTCTATTGTCTAGGTGTCCCCGTGTATTTACAATGGAGCGAAGACCTAGACCTAGCTCTAGACAACATTTTCGGATGCAGCCTAAGTTACGATGGGTTTGGTGAAATCATCAACCCTAGGATTGTTAGATTTAACCCAGTGACCAGAGATAATAATTGAACACTTACTGTTAGGCTGTGCTTCGTGATTATATATGGGTTGATGTGGCTGGCTGCCAAATGGCGCCCATGTAAAAGCCTGCTTCTCGGTCACGTGTAGCACCATCCTTCATAATTCATATTGCAATTGCTGGGAACCTCTTGAAAACAGTGTTTCACTGAGCGGGTAACCCCAGGGTAAACAAGAAATAAATACAAATAAAATATTATCATGGTTTCTGTTTTACCTGGAGTAAGCTGTTGTCCGTGTGGAGGCGGTGGACCACCAGGTCCAGGGAATCTATCCCCACCAGGACCATAAGGTGGTGGAGGTCCCTGTCCAGGCCCACTAGGTCCATGGTGAAATGGTGGTGGTGGACCTTGCTGATTAACAGGTGGCCCTTGGTGTGTAGGTCCACCAGCCTGAGGACCATCACGGTTGTTGAATGGACCTCTGTTTCCTCTATCTCCAGGTGGACCGGCTCGACCCTCTCCGGACATCTGACCGCCTTGTGCTGGACGAAAATGGAATGAAGATTCAAAGGTGATAAGGAAAATCCGGTGATGAATCAACAAGGTAATGTGCCTCATGAAGCAAGGATATCAGCCTAACTGGCTGTTTGAAAGGTTGCCTGAACTAAATGACCTGAGGCCAATTTCATAGAGCTGCTTAGCACAAAAATGTGCTAAGCATGACATTTCTGTCTTAGTAAAAACAGGATTAACAACCAAATTCCCGTGTGTTGTGTATCACTTGCAATTGGTCTTTGGCTGTTGTTCACTGACCATGAATATCAAATGGAATTTTCAATGGTGGTTTGTTTTATTGTGCAAGCAATTTTTGTGCTAAGCAATTTTTTTGTGCTAAGCAGCTCTGTAAGGAAATAATAGGACTAATAGGCATGGGCATCATTTTTCAACAAATGCCAAAAAGGTCAAGAGGCCTTACCCTTCCTAGAGGCATTCTCAAACTGAGACAGACTCTGTCGGTTGCAGGGCGTCACCACAGGATTCTGTCCATGTAGCTCTCTTCAAAAAATAAACAACATTTCAAGTACATTTAACACAAATGTGCATTTATTTTGATCAAATTTGCAAGGCATGCGATAAATTGTATGCAAAGTTTGTAAGTTTTACGATAATGAAATGAAAATTGTGGGAAGTAGTGTCAGTCTATCAAAATGATAAAAAAAATTATGGTAGCACTTAAAGACTAACTAGGAGAAAAACTACATAAGCTTTCGTAGTAACAACTACTTCATCAGATGTAATGAAGTGGAGCATCATCAACATGAGTATATAAACAGGTATAAAGCAATGAAGCATGTCCAAACAAAATGGGGCATGATGACTCATAATTGGGAGTAGTAGTGGGACATGAAACCACGGTCCCTATTGAGCCCAAAGTCAATGCAGATAATGAAATAATGAGGATATGAGTATACGTACTTCTTTGGGAGTCCGTTCATGATGGTCCTGTAGGAATTATCCGACGTGACGTGGACCACTGAGTAGCCCTTGGACTGACCATTGGCACGATTCTCAAAGAATTTGATCTCAACAAGGTCATTGACCCCTAGATCATGAATGGCATCTGATAGATCCTGGTCTGTGGTCCACTGTTGATGAAATAATCAGTAATTGTATCTGTACATTAGTCTAACTGCTCATCAGCCAAAATAATGACCTGAAATTGATCAAATGCTTGGAGTTAGCAGTGCCTGATGCATTTCGATCCTTGCAGGACCGCTATCAAAGGCTGAAGCCTTCGAAAAAGATCCTGCTAGGATCGAAACGCGTCAGCCTTCGATAAAGATCCTGCTAGGATCGAAACGCGTCAGCCTTTGATAAAGATCCTGCTAGGATCAAAACGTGTCAGGCCCTCCTAACTCCAAGCATCAGAATTTTAAATCTGTTACTCCACACTCTGTTTGATATCTCTGGCATTTCTCAAACTACAAGTCAATGGGAGACTTTGGAGCTGGTTCTTCAACTTGATAGCGCACGCACATGCACACGCACAACAATGCACGCATGCTCAGAGCTAGCAAAAAGAGACTTCAGTCTGCTGCTGCAAAAGTCTCCCATCGGGCATGGTAAATATTCAATTATTTTCCATGACAACTCCATAAAATTTGCTGTCAAATCTAAATGTTACAAGTAATACACTGCTGAAAACTGCTCATCAGCCAAAAAGATGCCCCTGAAATTTATACAATGCTTCAAGTTAGGGAGGCCTGACATTTTGATCCTAGTAAGAATCTTTCTGAAAGACTAAGGATCCTGCTAGGATCGAAACACTGTATGCTAATCTAAATAAAGTTCACATGGACTATGGATAAACAAGCAACGAGCTGGGACTGTCAAAGTCTAGGGAAAATGAAGAATGCCAAGGATTACTCTAATCTAAGAAAATGCTGGTAGTTAATCCTCACTCACCCAGGTCAAGTTGCCCACATACATACAGACACGTTTGCCACTGTAACTTGGTGTATTTGGTATGGATGGTGATCTTTGAATCGATGGAGTAGCAGACTTAGCATGAGCATCTCCGGAAGAAAACCTCTGCAAAATGAAAAACGTAAAAACTAAATAATAATAATAGTAATTTATTCATTTGTAAAGCGCAAATTCCATAAAAGCATGTTCAAATGTGCTGTACAATAAAATAGAATTTTAAAATAGTTAAATAGGCAAGCAT
The DNA here is from genome assembly GCA_963971285.1 of Astropecten irregularis. Lineage (NCBI taxonomy): Eukaryota > Metazoa > Echinodermata > Asteroidea > Paxillosida > Astropectinidae > Astropecten > Astropecten irregularis. The sequence continues at coordinate 1,184,234 of OZ020251.1, read as the reverse complement.
GTTTATGAATAAATAAAAGAAAAGAATAATAATTTACATTTACTTAATTTACATTCCTTAAACCATCTCAACTCACTGGGGAGTATACAGCCTCGTACTACCCATAAGGTGCACAGAGGCTAATCAAACCACAAAGCCATCTCAACCCTCGCAGGTACCCATTTACACCTGAGATTTCATAGGAAGAAAAATCTTGAAGGGGTCTTTATTCAATCCGTAACCCAGGCCTTGAAATTCACGTAGGCAATACCACTCCGCACTAATGACGTCACAGAAGTGATTTGGCCAGCACGCGCATGTACAAAATCCCCCGATGTCAGACAAACATTGACTCATACACGTAGTGTACACCATGCATGCACACAAGCACACCCACCACACATTTGCATGGTTGTAATGTTTGTCTGAGATCCAGTGTGACGTCACAGCATTTAGCCTGCTATTTTAAACGCAAGTGCGGGACTGAATGTTGCTGTTGCTTTTTACCCTTTCTGAAATGGAGGTTCCATCTGCTGGTGCTGTGATTACGTCGTCATAGAGATCAACCTGACCAGAACCACTGTTATACTGCTCAGCTTCCTACAAAGGAAAGAAACAAAAGTTGAACATAGTTTGAATAAGATTTTATATTGCCCACATCTAAGATATTCATTGCATCGTTTTGTAATTGAATCATTTGTAAGTTCCAATATTTGCATTTGTAAAACATGGTGAAGGCTAACCTAACGATGCTATAGCTGGGCATAGGAGCATAATGTACATTTCATATTTTCTCCATTTTCTTTTTAAATGTCCTCAAGACCTCACTGCAGTTGGAAATACAGGTCTTTGCTTACTGACGTAGGCCCCTACACAACTTACCTTTAAACACTACCTAAATCTACCACTGTCTAATTTACACCCAGTGTTAATTATAAAACAAGTAACAATAAGCAATGAAATCTAACTAAACGTCAAAACAAAAGGGAGGGAGGGAGGGAAGATTCTACTGACACTGACAGACAAAACAATAAACCATGAATCCCATGAATGATAACATTCATAGTGTGACTAATTACCATGTACAACATGTACACTTAAGAGTTAGACTTAAGTCCTATTTCAGGCGATCGTTAAGTTCAAGCCCCCCCCCCCCCCCCCGTGTTTTTATCATAAAGATGCAGCCATGCGCAATGATGGAACGTATTCACGGTCGTTTTGACGTGTGATAAAGACACTGGGCCGGGGATCATGAACTTTAGTCTTTAGTTTAACTTTTGTTTTAACTTACTACTTAGTCACCACAGCGAAAAATCCCTTACACGAATTGGCACGAAACGGTCGCAAGAGGGCGTCACGATCATCTCATTATGTGACGTCATCGCACTGACCAAAAATTGAAGTTTTCATGAATGAAACTGACGCGCATGGGCACATACTCAGCGATGCCCACTCTAACCATAGTTACTTCGACAGACCTCGCCACGATCTTTCGAATGGTACCAAAAACATACAAATTTGTACATTTCTTCGACCTTTTGACCATTTTTGGTGGTGTCACCCGACGTTCGAGAACTCACGGACACCGCGATCGTATTTGAACTTTGGTGAGCTGTATTTTTGTTGTCATTTTACCGCGAAACCGCGCCACCGTCTGAGTGTGATTGTTGGGTCGTTGAATATTCATATAACGTGTGTTGGGTCTATTGGTTGTGTATGCTGAGAGCGCCACATGAATATGCATATAATTGCAGGGTCATCCGGAGATGTCGTACGGCCGACTGTTGATCGCTGCGTAGTCGTACACCGCGTGTGTTTGAATAGGCACATCGCGTAATGCGTGCCCCGTACGTGTCTGCAACGGCCCTGCGTGCGTGCGTAACGAGTTGGGCCAGCACATGGTTTCCGTGACGTCACGAGCACGGCCTCGCGCGTTGACCAATCAGCGCGGCGCTTTTTACACACGGCACTGTTTCCATCCGTGTTACAGTGCATATGGGGAATTTTTCGCTGTGGTCACCGTTTATTTTAAGTTAGCCTAAACCTTTGAAAACTCGGAACTATTTACTTATTAGCCCCAACTCCAGTATCTTTCAGATTTTAAGTTATTTGTAGCAGTTTAGGTCGGGAAGTTGTCCGAAAACTGGGCATATGAAGGCCTAGCGCTGAATGAGGATGGTTGACAAAGATTTGACTGGCTTTGTTTCCATAAATTC